>CM063498.1:88479460-88496960 GCA_032207245.1 Pardosa pseudoannulata | reverse complement strand
AGCGTGTCCTGTGTTCAGCGATATGCTTTAGAGAAAGACGATGTACACTACATTTTTAACTTCTTTCAGATTTAATTCAATGTTTATCATTTTGTTTAAAGTGGACACCGAGCAGTTTAATGATTTTGCAACTTTCCTTTGACTAGGGAAATTTTCTTTTAACATTAAACAATAGACCTTTGCAATAGTCGAAAATGTTCGTTTTTTCCTTGGATACTTGTCGGACTAGGGGCTCCAATTTGATGTTTGTTTCATTTTTTAGACGATATTATCTATCGACGCCTTAGATGTCACAAAACCCTGATTCTCACATCGATTTTGGATAAAGGAATATGGATATTTCTCTTCGGAAAGATCATAAATATAGCCTTCAAACCACTGCCTCATTAAAAACGCTATTTTGAATAAAAACAAACCTCTCAAACCTTAGACGATAAATTTGACCTTAAAAACATAGTACAATTGCATATTTTTGCAACAAATGATTTTTTAATACCGCTAACGATAATCGTCTAAAAGATGAGTGAACAGGTTCTGTATAAATGATATCCCGTACATCGATCTCTCGATCTCTCTATTACCCTCAAGTGAACCCAGTATTTTTTAATTAATAAATAATCTCTGGGACTTTATTTATTACACATATTGTTTTGAAATACATAAATTAAATATCTATGTAAAATTATTTATTAAAAGTTAACAAAAATACTTGAGAAATGGATTGTATAACTTTACCTAAAAAGCAGATATGCAAATTTTCTTATCAAGGGAACGTAAAAACTACTTTGCTATAGTGTTTTCGTTTTTGATATTAAAAAAAATTAAGTCATGAATAACGTTTATTTACTCAAATTTTTTTCTAACAGATATCCCTGTGTGTGTTAAAAATGTATAAAATGGCCGATTGCAAAGTTTTACGTCCTACTCCTTACACGATACTTTGCATCTACTCTTATATTTTAAATAAAATAAACTATCGAGAAATATAACGGAACTTGTCAAGAGAGAGCAATCTACTTTATAAAACGTTCTATTTATCGTCATCGCATTACATGTGTGTCTAGAAATACCTTTATAAAATAATTCGACGTGATTCAAAAGTGTATTCACAGTATCGGGAGATTTTAGAGGATTATGAAGATAAACAAACTATTGAGAGTGTACTATAAACTTTTTAGCCACAAAAGAAACAGTTTTTTACCTGCCTCATAGGGTACTTTACAATTCTGAAAAATTAGAAATTTTACTGATAGCGTCATATGACGGGCTATATGCTAGTAAAAATTATATTAGTTTTATCGAATAATACTAATAAGAATATTTATGACTAATGTGAAATGTACATTTGAATAAAGGTAGAAATCTCTTAGAGCTTTCATGCAATTTCTCAAAGAAGATTCCGTTTTTTTCGACTAATCATTTAAAAGAAGAAATTTTATTTGATTCTAAATAAACTGTCTTCTCTTTATTAGTATAATCAGCTTTACAGTAAAAATAATTTTAAATTTCATAAATAAAGAAGATGTCCATCAGTTGAAGATTGAATAATTTTAGTAAAAAAATAATAAAATTAAACTTAAAATCATGAAGTTCGGTTTTTATATAAGTGTTCTCTTAAAATTTATTTTGGACATAAAATTTATTTTGGTTAAACTGTGACCGTCCATCAGTTACATTCAGAACATTATAAAGCTATCCAATTTTTTTTTTAATTTTCAGAAAATTGCCTGCGTGCATAGTAACATATTATCGAGATTTTACTTTGTTTCGGAAAATAATAAATTTTTTTTTCGAATAATATGTTTGCTTAAAATAATCGCGGATTTTTATTGACACACTTTCTATCTCTCTCTTTGGGCAAACACATGGAGAGCTAAAATAAATTAAAAATAAAGCTAATAAGCGAAAAAACTACTACACTCATAATTAAATTAATTTAGATGAAAGTTTAATTAAAAGAAATAGAAAATTTCTTTTCACGAAAACGAATAAGTTCATATAAATGAATTTATAAATTCCAACACTATATTCACAAATATCAATTCTAAAAATGTCGATTGCTATTAATTAATTGACAAACTTCCATTCCAAAAATATTTTAGAGCGCATAGGCGATGTACGCATAATTTGATTTTGATTCCATTGCAAGCCTGCGTAAATTAATATACACACACGTACACAACATATCGGGTGACAAGCTGTTCTCTTTGTCGAGGTAGAGGAATTGTGTGTATGTTTTAAGCATTTTATTTTTGTGTACAATAAAAATATTCGTAAACAACAACTATGAGAAAGAAAGAGACAAAAATAAATAAAATTACATAAAGTTCAAATACAATTAAATATAAAACTATTCCTATTATTGAATAATTTTAGTAAATGTATTTCGGACAGCACTCCCCGGATAAAATGCGTTCGTGCGGCAGTGATACATACACTAAATTATAATACTATCTATTTTTTTTAATTTTCAAAATTTTGCTTGTGTGTAGCAACGTATTTTCAGGATTTTATTCTGTTTCTAAAAAAAAACTAAAACTTATTTTCCGAATAAAATGCTTGCTTAAAATATTCGCCAATTTTTGACACACTTTTTATCTCTTTCTTTGGGTACACAATGGAGACTTAAAATAAACTAAAAATAAAGATAATAAGCGAAAACAACCACTACACTAATAATATAATTAATTTAGATGAAAGATTATTTAAAAAAAATAGAAAATTTCTTTTCAGGAAAACAAATTAAATCGTATAAATGAACTATTAAATTCTAACAACATATTCACAAATATCATTTTGCAAAAACCTCAATTGTGATTAATAAATTGACAGGCTTCGATTCCAATAGAAAATATTTTAGAGCGTATACGCGATATACGCATGATTTGATTTTGATTGCATTGCAAGCCTGCGTAAATTAATATAGACATGAGTACAGCCTATCGAATGACAAGCTGTTGTCTCGGACGATGTACAGAAATTGTGTGTATGTTTTAAGCATTTTATTTTTGTGTACAATAAAAATATTCGTAAACAACAACTATGAGAAAGAAAGAGACAAAAATAAATAAAATTACATAAAGTTCAAATACAATTAAATATAAAACTATTCCTATTATTGAATAATTTTAGTAAAACACGTAAAATTAAATTAAATTTAAAATCATGAAATTTTGTTTTTACTAAGATATTCTCTTAAAATGTATTTTGGATAGCACTCCTAGGATAAAATGCGTTCGTCGGTAGTGATACATACACTAAATTATATTACTATCCATTTTTTTTAATTATCAGAATTTTGCCTGTGTTCATAGCAACGTATTGTCAGGAGTTTACTCTGTTTCGTGAAAAACTAAAATTTACTTTAAGAATAAAATGCTTGCTTAAAATATTCGTCAATTTTTCCTGACTTACTTTCTATCTCTCTCTTTGGTCACACACATGGAGAGTTAAAATAAATAAAAAATAAAGCTAATAAGCGAAAAAACCACTACACTAATAATTAAATTAATTTAGATGAAAGCTTAATTAAAAGAAATAGAAAATTTCTTTTCACGAAAACGAATAAGTTCATATAAATGAATTTATAAATTCCAACACTATATTCACAAATATCAATTCTCAAAACGTCAATTGTTATTAATTAATTGACAGGCTTCCATTCCAAAAATATTTTAGAGCGTATACGCGATATACGCATGATTTGATTTTGATTGCATTGCAAGCCTGCGTAAATTAATATACACACACGTTCACAATATATCGGGTGACAAGCTGTTCTCTTTGTTGAGGTAGAGGAATTGTGTGTATGTTTTAAGCATTTTATTTTTGTGTACAGTAAAAATATTCTGAAACAACAACTATGAGAAAGAAAGAGACAAAAATAAATAAAAATACATTAAGCTCAAATACAATTAAATATAAAACTATTCGTATTATTGAATAATTTTAGTAAAAAAAAGTAAAATTAAATTAAATTTAAAATCATGATGTTTTGTTTTAATTAATCTCTTCACTTATTTTGGACAGCACTCCTAGGATAAAATGCGTTCGTCCGGCAGTGATACATACACTAAATTATATTACTATCCCTTTTTTTTTAATTATCAGAATTTTGACTGTGTGCATAGCAACGTATTATCAGGAGTTTACTCTGTTTCGTGAAAAACTAAAATTTACTTTAAGAATAAAATGCTTGCTTAAAATATTCGTCAATTTTTATGACACACTTTTTATCTCTCTCTTTGAGTACACACATGGAGAGCTGAAATAAATTTAAAAAAGTTAATAAGCGAAAAAACCACTACACTAATAATAAATTAATTTAGATGAAAGCTTAATTAAAAGAAATAGAAAATTTCTTTTCACTATCATTAGCCAAAACGCCAATTGTCATTAATAATTTGACAAGCTTCCATTCCAATAGAAACTATTTTAGAGCACATACGCGATGTACGCATGATTTGATTTTGATTACATTGCAAGAATGCGTAAATTAATATACACACACGTACACAACATATCGGGTGACAAGCTGTTGTCTTTATCGAGGTAGAGGAATTGTGTGTATGTTTTAAGGATTTTATTATTGTGCACAATAAAAATATTCTGAAACAACAGCTATAACAAAAAAGAGACAAAAATAAAAAATACATTAAGTTCAAATATAATTACATATAAAAATATTCCTATTACTGAAAAATTTTAGTAAAAAAATTAAATTAAATTTAAAATCATGAAATTTTGGTTTTATTATGGTATTCTCTTAAAATGTATTTTATACAGCACTCCTAGGATAAAATGCGTTCGTCCGGCAGTGATGCATACACTAAATTATAATACTATCCATTTTTTTAATTATCAGAATTTTGCCTGTGTGCATAGCAACGTATTATCAGGATTTTACTTTGTTTCGGAGAAAACTAAAACTTGTTTTCCGAATAAAATGCTTGCTTCAAATATTCGCCAATTTTTATGACACACTTTTTATCTCTCTCTTTGAATACACTTGGAGAGTTAAAATAAATTAAAAATAAAAATAATAAGCGAAAAAAACCACTACACTAATAATTAAATTAAATTAGATGAAAGCTTAATTAAAAGAAATAGAAAATTTCTTTTCACGAAAACGAATAAGTTCGTATAAATGAACTATTAAATTCTAACAATATATTCAAAAATATCATTTTGCAAAACGTCAATTGTCATTAATAAATTGACAGGCTTCGATTCCAATAGAAAATATTTTAGAGCGTATACGCGATATACGCATGATTTGATTTTGATTGCATTGCAAGCCTGCGTAAATTAATATAGACACATGAGTAGAACATATCGAATGAAAGGCTGTTATCTTGACCAAGTTACAGATATTGCTTGAAAGGTTTGAGCATTTTATTATTGTGTACAGTAAAAATATTTTGAAACAACAACTATAAGACAGAAAGAGACAAAAATAAATAAAAATACATTAAATTTAGAGTAACATAAGCAAATTATTGGATCCAAAGATACGAATGTATAATAAGAAAAACACCTAAAGTTAATATATACAAAGGTAGATTCTGATTGCTTGTACACACACATACGCAAAAGATGCACTAGAAGCGATTAAGAAATTGTTCCACCAATTGCACCATTAATGCTATGAATTAGATAAAATGAATTAAGTAAATATTTTAAGCATTACGTTACTTTAATTTCTGTACTAGTAGAAATTACTATACAATATAACTAAAACCAAAATATCATATAATTTTGACAAAGATTAACGCTATAGAAATATAATTTATAATTTACAAATTTATTTTGCTAATATGTGGCTTTTTAATATAAATATTTAGTGTTTAAAATATATATTTCTTCATATAACAAAAAAAGAAATAGTTTTGCCTTATTACCTTATTAAATTAGAGAATAATTACTGATCTAGAAAAAATTGAGTTTACTTGGGATATGTTATCAATATTCTCAAAAATCAATTGGCAATACTTCAATTCTTATTAATAAATTGACAGACTTTCCAATAGAAAACATTTTAGAGCTCATACGCGATATACGAATGATTTGACTTTTATTCCATTGCAAGCTCCTGAGTAAATTAATATAGACACATGAGTAGAACATATCGAATGAAAGGCTGTTATCTTGACCAAGTTACAGATATTGCTTGAAAGGTTTGAGCATTTTATTATTGTGTACAGTAAAAATATTTTGAAACAACAACTATAAGAAAGAAAGAGACAAAAATAAATAAAAATACATTAAGTTCAAATACAATTAAATATAAAAATATTCCTATTACTGAAAAATTTTAGTAAAAAAATTAAATTAAATTTAAAATCATGAAATTTTGTTTTTACTAAGATATTCTCTTAAAATGTATTTTGGATAGCACTCCTAGGATAAAATGCGTTCGTCGGTAGTGATACATACACTAAATTATATTACTATCCATTTTTTTTAATTATCAGAATTTTGCCTGTGTTCATAGCAACGTATTGTCAGGAGTTTACTCTGTTTCGTGAAAAACTAAAATTTACTTTAAGAATAAAATGCTTGCTTAAAATATTCGTCAATTTTTATGACACACTTTTTATCTCTCTCTTTGAGTACACACATGGAGAGCTGAAATAAATTAAAAATAAAGCTAATAAGCGAAAAAACCACTACACTAATAATTAAATTAATGTAGATTAAAGCTTAATTAGAAGAAATAGAAAATATCTTTTTACTTAAACGAATGAGTTCGTATAAATGAACTTGTAAATTCCAACACCATATTCACAAATAGCAATTGGCAAAACGTCAATTGTAATTAATAAATTGACAGACTTCCATTTCAATAGAAAATATTTTAGAGGGCATACGCGATGTACTCAAGATTTGATTTTCGATTCCATTGCAAGACAGACGAGTACAACATATCGAGTTACTAGCTGTCCTATTGGCTCAGATAGAAGAATTCTGTAAATATTTTAAGCATTTTATTATTGTGTACATTAAAAATATTCTGAAACAACTATAAGACAGAAAGAGACAAAAATAAATAAAAATACATTCAATTCAGAGTAACATAAGCAAATTATTGGATCAAACTATACGAATGTATAATACAAAAACACCTTAAGTTAACATCTACTGAGGTATATTTTGATTGCTTATACAAGCACACAAAGAAAAGAGGCACTAGAAGGGATTAAGAAATTGTTCCACCAATAGCACCATTAATGCTATGATTTATATTAAATTAATTAAGTAAATATTTTAAGTATTACGTTGCTTAATTTTATCTAATAGGAGCAAAAACTGTACAATGTAACTAAACTAAAATAGCATGTAATTTTTACAAAGATTAACGCGATAGAAACATATTTTCTAATTTACATTTTCTTTTGCTAATAAGTGGCTTTTTACTGTACATTCCTGTGTAAATTAATGTAGATACACGAGTACAACATATCGAATGACAAGCTGTTCTCTTGGCGAGATAAAGGAATTTCTTGAATGTTTTAAGCATTTTATTATTGGGTACAGTAAAAATATTCTAAAATAAATTAATTTAGATCCACGCTTAATTAGAAGAAATAGAAAATATGTCTTCACTTAAACGAATGAGTTCGTATAAATGAACTTGTAAATTCCAACATCATATACACAAATATCAATTGGCAAAACTTCAATTGTAATTAATAAATTGACACAGTTACATTTCAATAGAAAATATTTTAAAGCGCATAAGCAATATACGCATGATTTGACTTTGATTAGATTGCAAGCCTGCGTAAATTAATATAGAAACACGAGTACAACATATCGATTGACAAGTTGTTCGAATGACCGAGGTAGAGATATTGATTGCATGTTTTAAACATTTTATTATTGTGTACAGTAAACATATTCTGATACAACAACTAAGAATGAAAAGACAAAAATAAATAAAAATACATTAAATTCGGAGTAACATATGCGAATTATCGGATCCAGCTATACGAATGTATGACACCAAAAACACCTAAAGTTAACATCTACAGAGGTAGATTTTGATTGCTTGTACACGAACACAAAGAAAAGAGGCACTAGAAAAGATTAAGAAATTGTTCCACCAAGAGCACCATTAATGGTATCATTTACATAAAAGAAATTAAGTATATATTTTAAGCATTACGTTACTTTATTTTCTGTACTAGTAGCAACTACTATACAATGTAACTAAAACCAAAACAGCATATAGTTTTAACAAAGATTAAAGATTTATAGTTTCTAATTTACAAATTTACAAATTTATTTTGCTAATAAGTGTCTTTTTAATATACATATTTTTTGTATAAGAAATATATTGCATCATATAACAAAAAATATAGTTTTGTAAAATTAAAGCCTTATTACTGATCTAAGAAAAATTTAGTTTACTTGGGATATGTTATCCATATTCCTGAAAATCAAGTGGCAAAACGTCAATTCTTATTAATAAATTGACAGAATTCGCAATAGAAAATATTTTAGAGCTTATACACGATATACGCATGAATTAACTTTGATTCCATTGCAAGCCTGTGTAAATTAATATAGACACATTTGTACAACATATCGGATGAAAAGCTGTTCTCATGGCCAAGTTGCAGGAATTGCTTGAATGTTTTGAGCATTTTATTATTGTGTACCGTAAAAATATTCTGAAACAACAACTATAAGAAATAAAGAGTAAAAAATACAACATAAAAATACAAGTTCAAATACAATTAAATAAAAAATAGTCGTATTATTTTAAAGATTTCATGCAAATGTTAGTGTGTGTGTATAAATTCGTCATGCAAATTGATAAAAAATACTGAAATCAGTACTAAATGTTGTTTAAATTAGGGAAATGTAATAACAAACAAATACATTTGTGAACACATGTACAAAGGTCATATACTTATTTCACTTATATATTTTGTACAGGGTAAAGGATAATACCAAAAGAATGTAACAAATTATCAATTCTATTTCTGTTTTATAATGGACATCCAAATCCAGGTGGAATTACTTTTCCCAAACTAAAGCCAACATGGAGAAATACATGTGAATCGACATTACGTAAGCTGTACCTTCCATTTATTACATCTACTCTCAAACACTCTCCACTTTCCTTCTTACATAAGACCTAATTCTCACCTAGAGATTTAAAGAAAAAAGAAATGTCGAATTCTCATGTTGGATCAAAATTTTTCATTGACTTTCAGAAAATGGAAAATGAAACTTCTCTCTCAAACTTCTGAGGAACAAAAACCATTTGGATCTCCTAACTTCTTTTATATTTGTCTTTACAGAAATTTTATTCCGTGTAGTAAGTCTCAATGAGAAAAAAAAATCACGTTTAATTCTTTTAACTTGGAGGAAAAAAAAATCTTTTTTTTTTAAATTTTAAATGATCTTGCAGGACAAACAATTTTTAACAGGATTATTATTTCTACTTTTTAAAATTTTCTTCTATTGATTTTACTAGTTATGTGAATACTATCCAACATTTATTTACTTATTAAAATGCATATTTTTCTCTGTTAGGTTTTTGCATTTGTATTCATTATATATTTCTTCATTTCTTCGGTAGGCCCAATGTGTATTATATTCCTATTTTTTGTTGCATAACTTGAACGTAGTATTTCATACAAAAAATCAATTTCAATTTAATTTATATGATCAGATATTTTGTAAAAATGTAAATTTCAAATTTTAAACTGGAAAGCCTGCAGTTGAGGACAAACTTAATTTAATGAACAACTGTTTTAAAGTTTGATAAACCCGTTTGCTTGCAGTTGATATATAACGAGAAATATCAGTATGCAATTTGATAATATATAAAATAATATTAAATATTTTTAATATATTAACAACCTTTAAGTAGTTAATACGTATAATTTTAATATATAGTATTAAATTCGTATTGTAAAAGAATATTATTGTAAAAATGCATTTTTCTAGGTCTTGCACTAAATTTTGTTGGTATAGTGAAAATGTAAATAATGTAATTTTATGATTTAAATTTATTAAATTTAAAAAATGAATGGCTCTCCTAACTTCTTTTATATTTGTCTTTGCAGAAATTTTATTGCGTGTAGTAAGATTAAGTGAGAAAAAAAATTACAGTTAATTCTTTTAACTTGGAGGAAATTTTTTTTAAATGATTTTGCAGCACAAACAATTTTTAACACGATTATTATTTCTACTTTTTTAATTTTCTTCTATTGATTTTACTAGTTATGTGAATATTATCAAACATTTATTTACTTATTAAAATGCTTATTTTTCTCTATTAGGTTTTTGCAATTGTATTTATTACATATTTCTTCATTTCTTCTGTAGGTTCAGTGTGTATTCTATACCCTTTTTTTTGTTGCATAAATTGCACTTAGTATTTCATACAAAAAATCAAATTCAATTTCATTTATATGATCAGATATTTTTTTAAAAATTTAAAGTTCAATTTTTAAACTGGGAAGCCTGTAGATGAGAACAAGCTTAATTTATCGAAGAATTGTTTTAAACTTTCCTAAACCCGTTTGCTTGCAGTTGATGTATAACGAGAAATGTCAGTCTGCAATTAGATATTCCATAAAATAGTATTTAATATTGTTCATATATTAACAATCTTTGAGTAGCTAATACGTATAATTTTCTATAATAGAAAAACGTCGGATATAAGAGCCTTAACTTCGGTTTGTGAAAGGATATTATTGTAAAAATGCATTACTCTAGTCTTGAACTAAACTTTGTGTGTACCGTAAAACAGTAAATAATGTAATTTTATGATTTAAAATTTTTAAATTTAAAATATGAAAAAAAGAATGTACTTAAAAATGAAACATTCTATAAACTTTTTATTTTCGGAAATCTGTATATATATATATATATATATATATATATATATATATATATATATATATATATATATATATATATATATATATATATATATATATATATATATATATTATATATATATATATATATATATATATATATATATATATATATATATATATATATATATATATATATATATATATATATATATATATATATATATATATATATATATATATATATATATATATATATATATATATATATATATATATATATATATATATATATATATATATATATATATATATATATATATATATATATATATATATATATATATATATATATATATATATATATATATATATATATATATATATATATATATATATATATATATATATATATATATATATATATATATATATATATATATATATATACATATATATACATATATATATATATATATATATATATATATATATATATATATATATATATATATATATATATATATATATATATATATATATATATATATATATATATATATATATATATATATATATATATATATATATATATATATATATATATATATATATATATATATATATATATATATACATATATATATATATATACATATATATACATATATATATATATATATATATATATATATATATATATATATATATATATATATATATATATATATATATATATATATATATATATATATATATATATATATATATATACATATACAAATGGCAAACAGTCTTTCTTAATAATAAGTTTATTAAATCATAGTTCCACTCGAAAGCAACTTGAACCATTTTCATTTTTCGTGTTGGAGCTAAGCGTTGAAAAGTTGTTGACTGCTCCATTTCCACGCACTACATGAACTTATCTGTTTGCAAACTCGCCGAATACTTCCAATAGTTTAGGATAATAGGGTCCTCTTCCGCCTGACCGGATTATCCTCAAAGTTAAGCGATATCCTAAAAGTTTAAGCGTGGGTCTTTTTCATTTATTTTATTATTATAAAAGAGTTCCCATTGTAAAATCGCTTTTAACTCACCTAATTTCCAACTACCCCTTTTTTCAGACCCGACATAATTATATATATATATATATATATATATATATATATATATATATATATATATATATATATATATATATATATATATATATATATATATATATATATATATATATATATATATATATATATATATATATATATATATATATATATATATATATATATATATATATATATATATAATATATATATATACAAACACACACACATATACATATATATATATATATATATATACATATATATATATATATATATATATATATATATATATATATATATATATATATGTGTGTGTGTGTGTGTGTGTGTGTGTGTGTACGTTCTTTGGACGAAATATAATTTTCTGATTAAAATAATTTCATAAAGCAGAATACATCTAGATTTTTAAATTTCATTTTAAATCATTAACATATTTTATTGACACAAAAATTCTCTTTGGGTGTATTATTTTTACACAGTCTGTCCGAAGGGCAAATTATAATAGGCTTATAACCAATAGCGTGCATTTTTATCTGTAATATAATAATTCATTTTAAACCGTGACACTTCTATAATAACTTTTTTTAAGCAATTTTCTTAAAAACAATGTCTTGTTATCATCTTACTGAAAGACTTGTTATAAATAAATGCTGGCTAACAGATCATATTAATATTTATATAGGATTAAGTAAAATATGTTAGATCAATAAGTCGTTGGGAGGCATAAATTAGTGTCAGGAAAACAGTGAAAATGTCATCTTCATGAATACAAAAGATAAAGATAATGTTAGTTCTGTTTGTTTATGTAGTGACTTTAATGAGCCTATCTCATAGGTTTATTATTTTTATGCAAACTGTTTTTGAGAAAGACACAATCGATAATTTGTGAATTCACGTAGCAACTTTAAAGACGTTATTAAAAGTATTTTTTCTCCTTAAGGCTACTAGAGCAATCAAATTCAGGAAATTCTTATAGAAATCTTATTTTAATTTTGCTGAATCAAAAGGCTAAAAACGCAGTATTACGATGCTTAAAATGTTTTTTAGCTGAATAATTGGTTTATTTGACTAAACCATATTATATGTACTTCATTTTTACAAAAGAATTCTCTTAAGTTTGATACATTTTTAAATTATGGGTGACTTAAAATTTCTCAATATTTCAGGTGGAATATTTTATTTAATACTAGCAAGTTTGCCCGTGCTTTGCAACGGTGAACTTAATGCATTACTTTTAAACAAAGATTTTTTTTTCGTGCATAACTCTCTAAATTCGTCACAGTACAGCTAGAGTTATTGGCGTATTTATATATTTCTATTATATGCGTATTATAACAATATTCTGTTTTTATACTACCGTATTACTACTGTACTTTGATTAGCAACGTTAATAGATCTTGACATATTGAGTGGTAGAATAGGAAGCAGAGGTTTGACAACAACAGTTCTAATTTTGGTGGTATTAATAAATGTTGTCCAAAATTAAGGAAACTTATGACAAACCACATGGTTTTGTATGAATCAGAAACACACATTCATATTGACAACCATTCGAATATATAACTATATAACATGATAGTTTTTTATTTGCCCATGGAAGTCAGTGAAATTTGTACTTTTCGTTGTTAGAATAGTATTGATAAACATTTCATTGTAACGTAAAAATTAACCCAGAATTAAATTTAAAATTAGTTCTTATATAAAAATGCTATAATTTGCGCCACATAGAAATGAAAGTTAATCATTTTATATCTAAATGTCCAGGTCAAATCGAATTGATACAATGCAGTCGATGTTTAAATAGTAAAATAAAAAAATAAGAAATGAATAAATGAGATATTTAAAGGAATGACGTCATAATGATAAAAAATATCATTTTCCTCTATTTATTATGTGATAAATTGAAAATTTTATTCTCCCGCTCTTAACCGAGGAAAACTACGCTTAAAACAGTTAACGGAATGACGTCACAGTGCTAGAAATTATTGCTTCTTTCACTTAGTTATGATGCGATAAATTAAAAAGTTAATCACTTGAGTTTAACCGGGGAAAATAAAGCTTGGAATAATGACATGAAACGTTCGAAAAAAGGGGAAGGAATTGATTTCGAACATTTAAAATTATCAAAAACTGTTCTAAGGATGTACCTAATATATTCCCAAATTTTCACGGCCATTAGATGTATGGTTTTTGTGTCTATCGAGTACAAACTGACAGACAGACACAAATTCATTTATATATATAGAGAGATTTTCATTATATTTTGGATTTGGGTGGGTGTTTTTTACTAAGTTAAGTTTGGTTATTTAACTCTTTAACGCCCAAATTAGCAAATTTTGGATTTTTCCCTTGAAATTGATAGGTATGGTTAGAAATGCATAAATTAAGAGTATTTTAAAAGTGTTTTGAAATGTTTTAACTGCAACTATGTTTTTTAAGTCGTCCTCCTTTGATGACGCTGGGCCTTTGTATGTAAAAATGTAAACAGTTTAAAAAGGTTTTTTTACATAAAATTTTACAGTTTTAATGTATAAAGCAAGTAATAGGCAAAATAATGTTAAAAATTTAAATTTTTTTTTATACATACAAGAAAGTTTTTTTTTTTACATTTTTAAGGTTGAATGTTTGTATGAAAAAGAAGAAAACATTAGATACATAAAGTTGCATTGCACTTCATACAATATGTTCTAGGTTTTGAAGAACAGTTATAAACAGTTATGTTATTTAGTTTATCTACATAGATTATTTGCAAAAATATGCAAAAGACACTTGAAAAAAAAATATCTGAATACTGAATACGAATTATAGCCAAGCGCCCAACGTCCTCAAACGATGACGGACAACTTTTCGTAATTACTACGGACACATTAACAACTCTAAATAATAACACACATTCTCATGGCAACAAAAGGACTTTCTAGATTGCATTTATACCATATGGAAAGAACTTACCTCATAAATGATTTGCCAAACCGCACTATACAAAATGTGTGGTGTGATTATCAAACAAGTGGTAAATTCTACTGGATATTTTCCGCCTTTTTTTACATAATTTCAAAGAAATATCATATCTAATACTTTATAGTGCTTCCATCTATCAGAACTATTGGTAAATAAAAGAATATATTTTCACTTAATGAAGGGAAATGCGGTCTTTACAACGTCATCATATGAAGATACTGGGCCCTAATGGGTTAATATTTAAATACCTTTATTAATCATATGTTTCCTTTTCCATTTAACTTTAGTTTTTCTTTCTGACTTCAATGTCCTCCGTTGATATCTTCCTTTAAATTACGCTGATCTTTTAAAAAATTAATAGTATTTATTATTTTATTTGTGCCACCAGCTTAGGAACAGCTTAGGTCTTGTGAGAATCTATAAAATTTTATTAAATAATATTTATAATTAAAAAATAAAAAACAGGCCAAACCTTTGGGTCTTATTCTTGGTCCCTGTTTCGAAATTACTAGGATTCAACGACTTGCGTCAGTACCCTATCTTAAGCTACAGGTGATACCGGGTGATGCCAAATGGATAACAGCTTCATAGCATTTTTTTGACATAAAGACATATAGTGTCTGTATTGCCAACTGCGTTAGAAAAAAGAGAATCTTTAAATAATAAAATTTATTTAGCTTTTCTCTAGACTACCGTAAGTATCAATATCCAAATATAGTACCTAATAATACGTTTATCAAGAAAATTAAATAAAATATAATATCGTTTGATGAAACTCTGTTCTTACATATAAATTTTTTATATTGTATTGCTAGAGTAATATATTGAAAAAATAATTAGTTTTTGAAATACATTTTACAATGTGTTAGTAACTTCAATACCTATCCTAGAGACTGGTAGTGAAATGGCTAATAAAACTTGAATGGTACTTGAATGGTACATAAACTTGCGCTTAAGGTAGATACCTACAATATAAAGTTATTCCTTCATTGGGTACCCACCAAAGTCTTTGGTAGGTTTTAGCAGAGCTAAATATATCTTAATTTTCTGTTTAGTTAGGTTTGAAGAGATATAATCTGCTTTTTATCTGCACGAGTTATAATGCGAAATATCTTACTAATTATAACTAATTTTAAGCGAAAGTTAAAGTGGTATTTCAATGTTGTATATCAAATTTAATGAAATACTATTTTATTTTAACACAACAGAAAAAAATCTATGTATACAAATAAACATATATTCATTCATACAAAAATGCTTAACTAGAACTTATAAAATAATGTGAGCAAAAGATAAAATTATATATGTAACCTTTTCTATCATTGCTTCTATATAAATTGTAGCAATTGAGATAATTTTTAATGGATTTTTTTCTGTCTTTTTATAGACAGAAATGAACTCACTACTCTACTTTACGATACCAAAAGAAATGCAACGAAACCTTCTCTGAAAATCCTCTTAGATTTTTACAGACTCTATTTTTTTCTGTGTGTTTTCCTTTGAATTATTTTTTTTCATGTCTTTTACATGCAAACGTTTTTCAAAAAGGCGAAAATTCCATTACTTAAAACTAATACTTCAGTGGTTCTGTTAATACTAACTGTATATATGAACTTTAGGTAGTCTATTGATATCACACATATAAAACAATAACAAGATGCCTTTTTTTACAAACCTTATGCTACAGTTTAGGTAAGATTTTAGAAATATGTAGATAGTTAATAAAGACACATATACACACACGCTCATATATATATATAATATATATATATATATATATAATATATATATAAATATATTTATATATATATATATATATATATATATATATATATATATATATATATATATATATATATATATATATATATATATATATATATATATATATATATATATATATATATATATATATATATATATATATATATATATATATATATATATATATAATATATATATATATATATATATATATATATATATATATACATAGTAATATATAGTATATATATATATATATATATATATATATATATATAATATATAAATATATATATATTAAATATATATATATATATATATATATATATATATATATATATATATATATATATATATATATATATAATATATTATATATATATATATATATATATAATATATATATAAATTATATATATGTGATAAGATATATTATGTATTTTTACATTAAACAATTAAAAAATTAGAATTATAACATATATTATATATATTTAATTTATAATATATATAGAATATATTTTGTTATAAAATATATAATTATTTGTACATAAAAATGTAAAAAATACTTATTTATAACAATTAATTCATGTTAATTTGAAAAAAAAGGCGCAGCTATTTATTTACTTATGCATAAAAATGTGTACTTAGCTAACTGAAAATGGTGATTTTATCATGCAAACTAGTATTTATTCTAATAGGCAAAGTAAATATACTGTTAGATATCATATTTTGCTAGTAATTCAGTTATTTTACATGATTTGTTACAATTTCTTTAGAATGTAATATCTCATCTGCAGCTATATTTTTACTTTTCGAACATATTTGATC
>CM063498.1:88439460-88474460 GCA_032207245.1 Pardosa pseudoannulata | reverse complement strand
CTTTTTTAGTAGTTCTAAAATAAGGTTATAAGTAGATTTTTGCCGTTTTCTTCAGTGAGGGCCGATTGCATTTTTGTTATTGCTAAGATGATTACGCTTTAGCTTGTCCAGAAGTTACACACACCTGGATTACACACACACACACACACACACACACACACACACACATATATATATATATATATATATATATATATATATATATATATATAACATTTACATGTTTTTATATGTTATAAAGTATATATATATAATTTTTGATAAACATATCTTTATCATATTAGAATTTTTTCGTACGTAAGTAATGATTCCTGTAAATGATATAAAATTATTAAATTATTAATATAAAAAATTAATAATATGTTAGGTTTGTTCAAGTTTCTGGTGCTAAAAAGGTTATGATTATCATGATCTATATTATTTTGTTCATGATTTATTAAGATTATAAACCTTTCTGAAACATCTGATTTACACTTAAAAACGTAGTCCAATTAACAAACCAAGTAGTGTATAATATGTATAGTAATAAATTTAGAAAATTTATGGCATTCTGTAATCTAAAATATAATTATGAAATAGCGGAAAATAATTTTTAATATGTTTTTCTTAAGAAAAGTCAATCTTATGAGAAACACAAAGTAAATGATTTTTCTTTACGACATTCAATACATTTTTCATATTCCATTTTATAAGTATTAAATTTTATACTAGAATTAAATGAAGTTTTTTGAAACGATATTTCAGAAGTTTTATTTTTTCTATTACCCACTTTTATACATTATAAGAACGTCAGAAATTGATATTTATAATTTTTTTTATAAAACACAATAGACAAACACTTTAAAAACACAAATATTAAATCAAATTTCCTGTTTTTAAAATACAAGTAGGATACTTTATTGAGTTATAATCCCCGTGTTAAATATTAAAAACATGTGGACCACTTTCAGTAACAATAATTTAGTTTGAAAAAGAATCCCAAATGAGAATCACTATTAAAAATTAAGAGAAAAACGATCTGCAATATAAATTTCCTTCGTGCGGTTTTTTTTAAATTTATAAGTAGGAATATTTGTTTTGTACTCATTCTAATGCTCCAAAACTTTTTACGTGTATTTTAGAAGGTCCTTCAGAATTTTCATTTCCTATCAAATCTCCAGTATTTTATTTGATCAAGGAGATATATACACTATAAAAATTATAAAAGAAGTAGATAGTATTTTCTGAGTGTTTAACTACTGATTTTATGAGCAATGAAATAAAGAACTTCGGTTTTCTAGTTATTCATGCGCTATTCTTAAACTTTAGAAAAAAATATCCACAATATCCACTGTAAAGTAATAATCACTGACTGCGTATATACATCAGTTCACATTACAACAAAACAATCAATAAATCTAACAATTAAGCTATTTTATATTAACTTAAATCAACAATTTTATTCATTAAATGACATTATAGGATAATCTCTTGTTATTCATGAATATCCTTAGACTCTGAAATAAGAAATATTCAACTGTGAGTTAGGAATAATGAAATAATGTCCATACCTTCATTTTATATTAGAGTAAATAATTTGTAATAGTTTTTTTTATGAAAAATGTCACTCTTATGAGAAACACAAAGTGAATTTTTTTTTTCACAATATTCAATACATTCTTCATATTTCATTTGCTCATCATATAATTCTATAATGGAATGAAATGAAAGTTTTTGAAACGATATTCCAAAAATTTTATTTTCTCTACATTATCGTACTTTTTTACTTTATAAGAACTTCAGAAACTGATATTTAAAATTTTATCTTACCAAACACAATAGACAACCTCTTTAAAAAACAAAATGTTAAATCAAATTTCCTGTTTTATATAAAAGTACGGAATTTTAATGAGTTATAATCGACATGTTGTATATTAAAAGTATGTGGACCATTTTCAATAATAATAATTTAGTTTGAAAAAGAATCCCAAATGAGAATCACTATTAAAAATTAAAAGAAAAACGATCTGCAATATAAATTTCCTTTGTGTGATTTTTTTTTAAATTTCTAAGTATGAATATTTGTTTTGTACTCACTCTAATGCTCCAAAATTTTTTACGTGTATTTTAGAAGGTCCTTGAGAATTTTCATTTCCTATCAAATCTCCAGTATTTTATTTGATCAAGGAGATATATACACTATAAAACTATAAAAGAAGTAGATAGTTTTTTCTGAGTGTTTAACTACTGATTTTATGCTAATAAAATACAGAACTTCGGTTTTCTAGTTATTCATGAGCTATTCTTAAACTTTAGAAAAATATATCCACAATATCCACTGAAATGTAATAATCACTGACTGCTTATATACATCAGTTCACATTACAAGAAAGCAATCAATAAATCTAACAATTAAGCTATTTTATATTAACTTAAATTAACAATTTTTTGCATTAAATGGCATTATTGGATAATCTCTAGTTATTCATGAATATCCTTAGACAATGAAATAACAAATATTCAACTGTCAGTGAGGAATAATGAAATAATATCCATACCTTCATTTTAAATTACAGTAAATATATTAATAACATTTTATATTATAATTGATAATTTTGACCATTTAGAACCTATTAAGAAACTATGCTTTACATTAAAGCAAATAAGCTTTTGTTTAAACACTTAAAAAATTTCTCTAATAAACATATATTAAAGTTTATTAAATATCGTTCAATATATTTTAAAATTTATATTTAAAAACATAAGCATCTAAAATTTTATAATAAATAACATATAAGTATGATATTACTTTAGTGAAATAATATTACAAAATTCGAAATGAATTTACAAAACACAATTTTCTTTACAATCGTGTTATTAGCAATTTTTGTACTAAAATAACTTCGTATAGTTTTGATAAAACATGCATATATCAGAAAATAAGATATTAACACTTGAAAAAAAATAAATATTAAGTCACAAGACGTTTTTCTAATGAGGTATAGTGTAGTCTTATTAATAAGAATGTCAATTCTTTTAAATATTATCGTGGTTAGAAAAAAATCTCAAGTTAGCTAAATTATTAAAAATGGTAACACCATTGCTAATATAGCTTTTTTTTATTTGTTCCCTGATTTATCTATAGAGATATTCATGGAACCATAAAGTTTTCATTTCCATTCAATAATGGACCCCCACATTTCATGAAATAGAAGTATAGGTTGCAAAATACAGAAAAGAAATGCATGTCATTTTCTGAGCGTTTAACTAACGACACTGTTCTAATAAATAAAAAATATTTTAATCTCTGTTTACTTTTAACCATTACATGATGAACAAGATAAATATAAAAGAATAATTTTAAATTGTTTTATTTAAAAAAAGAGAAGAAATGCAATAAAGAAGAAAAAATGTTTGATTTTTTTTTAGCCATGCCGCTAGATGACGATACTTGTTTAAAATCTCTACGACTGGGATTCTATGGCTAAACAGCTTTCTGCATTTACGAAATTGATTTTATTTTTTTTTGTGTAATATATTTTTATGACTGAATATTGTGTTGTAACCGGAATTGATCCTATGTGCAAAATTTAATATCTCTATTTAGTCAGAAAGGTAGTTAAAGCTGATTATGAAATATCAACTAGCACAAGTGAAGTAAATTAAAAACAATTAAAAATCAACTTACGGATTTTAGCTTACGAATACTTTTCCTATCAAAGAATCTTTCTCATAAAAGATAAAGTTTTTTAATGACTAAATGCCTTATTACATATCAACTTAAAACAAATCTGTTGAAAATATTTTCTGTATCCCACAAGGAATGACCAGATTCTTCATCTGAAAATTAATTGTTAACTGAATACGTTGCTTTATCAAGTCTTAGATATTGATGTTTTGAGTGATTAGGCCTTTTAAACGTAAACAATCTAGCTGCGAGTTGATAAAGAATAATAACAGATTATTCATAAATTTTAAGGAGTATTTAAAAAAACTTTTTAAAACGTTATATGGGTAAAACTGTATTGAATGTTGAGAAAATGTGGATTATCTTTTTTAAATATAAATTACTCTTTTGTTGAAAGTATTAATGGAAAAAAACTTGAGTAATCATATGAAGTGAATAATTTAAAGTACAATTCCCATTTTTAAATAGCAAAATAGGTATCGGGAAATATATTTATGGTCTCTCAAAATGATATTCCAAACATATTTCTTTGTTACATTCATTTTCAGCACTTTAAAAAACATTTAGACTTAGAGGAAATATATATGAAGGTAAATTAAAGAATATTAGAAAGAAGAGCTATATTGTAAATCACATTTCTATTCTTATTTATTTAACGTTAGATACTTTTATGATCACATCAGTATTCGAAAGAACAAAAATGCATATAATATAACATACAATTTCACAAGAAAGTTTCATAAAATTATTGCTTACAGAAAATAAGAGCATAAAACTTTCAATGGCATGAATATTTAATTGCATTTTTGGATTTCAGAATGTAAATACTATTCTTTAATGTTAGGTGCTGCAAATTTTATATATTAATACATCTGTTCGTTCGCTTAAATAATAATGTGATTAGCAAATTATAATCAAGAATAAAACAAAATAAAATATCTAGAAACAGGATCCATAATATAGTTTTTTCTTCTATAAGTCCCTATTTTAACCATATGAATATTTGCTCTGTATTCATTTAAGTACTTCATAATTCGTTTCTGTGTACTTCAAAAGACACTCAAAGATTTTCATTTCCTATGAGAACTCGATCATCTTATTTAACCAAGAGTATAGTTTATAAAAAAACTAACGTAAGTAGATAATCTTTTCTGATTACTTAGCTTACGATTTTATGATGATAAATAAAAAGACATTCGATATTTTATTAATCATTGACTTTTTTACACACAGGAAAACAAATCTTAATACATTTAGATTAAGAATAGCAACAAGATGTTTACAGAGTTTAATGAATATTTCAAGAAAGCTTTAAATAATACTTTAATAAAAAATGAAAATTTTGTATTAAGAAAGTTTAATTTTAACTTAATTTTATTTAAATATAAATTACTAATTTGATTAAAGTATCGCAGGAAAAAAATATGAAAAACATATTACAACCATATGAAGTAAATATAATGTACTCAGTATATTTTATGTTTACATATTAAGCACAAATACTAATTATTTGTAGATGAGCAGATATCATAAATGCAACATTTTACTTTGTAAAATGTTTAAAAGGATAAAGTTAAAAGGATCGCTGCATATGCATCGTCAACGAGTACCGTAGTCAAAACTTATATTAGGAGGGGTATCAATGGAAAAGACATTGTTTTTGTAAATGATACTTCAGTTAAAAACTACAGGTTTTCTTATGTATGTATACCCCTAATGAGTATCATAATACAATGGGGTTTTAAAATATCAAAATCATTAAAAAATGATATGGTGAACAAATTTAAAGCCTAGAATGAATAATGAAGTAACTACACAAATAATTTAATAGTAAAATTACATTGAAAAACTAAACATGGTATTTAATTATAATTTTTAAAACAGAAGTATAATCGTAAAGAATAATTTTGAAAGAAAATGAACATTTCAGAATTTTTTTATCTGTAAATTATAAAATATGTTTGCAAAAGTTTGCATAAAATTTTTCGTATTCCTTCCTATTGTGCATCAATATTGTGATGCGTTGATAAAAGTGCTATCCATCTGATCTTTCTGGTCGAATACAATTTACACTTTCTGTTAAATTCAACTTCACTAAACCCACTGTTTTTCTGTGCACAGTTAGGCAGATGTCACAATCACAAACATGGTCCTTTTTCTTTCCACTAAACCAGTGGTGTGCAAACTTTTTTCGACTGCGACCCCTTTTGTAGAGAGAAAATTTTTGGCGACCCCTAGAGATAAATGTTCATAAATACTATGTATATTTCGCGCATTTCTTTCGTTTCATCGAATAAAAACATTATCATATTTGACTCATTAATTTTATTTATAATTTTAAGAAAATACAATTTGTATGACACAAAAATCAGTAAATTGCCCTTTAATGAGATGTATGTG
Source organism: Pardosa pseudoannulata (assembly GCA_032207245.1). Taxonomy (NCBI): domain Eukaryota; kingdom Metazoa; phylum Arthropoda; class Arachnida; order Araneae; family Lycosidae; genus Pardosa; species Pardosa pseudoannulata. The sequence continues at coordinate 88,468,393 of CM063498.1, read as the reverse complement.
GCTGCAAGTTTCTAATTATCTCATCGATGTTTGGATGTATGTTGCTAATTGCAATTCACATATCATCTTCAGGGTTTAAACGCGAGCGGTATTTAGTTTTTATTGAAACTAGTTTGCTAAATCCAGTTTCACATAAATACGTTGATGCAAATTGTATTAACACTCTGATGGCATTCTTGAATAAAACGAAATATTGTTTTTCCACGAATAGCCAAAATTTTTGGCAAGACTGAGTCTTAAATTGATTTCGAAGAGTATAATCACTAATTAGATCTATCAATTGCTCTTTTTCACTAATTTGAAGAGTTGAACTGCATATGTCAAAGGAAAATGGATCACGAATCCAACCAAGATCGTTTTCAGGAAAATCCTCGAATCTTCTCGAAAAATTTTTCTTTAACTTTTCAATGACGGCGCTTCACTCTTTATATGTACACTGTATGGTATGCAGCATGCAGGGATAATGCATTTCATAAAAATTTGGCGACACCAAAAAAACTTCTGGTGACCCCCACAGGGTTCGCGACCCCTAGTTTGCGCACCACTGCACTAAACGATCCTCTAACAATTTCGGAGGAGAACCGGTCCCCCTAAATTCTCTCCTTGCCTACGGCTTTGTCGTCAACACTTTTTATATTATAAGACCTTCACAAATAGATTTCAGGAAGTATATTGTTTACAGGTAATAACAGATTGACTCTCTGAATAACATAAATAAAAATGAGAATACAAAATTCAAGTTTTGAAACTACAAATGTGATACTTCAGTAAGAAATTATGGTATTTTAATGTGTTAAAATCATCTTGACACTTGGAGTATTAACGATTTACCTAAGCAACCCCCCGAATGAATTACTTGCTAAAATTTAATTATTGATCTATAGTGTTGTTCTATAGTGGTGTTCTCCAGTTTATCAAAATAAATAGTTGCTCAGTAACCAAAAACTTTTCCATGGTCTTTGGAAGTCACTCAAAGGTTTCACATCCTTATTTATTCTATTAAATCTCCGTCAATTATTTAGACAAAATATTATAAGTAACAAAATGTGTAGTATCAGTACACTTTTCGCAGAAGTTAACGTTTGATTTTGATTGGCACTCTATATAATACAAATTTTATATTAAAAAACAATTGTATTAGAAATTGAAACACAACACTTTAAAATAATATAGTACTTTTTTATAATTTAAAAACATGTCGGCTTCTAAAGTAATAATAAAATGACTAAACAAAAAAGTTTGAAATAAGAGAAATTATTAAAAAATAAACACACTTATCAATACTTAGGTCTTATATTTGTTGTTTGTGCTTCTATTATATCAATATAAAAACTTGCTCTTAAAAGATTGAAATGCTCTATTATTTTCTTCGGGTAATTTAGAAAGCACTGATAATTCAATATCGTATCAGATAACCTACATCCCATTGGACCTAGCAATGCATGTTGCAAAATACTCTACTTGATGTACAGAGTATTTAAATAATGCTTACAAGGATTTAGTAACTTCCAAGATGAAAAGCCTTTATTATAATAGCCTATATATATATATTGATTCAATAAGGAATAATACGTTCCACTATGTTTATAATCAAACTTTTTCCTCATCAATTAACTTTAACTTTTTGTGTATTAAAAATATTTTGAGCCTTTGGGTAACAACAATTTACGCAGGCAGAAACTCAAAATAAGATAATACATTAAAAAACAAGATATTCTATGATTTTTTTTAGTTATTTTATATTTTATCAATATAAATATTTTCTGTGTAAGCATTACATACTGAACTCAGTTGAGTTACTTGGCAGGAGAGTTTAAGCCCATAGTCCACCTTTTTCTAACAAACGGTAATGGAGCTAAAACCTTCTTATTAAAACTAACTTCAAACGTTTGTATACATCTACACTTACTTCTAGATTTACACCTACGTCAGGTTAGAGTCTTACCTGTGATGTCATAGAATAGTGTTACTATTTAATACACTGATTCTTGTAATAAAACAGTTGTACAATTTTCTCGTATTTTCAGTACCAAGCATAAAACATTCTATAGAAAATATACTACACAAATTTAATCTTCTCAATAAAATTGAAACTGTGTATTAATGATATCCCTGACCATAAGCATAGGAAATTCAGAAACTCTCCTGACAAGAAATATTTCTTTTATCCATCAAACAATGCCCATTGGGATTAAACTGTTTTCTTTTATTTATAAATCGACTGTAATATTTTATTGTTTGTATATTCTCTGAGAAAATAAGAAAAATATCGTAAAATATATCGGTAATATGTGTATTGAAAGAAACAGATTATATTTCATCTTTAACCTTTAAAAAATTTTCTTTCCCTTGTGAAATCTGATTTATAAATAGAAAAAATAACAGTATAGCTTAAAAAATATATCAATATTTATTTTCTTTCTTTCTTTTTTCCCCTGTGTAATGATCTCAAATTTATTTTATTTCTATTAAATTGTGTTACTAGAAAAGTGTTTTTAAGGATTGTGAAAAAAAAGTTAAAAGTGATACAATAAAGGTAAACGGGAGACAAAAATCATGATTCATGTGTTTTAAAAAAAAGTTAATCATAAAATCATAATATTGTATGAAAGTTAATTTATGTAAGGATGTCAATACTTTCTAGGGAATTGTGTTATATAAGGATGAAATGAAAATAAATGTTGTAACAACACAAATTTTTAAAATGTTATGCCAGATCAATATTTCAAAGAGCATATTAAAAATTTTTCTAAATTATTTTATTGTAATTAAAAAACAAGATGTTTTGCGCTTAGACTCTAGACTGTGTACTAAAATTAATGACATCGCTTATTCTGTAATATACACATTTTCTAAATATTTTAGCTTCAGAAATTTAAGGTGCATAAATGTGTGACATTTAACAATATTCGGCGATTTATTCTCACACTGAGATAATAGATAAATGTATAATTTATAAAATTAAAATATCAAAGTAAATTCCTATTTTTCTTTTTTAATTAATATCTGAAAATTATAAAAAGTTTTACATACTAAAAAAAATTGTAAATTAGAAAAAAATATTACATACAAGAATAAATGTTCTAAATCTGATTAATCTTTTAAAAAAAATAAATTTAATGTTACATATTGTTTTTTTATGTCTAAATTGATCTAATTAAATTTCCGTTTATTGAATTAAATAAAATGTATTTGTGATATTTATGACAAAAAATTAAAATAATTTTTTTACTTTTCTCATGATTTAAAAAAAAATTTTACAATGTCATTAAATAAAAAAGAAGAATTAAAATTAATAGTGAAATTAATAAAAACGTGTATAGTCCTTAAAAAAATTTCTAATACACTAGAAAAAAATTTCGAGAGTCGACATAAAAAGTGTAAACATTTAAAAATTGCGATTTATCTGCATCAAATAGCATAAAAACACTCAGGAAAACTGACCAAGATAAAAAAATAATAAGCATTTAAAATTATAAATATTTTATACATTTTGAAATCTAATTCTCTCTATTTTACAAAATATAATTAAAATTTGTCAGAACTAATTAAAATGTTGACAAAATTATATGAAATTAGCATCAGTTTTGTATGTACATATATATATATATATATATATAAAACATAATATATATAATATATATATAATAAATATAAAATATATAATATTATCATAAATTTCATATTAAGCAATTGACTGAATTTATAGTTTCTTTATATAGTAGTTCTCAGAATTTTACATAGGCGTTAAACAAAAACAGAAATAGAAGTCCAGTGTTTAACTACAAAAAATCTACAACTGTCTCCAGAATATGTATATTAAAACTTGATGAAAATTAAGGACTTAAATTGAAATTTCTATTTGAATAGTTGCTTTAGCACAGGTTTTGTTTATACACATTGAAGTATTTTATTTTCCATCTTTTATATTAGAGTTTCAAAGATATTTTCAAACACTTTTTATCTTAAAAAATGTATTACTGCTAAGTTACCTATTATTTCAGCTTAATCAAATAGTACAATAGTTTGAACTAGGGCCATTTCTGATTAGCCAATTATATTACTACTAGCATATAGCACGTCATATGACGGGATCAGTAAAATTTTTAATTTTCCAGAATTGTAAAGGTACCCTATGAGGCAGGTAAAAAAATGGTTTGTTTTTTGGCTGACAATTATCGTTCTACAAAAATAATCGATTAAAATTATCACTTATGTACCTAATCTTTTATTTAAGCCAAATATAAAAGAAAATTATTTAGATAATATCTAAGTTTAGGGATAAAGGGATGGAAATCATGCAGAAGATATTTAAATAATATAAAATAAATGATTAAATGAAATAGTTAAAGGAATGACGTCATAATGTAGAATTTTTTTTTATTTTTACCTATATAAATTGATAAATTTAACAGCCTGTTCCTAAAATAGGGCTTGATATAATGGAATTAAATACTCGAAAAGGGGGACTTCGTGAATTTCGAACGTTTTAATTATGACAGTATTTTTTGCTGTGATACCACGCTTATTCATACCAATTTATTTTAAAATCGGATCCGTAGTTTAGGAAAAAATATACTTTACTCTTAAATCATCAAAAAAATAAAACATAAATAACCAAAAATTATAGACAGATTAAGCAGTCATAGTTGAAAAAAAAAAAAAAAAAAAAAAATAAAACAAAAAATAATAAAAAACTTAGGAAAATAATAAGAATAAAATTAAAAGAAAAAGAAAATATTAAATTAAAAAAACTTACAGGTGATAATACGAAGGAAAATGGAGTTTAAATATTACGCACGCGCAATTATAAGTATAGAACAGATTCGAAATGACAAGATAGTCTCCAAAAAAATGGATGGTATTTCGATTTACTGGCTTTGAATTTTGCTAACCCTAACTCATAAAAAATCCAATATGGATGGCTGTATCCATTCCAGGTAAAACCGCTTCATAAATTCGAGGACAGACAACTTAGGCTATTATTAAAAACAGTTTCGTTCTACTGAAAAATAACTGATATACTGAAAAATCAATATCGTTTAAAAGAAACTATTATTAATGACTTAGAATTTGACGATGATAGCAGTCCTCTGATCGAACCAGCTACCAAACTCTTTTAAGAAACTAATTAGATATATCATCACAGTCAGTTTAAATATTACTGCTCCATTTCTACTAAATTCATCAAGATTAATTTAGTATAGCCAAGAAGGAAAATAAGATTGTGATAGCATTAATGCTCCAAAATATACGAAATATAATTTTGCTAATAACTCATAAAAAATCCAATATATGCTGTAACATTATAACGCTTCATAAATTCGAGGACAACAATTAGGCTATTATTAAATATTGTACCAAATATTTACCGAAAATAAAAAAGTAAGAAATATTTTTATTGTATGAACCGATTAACATTAGAAAGAAACGGAAACTCTATTTTATCACTCCAAATCTTCTTTAAATTATGAGCTCTTCCAATTTCTATGATTCCTTTATTGTATTCTTTCCGTAACATTTTACCATAAGAATGCGTAGTTTGACCTGTCAAAATAAACAAGAAATTCCAAATATATCAATAAACCTAAACACTCACCTAATGTGCAATAAATACGGTACAATGAATTTATTTCGCTTAACTATTTCTCATAAGAGCTATTAAATTAAACATTGTAACCAATATTTACCGAAAATAAAAAATAGAAATATTTTTATTGTATGCACCGATTAACATAGCGAGAAAATTAAACCACAAATTCTTGTTTTCCAATCACAAACATTTCACTATAAGCGATTCTCCATTGTATAAATGTGCTTCTTTTGTTTCTTTAAGAAGGGTCTCTATGCCAAAAATAAACTTTCGAGTAAAATAAAATTAAGAAAAGAGCAATATTTTAGGCTTAGAGACCATTCTTGAAGAAACAATATAAGCACATTTATACAATGGATATTCATTTATTGTGAAATGTTTGTAATTGGAAAACAAGAATTTGTGGTTTAATTTTCTCAATATCTTAATCGGTGCATACAATAAAAATATTTCCATTTTTTGTTTTACGGTAAATATTGGATACAATATTTAATTTAATAGCTCTTGTAAAACTATTATTGACAAGAAGATTAACTAAGAGTATTGCAGTATATTATTATACTAAACTAGAGCTAATCAGTTATTGACATACTGTTTAAAATCGATTCCGAACATCAATAAACATCCATGCTATCAATGACATTAAAAGAGCACCACTGTACTCATTCGTCCATCATTCTACATTGCTAGGAGTAATAAACAATTTAATAAACATTGTTATATCAGTTAAAGCTATTTTTTATTACATATTCATCTGAGTTCTGAATCTTCTAAAGAGGGTTGTTTTAGACTATTCTACTGGATATTCGTAGGAGAAAATTTTGAATTATGCTAGGAAGTCAATTATATGGATTATGGGGAAATTCTTAATTTGTTTTTCTATATTTTTATTTGTTTCTATAAAAAATTCTACCTAACATTAGACACAATTGAATTTGAGAAGGTCATTTTTAAACGATATTTTTTTCCTGCAAAAAAAGTGAAAATCTCATAAGGCTCGCTTTCTTTTATTTTCCTAATTTCTGGGGATATAAAGGGGAGAAACATTTTTTCCTAAGTTCTTATTGAGAAATGTAACGTGGCCTAAAATGTCATTAAATAAATATTGTTAATGTTATTCTACTTAGCAGATTAATTACGTTATGAATAAGAACATAAATACTAGTATTATTAAAAATTTCATTTTAAATTTCACTGGTTAGAAAAAAATAGGTAATACATACATACATACATACATACATACATACATACATATATATATATATATATATATATATATATATATATATATATATATATAATATATATATTATATATATATATATATATATATAATAAATATATATATACTATATATATATAATATAATATATATATATATATATATATAATTTATAATATATATATATATATAATATATATATATATTTTATATATATATATATATATATATATAAATATATATAATATATATTATATATATATATATTATATATATTTATATATATATATATATATATATATATATATATATATATATATATATATATATATATATATATATGCATGCAAGATATTAAGTAATTTTTAAAAGGAAAAACTTACTGTAATCGAATGCAGCTAAGAGTTAAATAACCAGAGTCAAGCAGCCAGTAAATGCTACTGTTCTTGTCAGGTATTTTAGAATACTTAGAAAAGCCTTATTTCCTTTAACTCTTCTCTTATTAAGAAATAACCTTCAATTCAAATAAATGCTGGTTTATGACTTTTAAATTTATAATTAAGTGTTACACATGTAATATGAACAAATAATATTCACGTAAAATGTAACTTTCTGTCATCAATGTATTTACATTTTTTACCCAAGCACCTTTTATTAAGTGTCAAAAATAAGTGCTAGTGAAGCCAAGTACTTTATTAAAAGAGAAATCAATTTCGATTTTCTCTTTAGTTAATAGATAAAATCCCGTTCAACCCCACCCCAGCTCTTAAATTCATGAAAAACAATGAACATCGTATAATGACACACCATAGATTAATGTGAATTTATCCGTTTGAAAACGATATATGCCTATTACTTTGTTTGCTTAACTTCTTCAAAACAGCGAGTTAGAAAAAACAGGCATTAGCATTGCTTTTAACGAGACAATATTCTGAGAATATAATGGGAGAAAAAATTACGATGCACTCAAAGAAATAAAGCTTTGTTTTAGGAAGTGTTAAATAATTGATAATTATTATAGAAGGATATAAAATGTACATGCTTTAAAATTTTTTATGACACCTTCATTTGAACTCTAATTTGGATTCTAAATTCCAATATATCATTACATAGAATTGTTATTAATATTATTTTTGCGAGAATACTTTGTGTAAATAGCTATAGTTTGTTTTGATATTATTGTTATAGATCTTGTTTTATTTCCTATGTATTTTCATTAATTTTAGATTTTTTTTTAAATACGAAGAAATATTGAACTTCAAATATTTTCTTAACTTTCTAATACATGCTTTAAAAGTACCGTCTTACGTATTTATTATTTTCTAAATTCCTAAGAACCAGAACAATTTAAAAATTTATCCCATTATAAGACAAATAAGTATTTTTAATATAGTAAGAAGGTTTTTACTAAAAACAAAACAGACAAATTTTGTAAAAATTAGTTAAATTTGCATTTAATAACAAATGTAAGGACCTGGAAGTGCAAATTTTTTCTCAAAATTATTTCACCTAGTTTAACATATAAGCTCAAAGCTTCTTTCTAAATTCCTATGAACCAGACCATACATTTGAATTAAAATTAAAAATTTCAATGTATATCCCGTTATAAAGACACAAGTAAAATATTTATAATACAGTAAGAAGGTTTTTACTATAAAAAAAGCCAAACAATTTTTGTAAAAATTAGGGAAATTGGCATTTAATAAGAAACATAAGGACCTTGAAGAGCAAATTTTTACTCAAATTTCATCTAGTTTAAAATGTAAGCTCAAAGCTTCTTTCTAAATTCCTAAGAACCAGAACATATATTTTATTAAAATTAAAAATTTTAATGTATATTCCATAATAAAGACACAAGTAAAATATTTTTAATATAGTAAGAAGTTTTTTACTAAAAAAAACAAACAATTTTTGTAAAAATTAGTTAAATTAGCATTTAATAAGAAATGTAAGGTCCTGGAAGTGCAACTTTGTACTCAAAATTATTTCAACTAGTTTAACATAAGCTCAAAGCTTCTTTCTAAATTGCTTTGAACCAGAACATATATTTTAATTAAAATTAAAAATTTTAATGTATATTCCATTATAAAGACACAAGTGAAATATTTTTAATATAGTAAGAAGGTTTTTACTAAAAACAAAACAGACAAATTTTGTAAAAATTAGTTAAATTTGCATTTAATAACAAATGTAAGGACCTGGAAGTGCAAATTTTTTCTCAAAATTATTTCACCTAGTTTAACATATAAGCTCAAAGCTTCTTTCTAAATTCCTATGAACCAGACCATACATTTTATTAAATTAAAAATTTAATGTATATCCCATTATAAAGACACAAGTGATTTTAATATAGTAAGAAGTTTTTTACTAAAACAAAACGAATTTTTGTAAAAATTAGTTAAATTGCATTTAATAAGAAATGTATTAAAGTGCAATTTTTACTCAAAATTATTCACCTAGTTTAATAAGCTCAAAACTTCTTTCTAAATTCCTAGAGAACTCATTTTATTAAATTAAAAATTTTAATGTATATCCCATTATAGACACAATGAAATATTTTTTATTAAGAAGGTTTTACTAAACAAAACGAACTATTTTTGTAATTAGTTAAATTAGCATTTAATAAGAATGTAAGGTCTGAAGTGCAATTTGTACTCTTATTTCACCATTTAACATAATTATTCTTTATTCCTATGAACCAGCATATATTTTAATTAAATTAAAAATTTTAATTTCTCCAAATAAAAAAAATCTAAAGCACAATATATTTTTATAGTAAGAATTTTTATAAAAAAAAAACAATTTTTGTAAAAATTAGTATACATTAATGACGTAAGGATCGAAGAGATATTTACTCAAAATTATTTCATCTAGTTAAAATATAAGCTCAATTGCTTTAGCACAAAATTTTATTGAGTTGAAAGCTTATTTATTCAGTTAACATGTGTCTGCATCGAATAAAATTGGCACATTTATTTTTATGTTTAGATCAAAGATTAAAAGAAATTATTTTTTTCATTATAACAAAAGAACCACATTATAAATTAATAATCTTAGTATTCTCCTTAAAGCTCATATTAATTTTATTTCTCATGTAATTCTCGAAATAGAAATCATTGATATAGAACACTCATAGATAAATTCGTATATGGTAAGAGGTATGTTAACAAATTTTTTCTTTATAATTTATTTTTCAAAAGATGAATAAAAAATAATACATTACTCATATGGTAGAGCCCTAGGGTTTATTTATGTCTTTATTTTCATAGTATTAAACTTGAAAAAAGGGTGATTTATATCTGAAGGGATTTTTTTCAGGAAACCGTTAAAATATCAATCTCTGAAAATTTGGTATCAGACATAGATCTACAAGGCACATCAGTAGATCTCGCTCTCATTAAAAAGCGAGTTGGCTAGATGAAATTTTATTTTTCTTATAGTTCAACAATGATCTAGAGGATATCAATATGACGAGTACAGGCCCATCTTAAGCAGTAGGTCTCGTTCTCATTAAAATGCGAGCCTGCGATAGGGAACTTTATTCTCCCCATGTGTCAACATAGAACGAAAGAAAACAAATAGGTCTAATACAGGCCCCTCTTAAGCAGTAGATCTTGTTTAAATTAAATTATGAACCGGTAAGAGGGATTAAGCAGTCGATTACCTTCTCATTACCATGCAATCCAGACAGAGGAAATTTTATTTTTCTCATAGTTCAACAATGATCAAGAGGAAATCATAATGACTAATACAGAACCTTCTTAAGCAGTAGGTGTCGTTCTCATTAAAATGCAAGCCAAACACAGGAAATTTTATTTTTCCTATGGGTTTAAATAGAGCGAAAGAAAGCAAATACGATTAATACAGGCCTTTCTTATGCAACTGCTCTTGTTTTCATCAAAATATGAACCCACAAGTGGGATATTAATTTTTTCCATGGGTTAACACTGAGCGAGAGGAAGACAATATGATTAGTACAAACCCATCTTAAGCAGTCGGTTACTTTCTCATTACCATGCAAGCCAGACAGAGGAAATTTTATTTTTCTCATAGTTCAACAATGATCAAGAGGAAATCATTATGACTAATACAGGACCATCTTAAGCAGTAGGCGTCGTTCTCATTAAAATGCGAGACGCCCAGAGGGAATTTTATATATCCACTGGATCTACATGCAGCGTAAGAAAGCTAATAGGGGGCAATAATACAGGCCTTTCTTAAGCAATTGCTCTTGTTTTCATTAAAATATGAACCGGCAAGAGTGATATTAATTTTTCCTACAGGTTAACATTGAGCGAGAGGAATACAATATGATTAGTACAAACCCAACTTAAGCAATCGGTTACGTTCTCATTACAATGCAAACCATACAGAGGAAATTTCATTTTTCTCATAGTTCAATAATGATCGAGAAGAAATCATTATGACTTGTGCAGGCCCATACCAAGCAGTAGGTCTCGTTCTCATTAAAACGCGAGCCGACCAGAGGGAATTTTATATATCCTACATAGAGCGTAAGAAAGCTAATAGGGGGCAATAATACAGACCCTTCTTAAGCAATTGTTCTTGTTTTCATTAAAATAAGAACGGCAAGAGTGATATTAGTTTTTTTTTCCATAGGTTAACACTGAGCGAAAGGAAGACAATATGTTTCTTACAAACCCATCTTCAGCAGTCGGTTACTTTCTCATTATAATATAAGCCAGGCAGAGGAAATTTTATATTTCTCATCGTTCAACAATGATCGAGAGTAAATCATTATGATTTGTGGAGCCCATCTTAAGCAGTAGGTACCGTTCTCTTTAAAATGCAAGCCGACCACAGGAAATTTTATATATCCCCTGGGTTTACATAGAGGGAAAGAAAAGCAAATAGGATGGCAATAATATAGGCCCCTTTTAAGTAATTGTTCTTGTTTTCCTTAAAATATGAACCGGCAAGAGGGATATTAATTTTTCCCATAGGTTAACATTGAGCGAAAAGGATGCGATATGATTAGTACAAACCCATCTTCAGCAGTCGGTTACTTTCTCATTATAATATAAGCCAGGCAGAGGAAATTTTATATTTCTCATCGTTCAACAATGATCGAGAGTAAATCATTATGACTAAGTAGATCTTGTTTAAATTAAATTATGAACCGGTAAGAGGGATTAAGCAGTCGGTTACTTTCTCATTACCATGCAAGCCAGACAGAGGAAATTTTATTTTCCTCATAGTTCAACAATGATGAAGAGGAAATGATTATGACTAATACATAACCATCTTAAGCAGTAGGTGTCGTTCTCATTAAAATGCAAGCCAAACACAGGAAATTTTATTTTTCCTATGGGTTTAAATAGAGCGAAAGAAAGCAAATAGGATTAATACAGGCCCTTCTTATGCAGCTGTTCTTGTTTTCATCGAAGTATGAACCCACAAAAGGGATATTATTTTTTTCCATGGGTTAACATTAAGCGAGAGGGAGACAATATGATTAGTACAAACCCATCTTAACTCTCTCGCTGCGCATCCCGCGATTTCCACTGGCAACATATATGTAGCAAAATTTGCGCAACCCGCGATTTCCGCTGGCATGCATTTTAGACTACTGTTTAACTGTGCAACAGTACATGAGACAACAGTACATGAGAGTAATAGACCCATGAGACTAATTGCTCGACACTTTGCTGTTTTAAAAGAAAAAAACTGAAGGTTGGAAAAAAATTCGAAAAAAAAAAAAACGCGAATTTGGTGAAAGGATTGCGAGGTAGTACTTTGCATCGAGCCTTGTTTCAAATTTATCATACAAGGCTTCATTTCTAATAAATGTTTTGTAAGTCTTTTTCATTTTTTAATTATTATATACGTTTTGGTTTTGTATTTTATAAAATAAATGATAATTTAACCAAGATTAATTTTCAAAATTAAGCTTTTATATCATTATTCTACAATTTCATTTTATGAACACCAATTTTTAGGGCCTAATTCTATATTAAAAAAACTGTTTTACAAGAATTTTTGTATATTTTAACTCTAAAACTTATATTAATTTGAAATATGTAATAAAAGAATTACGCAATTTTTAAACCTATTTTGATAAAATAAATACGCAGCGAGGGGATTAAGCAGTCGGTTACTTTCTCATTACAATGCAAGCCACTCAGAGGAAATTTTATTTTTCTCATAGTTCAACAATGATCGAGCTGAAATCATTATGACTTGTGCAGGCCCATCTTAAGGAGTAGGTCTCGTTCTCATTAAAATGCGAGACCCCCAGAGGGAATTTTATATATCCTACATAGAGCGTAAGAAAGCTAATAGGATGGCAATAATATAGGCCCCCTCTTAAGTAGTTGCTCTTGTTTTCATTAAAATATGAACCGGCAAGAGGGATATTAATTTTTCCAATAGGTTAGCATGGAGCCAAAGGAATACAATATGATTAGTACAAACCAATCTTAAGCAGTCGGTTATGTTCTCATTACAAATTGAGCCAGACAGAGGAAATTTTATTTTTCTTATAGTTTAAGAATGGTCGAGAGGAAATCATTACGAGGAAATCATGTACATACTCATCTTAAGCAGTAGGTTTCGTACTCATTAAAATGCGAGCCGCCCAGATTGAATTTTATGTTTTTCATGGGTCTACATGGACCGAAAGTAAGCAAATAGGTCTAATACAGGCCCCTCTTAAGCAGTAGATCTTGTTTAAATTAAATTATGAACCGGTAAGAGGGATTAAGCAGTCGATTACCTTCTCATTACCATGCAATCCAGACAGAGGAAATTTTATTTTCCTCATAGTTCAACAATGATGAAGAGGAAATGATTATGACTAATACATAACCATCTTAAGCAGTAGGTGTCTTTCTCATTAAAATGCAAGCCAACCACAGGAAATTTTATTTTTTCCTATGAATTTAAACAGAGCGAAAGAAAGCAAATAGGATTAATACAGGCCTTTCTTATGCAGCTGTTCTTGTTTTCATCGAAGTATGAACCCACAAAAGGGATATTATTTTTTTCCATGGGTTAACACTGAGCGAGAGGGAGACAATATGATTAGTACAAACCCATCTTAACCCTCTCGCTGCACATCCCTCGATTTCCACGGGCAACATAGATATAGCAAATTTGCGCAACCCGCGATTTCCGCGGGCATACATTTTACCCGTCTATTTAACTGTGCCACTCGCTCTTTCCCCGTTTTTTCTTTCATTTTGGCTTTACTGTGATTTTTAATTGTTTATTTATATTTCAACTAGCAGATGACTTTAATTGTTCACATTTCTGCGAAATATAGAAGAATTTTTTGCAGCATTTTTCAGTGCGCTGTTCATAGCTGAAAGATGTCTGTCAGGAAGCGTTTCGCGAGTGATATAACCTATACTCCTGACGATATTTCCGCAACTGATAGCACTTCTAACTCTTATTTCAAGTATATGGAAGACAGTTATAGCGGAACTGATGAGAATTTCTCGGATTTCTTTGCGGATAGTGACGAACCTGAAAATTCATTTTCTATTTAAAATGTTCGACATTGGTGCAAAATCGGTTTGCAAAATATTCCACCATCTCCTACATCATTTTCTTTCCTTGAAAATCCCGAACCAAATACCACTATGGCAATTATGCAACTGTTTTGGACTATTTTGAACTTTGTTTTGACGACGTTATGTTGAAAATAATAGTAAAAGAGACCAACAGTGCATGAGAGTAATAGACCCATGAGACTAATTGATGGACACTTTTCTAGCCATATGCACCCAAATCGCATCCAGAAAGAGCGTCGTAGATAGTGTGCTATCTGTTCTTAAAAAAACTGAAGGTGGAAAAAAAATTCGAAAAAATAAATTCGAATTTAGTAAAAGGATTGCGAGGTAGTACTTTGCATCGAACTTTGTTTCAAATTTATCATTGAAGACTTCATTTCTAATAAATGTAAGTCTTTTGCATTTTTTAATTAGTATATTAGGTTTTGTATTTTATAAAATAAATGATAATGTAACCAAGATTAATTTTCAAAATTAAGCTTTTATATCATTTTTTCTATAATTTCGTTTTTCTGAACACCAATTTTTAGGACCTAATTGTATATTAAAAAAAAACTCTTTTACAAAATTTTTTTGTATATTTTAACTCTAATATATATATTGATTTGAAATATGTAATAAAAGAATTAAGTATTTTTTGAACCTATTTTGACAAAATAAATACGCATTGAGAGGGTTAAGCAGTCGGTTACTTTCTCATTACCATGCAGGCCAAGCAGAGGAAATTTTATTTTTCTCATAGGTCAATAATGATCCAGAGGAAATCATTATGACTTGTGCAGGCCCAACTTAAGCAGTAGGTATCGTTCTCATTAAAATGCGAGACGCCCAGAGGGAATTTTATATATCCACTGGATCTACATGCAGCGTAAGAAAGCTAATAGGGGGCAATAATACAGGCCTTTCTTAAGCAATTGTTCTTGTTTTCATTAAAATATGAACCGGCAAGAGGGATATTAGTTTTTTCTATAGGTTAACACTGAGCGAGAGGAAGACAATATGATTGGTACAAACCCATCTTAAGCAGTCGGTTATGTTCTCAATACAAATTGAGCCAGACAGAGGAAATTTTATTTTTCTTATAGTTTAATCGAGAGGAAATCATTACGATTAGTACTGGCCCATCTTAAGCGTAGGTCTCGTATTCATTAAAATGCGAGCCGCCCAGAGGGAATTTTATGTTTTTCATGGGTCTTCATGGAACGAAAGAAAGCAAATAGGTCTATTACAGGCCCCTCTTTAGCAGTATCTCTTGTTTTCGGTAAAATATGAACCGGCAGGAGGGATATTAAGTTTTAATACAGGTTAACATTGAGGGAGAGGAAGAGAATATGATTAGTACAAACCCATCTTAAGCAGTCAGTTAAGTTCTCATTAAAATGCGAGACAGGCAGAGGAAATTTTATTTTCCCAGTGGTTCAACATTGGGCTAGAAGAAGTAAATACGTCTAGTACCTCGGATAGCAAAACTGTGTTTTGTCGGGGTTCAAATAAAAATGTAACTTCTAAGGATAGAAAAAGGACAACTAACTGCCTTAAATTGAGTAAAAGATTGGGCGCTATATAATAAATAACAGCATAAATATTGGTTGATTGATTTACTAGTACATATCAACAAAGTTATCTGAGTAATTAAAATCCTTTTTTTATCTGAATTTAAACTTGTATAATAGACAATGTTAGATAACTTAGATTCCTTATTTTTCCATCTACACATTTTAAGTTAGTTTAACAATGAAATAAAGTCTTAATAGTTCACATTTCATCGATTGAATATTTCCATGTACAACACTCATTTATGATGAATATCAGTAACCCTAATACGTTATGTTTCATAGGTAATCAAATAATTTTCAAATAAAATTTATTTTACTGTCAAATTTGACGTCGAGTTGTTTAGACGTGTTCCTGTTTAAGGTCCCTATAATCACTTCTGATAACATCATAATCGCATTTATGAATTAGAAAATCACTTTCGGTTTTCTCTTAAATAATATATTATGTCTCCCTCGGATTTCTTTCTGCAGTTTACGAAGAATGATGAGCATGAACTGGTCATTGATTAATATGCCTCATGTGTGACAATACCAGATATTCATTTGTGCATTTGTATCCTTTTTTGTGAAATAATATTCTTTTTTTCTATGGAATTAACTTTTTGTGAAATGTTAGTTGAATGAATTAGGAGCAGTAGTAAAAAAACAGACATAAATATTTGTTTTCACAAAAAGTTTGAATAGGATGACAAAATCCCTATTCGGAGTTTCAGGTAGATAAGTAAATTTAAAGATGTTTTAAACCCTATCATATTAAATGTCATACAAAAAATGTGATATAAAATAAACGTTTTCTCACATCATTTGTATAATATTTTTTACTTATATAAAACATTTTTGTAGATTTCTCCATATATTAGTAGGAGTGAAGCATTACATTTTTTAGAGTATCATTTTTACATCATGTTTATTTTTTAGTATCTTTTCATTGTTAGAAATAATTGTCTTTAAATACACTCAATATAAGTTATTTGCATAACCCCTTCCGGTAAAATGACGAGTCTAGCTCGTCATTAGTTTTTCATTCCCTACCGCACAATGACGAGCTACACTCGTCATGCGATTAAATTTACTGTTAAATATGCTAATTAATTTAGTTTAAAATTTCTAGTGTACTAAATTTGGCAACACTTTTATCACTTGTGAAAATCACAAGTCACTATTGCATATTGTTTACTTAGAATTTCTTGGTACAAGTCATTGCCAAATTAATGAGTCAGAATAAAAGAAAACCTACTAAGAAATGTCGTGTGTGTTACAAGAATCAAATTAAAAGTGAGACTACTTGGCGGTGTAAACAATTAAGAATTCCTTTGCACTTTGTTTTGAAAAGTACCACTAGCTTGAAGACTATTATCTGTATACCTTATTAATGTTTTGCTTTGATATTTTCTTAATTTTACTGTTTCTGATATTATTTAACACTATGTAAAAAGTGGATTTTAATTAAGAATATGTAAGAATTGTAAAATGAAACAAGTTTTTTAAATAAAATTTAAATGGTTATTTCATGCACAGGTTTTCATTATTAAATCATATCGGAAGGGGTTAACTTATTCTTATAAAAAATATATAAATAGAAAATTCTTATAAATAGAAAATATTATAACAGAATAAGAAACTATTTTTTGAGAAGTTTGTTATGCACTATGATAAGCACTTGTGCAATGTTATAGGTAAACAAAAATAATGGTTACAAGTTAGTTTGTTTAACTACCCATAAGAACATGAATTTGTATATGCGTTTGATTAATAAGATTATAGATAATATAATAGATAAAAGGAATTCAACAAGTATTCGTAAGTTCTTAATTTTTTGAATTATTTTTTGTTGTCAATAATTATTATAAGATGACCTGCAATTGCTGTTTTTCTACAACGTTTCTTTCCCTCTCTTTAAAAATGAAGTAGATACTGGTCTTCTTACATATATTATTAGTAAATAATCTTTCATTAAAATATTCCTTTTAATATTAGCAGTTATATATATTATGCATAAAACCTATTCAAGTAATTTTATTAAAGTAATTTTCTTTGAATTTTAGTCACACGAAAATATATTTTAAGTATCGAGAATCATCTGTAAAGCCATAAAAGCAACTGGATTTTTTAAATCGAAATCTGCTTTTGATTTCCATTTCAGTGAATACATAATTTTTTCTTCAGTATTTTTTCCATGCAGTTTAGTAAAAGCCATGAACATTTTCTAACCATAGGATACGTTTATACTTATTTAAAATGGTAATTTAAAAGGAATATTTATATGTCTATTTACCTACCATTTATAGAAGATATTTATTATTACGTGAAATAGCCAAAGTAAAATATGAAAGACATCTATCTTTCCTTTCGCAACTTACTTGGCAATGGAAATAAAGAAAAAGTTTCAAATTCTTAGTATTAGGAAGGATCATTTTAAAGATTTCTTTTAACTACTATTACACAATAAACTTATATGAGAAAGACATAACGTAAACGTGTCGAAATGCAGTTATTTTCCAGTTTTTATAGCGGATTACATATATAGAATGGATCATTTCAGCCGTTCTAACCAAATATTTGCAGGAAAGGAGTATTTCATTTTATTCGAAACGTTTTGATATAATTTTATTTCAGTTCTTTCCATTTGCGTTGTTTATATACTTCAGAATTTTGAAATTATGATTAACAGTTTTCAATTATTTTTCTTCAAGCTTATGACCAAAAACTTTAGTTTAGGCTTATTTCATTAATTTTTAAAACCATTAAAACATTAAAAACTCAGAAGTTTTTAAAATTTTTCATTACAAGATGTATGCTACACTGTAGTAAATAATCTCAATGAAGTTTACTTGCTATAATACTTAAGACCAAAATTTTGCGAAATAAGAATTTTAACTTAAATTTTATTCAAAGATTGTAAGAGAAAAGTAAGTTAATCAGCGGTGTTAGATAACCCTATTTCATACTTATTATTTCTATATTTTTTGTAAGTTAGGATAAATGTTCATATTTATTTTGTTCTAGTAAATATTCTTCCATAACTTTCATTAAATGATTTCATTACATATGAAATTATGAAATTAATAATTTTAAATTAAATTTTATTAGAAAGATTGTAGAAGAAAATAAATTAATAAGCGGTGTTAGATATCGCTATTTCATACTTATTATTTCTATATTTTCTGTAAGTTAGGATAAATGTTCACATTTTGTTCTAGTAAATATTCTTCCAAAAATCCCATTAAATGTTTTCGCTACATATGAAAATATGTCATTAATAATTTTAAGTTAAAATTTATTAGGAAGATTGTAGGAGAAAAGTAAGTCAATAAGCGGTGTTAGATGACCCTATTTTATATTTATTATTTCTATATTTTTTGTAAGTTAGGATAAATGTTCATATTTATTTTGTTCTAGTAAATATTCTTCCATAACTTTCATTAAATGATTTCATTACATATGAAATTATTCCAGTAATAATTTTAAATGTGATGAGCGGGAGGAAATACGTTTCATATAAAATATACCTTCTTTTCATATTTAACAACACTTTTTTAAATCAATGGTTAGCTTAGGCATCTAAATTGTTCTTCAATTACGTCATTACCATAATTATTAAATGGAAAATCTCTTTTCGTTTTCTCTTTAGTTAATCAACTCCTATTTTTTCAAAGAAGTTTATGAAGAATGATGAGCATCAATATTATGACTGACCATAGATTAATTCTTTGTGTATTTCTCGTGCTTGACAATGACAGATACCCAATTATCTGTTAACCAGACTAAAACGTAATTATTTTTGAAAGAGCAGGAGAAAATAAAATTGACTTTTGTTTATCCTAAAAAGGTTACTATGACAAGAAAATTAGATAAAGCATACCACTGCAAGATTTCTAGTAGAGTAACAGCATAAAAGTTTAATTTTTAACATTAACTAAATAATACTAATGTCAAAATATAATGAAAAAGATTTCTAATGGTATTCTTAAGCATAGTCCTTTGGTGATTACTAATATTAAAAAATATTTTCTCGCAATTCACCTGGATATTTGCAGGTGCAAAAGGATAAATTTTGTATGAACTTAATTAGGTAATTAGGTTTCTTGTTTTAAGTCTTATGAAAAGTTGCTATACTTCCAATGTACTCGTTTAGATTAGCATTATCACACACACATACATACATATATATAAATATAAATGTATATATATATATGTATGTATATATATATATATATATATATATATATATATATATATATATATATATATATATATATATATATATATATATATATATATATATATATAATCAAGCACAATTATTATGTAGGCCCATTTGTTTTTACTTGGCAACCTCAGATACTGGGCAAGGAGAGGCTTAATCATCTAGCAGTAATGAATAATGTTGGAGTCTGGTGACATTGAGAAGAAGTACAATTTTAAAAACAACTTATATCTTTATAGAGGATCTGCTAAAAATACATCTTTGCCTGTGTCAACAGCAGATAAGAGAATCATAATGAAAAAAACTTTGCTGTAACAGAGGTATACGGGACAAGAGGTTTAGTCAGAGAATTTAACTGTTATATCAGGTTAAAAATTGAGCTATTTGCCGTCGACAGCTTGAAAAAGTGTTGAATGGCCATTTACATCTTTTTACAAAAAGCTTTGGGAAATGTGTTGGAAGTATTTTTAGTCGAGGACGATCCGTTTATGCAGATTTGTTATGGCCGGGAAAATAGATTTTATGGAATTAGAATGGAGAGAGGACGTTTCTAAAGAGATTTTAAAATGAAATAATTTTTAAATTTTACAAACACACACACAAACATATATATATATATATATATATATATATATATATATATATATATATATATATATATATATATATATATATATATATATATATATATATATATATATATATATATATATATATATATATATATATATATATATATACATATATATCTACATATATATATATATATATATATATATATATATACATTGTCACAAGGGAAATATAATTATATATTCGGTTAATTTACTCTCTTTATCTTGCTGCACGGGAACACATACACATATATGTGTGTTTATGTTATTGAATAGCCATGATAACTCAGTTGGTAAAGCCAGCAATTTCAAAACCGGTTGGTACTGAGATCGACAATATTTTATTTTATGAAGAATACAACAATAAAATTTATAGATTTTAAACCTCGAAAAGAACTATGTTCTTTTTATATTAACAATATGTTATGTATAATTATGTTTTCCCAGTACTGGCGTAAAATATTTTCTTCCTATTCCATCATCAAAAATCTCTCCTAAGAACATCATAATCACATTTATTCAATGGTAATTTGTTTTTAATTTTCTCTTTACTTACTACGCAAATCCCCTTCTGTTCTTCCTAAGCCAGTTAGAGTTCAAGACAATGATCATCAATATAATGTCCGGTCGCAGATTATTTTCCTTTGTATTTATTGAATTTGACAATGACTGATACCTATTTAACTGTTTATCCAACTCATTTTGAAATAGCATGGGAGTAAAAACAAAGATAGACTTTTGTTTTCACGAGATGCTATTCATTGAGTGAAATGCGAGAAAAATTTCACTTGTACGGCTTTCTATAGTCGCTGAAAGATTTGCTTTAACGAGTATCCTTATAGCTTACTATTGTTATGAGAAGTACGTAAAGTTTATATGCCCTGATATTATTTTTATAATATTACCTACTGATTCTTTTTTAAATAAAACTTATGTTACTATACTATCTATTCTCGTATTTGAAAGAGAAAACATTACATTTTCTTCGTATATTATTGACATGAATCAAGATTTGATATAAAATTTTATTTAACTCTATTGTTATATATGTCTGTTTATAATCAATCTTTTAAAAATAATTTTTCTTACTATAAAATATTCAGTTAAGCTGAAAATTTCCATAAAAAATATCTTAGATGGAAAAGAAGGATATAGTCAACCATAATTAAAATTATCAGGATACAATTACAACATTAAAAAATAAATTCGTATTTTAAAAACTGTTTTTTCAAAATTTGTTTATTCTTTATCTTTATTTGATTTTATGTTTGTTGGGAGTTAGGTCGTAAAATCCTCGGCAATGTCGTTAAGAGATCGAGCTTCATTTTAAGTAAACAGACGTGTGTTTTTATCTAAATGTAATGTCAATGATTTTAACTAGTTTTTTTTTATTCTAAGGAACGCATTTGTCTATTAACTGTAGCATAGAGGTTTGAAGGTATGTATCTATTTTTATAATATTAGCTACTGATTCATTTTAAAATAAAACCTATCTTACTATCTATTTGTTCCTCATATGTGAAGGACAAAACATTATATTTTCTTCGTATATTATTGACATAAATCAAGATTTGATATAAATTTTATTTAGCTCTATTGTTATATATGTTTATTTAAAATCAATCTTTTAAATATAATATTTTTTACTACAAAATCTTCAGTTAAACTGCAAGTTTCCGTAAAAAATATCTTGAATTGAAAAGTAGGATACAGTCAACCACAATTAAAATTACCAGGATAAAATTACAACATTAAAAATAAATTCGTTTTTTAAAAACACTGCTTTTGTAAACTTTGTTTATTCTTTATCTTTATTTGTTTTTATGTTAGTTGGGAGTTAGGTCGTAAAATCCTCGGCAATATAGTTGACTGATCGAGCTACGTTTTAAGTAAACAAACGCGTGTTTTTATTAAAATGTGTGAGAGTGCAGCTATGTTTTACATAAGGTTTGCGAAACTGATTTGCTCTCCGCATGCACAAGTTTTGTTTCGCGACTCCATAAAGAGTGTGGTGTGGTCAGTGAAAACGATTGCATGTAAATTTCACCAAGTTTTGGAGAGTTGTGATTGGTCTCCAGGAGGCTCTTTAGGACCATCCTTGGAATCCCGGTCAATCTGGACAGAGTCGGGAAAGGAAGCATTGTGCACAGGAAAATGAAACAACGGACGCATCAGCACATGATAATGGAAAAAGTATAGGGTTGCAGGAGTAGTTAAGAAGGAAGAAAAAGAATGCAGCTTGCTCTTGTACTTAAGCAATATTTTTTCAGGAGTAGAAAGTGGAGTGCTTCTTTTACATTTTATATTTTTATATATTTTCTTAGCATAGTTCCGTATATTTTGCTCTATATTTGAATATTGTAATATAGATCAGTGGCATTTTACTATTATTAAAGACGACATAAAGCAAACTTGGGTTATTGATGAATTTAAAGTAACAACAGCAATGTACTACACCACAGCAAAATGTAATGTCAATGATTTTAACTAATTTTTTTTATTCTATAAAACACATTTGTCTACTTCCTGTAGCATAGAGGTTTCAGGGTATGTATCTATACTTTGGTATCGAAGTCCATGGATTCGTATTACTCTACTGGTTGTTCATATCAATATGAATCAATAATTTTGTGCTCGTTATTCTTTTCTACTTATAGAAAAGTAGATTAAGTGATCAAAATGATAAGCTTAAAAAGTTGTTAATAGTAATATTTCAATTTTAGTAATTCAATATTATGCTTAATACTTCCAATTAACATTTTTACCGTAGGTATATAAGAAATCTAATTAACTCCTTTTTATCTTTTATTTTTTTTTTTAATTTCTGAGGACTGGAAAAAGATAAACAATTTTTTTTTGAAACCGAACGTACATAAATTTAATGCTCTTTTGTATGTATGTAGCTCTTTTGTATGTATGCAGATATTCAAGTGGTTAAATAAAGTTTATCAATAATTAGCTGTTATGAAGTATCGGTGTTTTAACTCTAATCGAAGTGATGATAATTTTAAACGTAATTTTTCAATCCATTCCATGTTTCTTAACTACTAAAGTTCTTACTTTGAAACTTACAGACGCAAACCTCAGTACTTACAAACTTCCTTAAATTAACGTTTAATTGTCATAAACCAATTATTTTTTATCAATATTCTTATATGGAAATGCATTTACCATTATTTAAGGCACGCCTTTAATAAGACTGTACTATAAAGTCGGTACGTTGTGCGTAAATTTAATTACTCAGTTAAATCTAAATAGATCGAAAATTATTTTTTAACCAACTTTTCGTATTTTATATGAAATATGTAAAGATATATATAGACAAATAAACAAATATATATATAAATACAAATATATATATATATATATATACATATATATATATCTACATAATAACATTTTCACAAGGATAAATTAAAAGTTAATTTTAAATATAAATTAATTTTTAATTAACCTTCCCGTTCTGTGATTTCGTATCGACTGATGTCAAAACTAGTTTTATTGTGTGTAAAATTTTCCAGGATCTATGTAGTAGAATAAAACATTCGGCTTCGTTTTCCTGTATAAACCGTTATTTTTGTACTCACAAACCAACCATATTGTTACAATAACCCGTAATAGTACGTGACCGCTCTCAAGTATCAATCGTCAGAAAACATACTAGTATATGTACCGCATACAAATTGTTAATTGAACATAAATGTATCACCGACACACTATTTAAAAAAATATTAGTTTTTTAGTTCTGAATGGATTACCTGTTTCTTTAGAATAAGTATTTCAAAGAATTAGGCTCTTTGTCTTTGAAATTGTTCTTCTAAATTCTCGTTTGGACCGTATGTGCCTTGGAATGTTCCTTTGTTGGAAATAAAATCTAACTTCTTTAGTTTTTAAACTGTAATCTTTAGCTTCTACGTGTTTCTACTCTAGTATTATACTCTTTACTTTATTAATTTGTAAAAAAATAATGTTAGCCTATTTTTATTTAAATGTTTGGTAGCTACCGTTTATAGTTATTATTTTCATGCTTTTTGTATGATTTTTTAAAATTATGACTGTATACTTCAGATTCTGTGCATCTTATTCTCCTTATTGTTAACACCAATTATATCATATAACTTACATATAATTAGGGAAAAGTATAGGGTTCCCAATTGTCAGAAAACGTACTAGTACGTGTCCCGCATACAGTGTGTTAAATTTTTTAAACCAGTAATCGAGGGATTTTATTCTATACTTCCCCTTTACTTCCTGTCATGAAAATCTATTATTTCATCGTAAGAACATTTATAGAGATAGGTTTCTTTTAAACTGCCATAGACAAAATGGAAGGAGGGAGATACAATCCATCTTCCATTGATTCTCAGAATGTACGAAAAGTAAAGGCTATCAAGACTATACAAAGCTATTTACCACAAAATAAATTGAAGAAGTTTATTTTTTAAGAAAACAATTCTTTTGACCGCAAATCGTCATGCAAGGAAGATATATGTTTCATAGATCGTCCACTAACAAAAGAATAAAGATTTATAAAAGAGTATTGTAAAGCAATAATTATTTCCTCATAAATAATGAATGATAAATTTATTGGGAGTGAAATGTTCAGTATTTTGTAATATATCAGAAATAGCTAATATAGACCTAATGGAAACTCAAAGAGTTTGAGTTCTCTATATAGTCATGGTAAGCTAAAACTTATATTTCTTTACACATATCAAGATTTAGTTCAATATATTTATATATATATATATATATATATATATATATATATATATATCAAAACCTTTTTAAACTTAAAATTTTCAAAACCCTTCCTAGGGATATAAGTTCCCAAAATTTGACGGTGATTGGATGTATGATTTTTGAGTTTATCGAGTACAGACAGACAGATACAAATACATTTATATATATATATATATATATATATATATATATATATATATATATATATATATATATATATATATATATATATATTATATATATATATATATATATATATATATATATATATATATATATATATATATATATATATATATATATATATATATATATATATATATATATATATATATATATATAGTTTTTTTATTTCAACTGCAGGGTATTGTTTACCATAAAATGTAATTAACATTTACACACACACATGTGTGTGTGTGTGTGTTTATATGTGCAGACTAAACCAGGAATTTTTTTTTCTGATTCAAATATTAACATATTTATCGATAGAGAAATGATAAAATTATAAGTACAAGCCGTTCAAAAGCAGTTTACATTCATGTTTTTAAAATCTACGTTATTTTGTTTACCTACTTGACAAATAATGTTGTCTTTACTATTGAATATATCAGTGGCAGAGAAATAATCTTCCTTTAGCATCATTTTATATAGAGCAGTCAAAGAAAATAAAATCTATATTTCTTTACTTCAAACAAGAAATTCCGAATTGGTTTGGATTTCTAAGAATGCAGGAATAACATGCAAAATGGATGCGCGAGATTTCTAAAATGCATTGTACCTTCATATTGAAACTTTATAAAAATATAATTTGGGACTTCAAATATTGTCAGATATTAAATTTTTATTCACTCATATTTTTATTCTAACGTTTTCACACATACGTGAAAATGATATATGTATCTTCAATATTTCAAAAATTTTGCACATATGATTTCATTTGTATAGAATTTAATATCTAAAAAAAGGTTTAAAATAACTGTTTTCTATTTTAATATTTTATACAGATATCTTATAGGGATACAAAACCTTAAAAAAAACCAACAGTGAAAAGAAATAGCAATGTGAGTTTTTTATCGACAAATACAGACAATAGATTATTCAATTTTTTCCTGTAAATGAGCAAAAACTTTTTTACAGTATACATATTTAGATGAAAAATCGTTAGTATAATATTCTATGTTTTTATATATTTAACGATAAGCTGCTTAATTTTGTTGTAGATAAACCAATTACGGCGAACAGTCAAATTTCATCAATTATCCCTAAAAGATTTAGTGGTTTTTTAAAATTGTAATTTTAGAGAAATGTGACATCGCATGTGCAGTTTTATATACCAAGCTTTAATTAAAATTAAAAACTATGTAACACATTCAATAACCTTTTAAAATGTGTCCTGTAGAGACGCATAACAAAATGTGTGAAATTTAAATTCAAATTAAACATTTGAATTAAATTTCCTGAATAAGGCAATTACAAAGTTTATTTTACTGTTAAAGTATTTTAAACATATAAAGGAAGGTACCACGTCAATTTTACCATATTGCATATTTCGTTCATTAGTTTAAATATTATTTATTTATAATAATTATATATTATATATTACATATTATTATTATTATTATTATTATTATATATTGAATACATTATATTATTATCATAATATTAATACAAATTTATTGTTATATTAATTATGCAATTTTATTTTTAATATTATTATTATTATTATTATTATTGTTATTGTTGCAATTAATTATATTAAATGCTTACTTAAGAATTATATATTATTGTTATTACTATACTTATTAGTTACTAATACTTATTAGTTATTTATCTCTTTGAATATTTTTGTTCTTACGATTGTACAATTTAACGATACATTCAGTGTGAAAATATTTTAAGGGAATACAAGTTATTTGGATTACCGCAGAACTTTATTAATGCATATACTCTTATTCACAAATAAATGAGTTCCAGATCGAAACAATCAAGAGTTCATTGAAACGAATATGACAGAAATTGTGTCAAATGTGTTGTTCGATATCGAAGAATGTTAATTTACCCTTCATTATGGTATGTATGACTTGAGAACGTGGAAATTATTTCTATTCATAAAATGATTTTTTTATACATAAAGTGAAAAGAATTCACCAGCAAAGATGATAAGAAAATGCATATTTCGTTTAAACTATACAATAATACACTTATTCTTGTATATGACATAAATTACTGTTATTAGAATATATGTACCATTAGAAGTCATAATTACATGATACAGTTTTATTCTGATTTTAAATAATTATTAAAATTGTTTTTTAATTATTGAAATTATTATTATACAACACATTGTAAAATAAGTAAATACAAGAAATTTAGTAAATTCATAAATTTTTTCTTATCATTCTCATTTTGCTTTCTATTTATGTCTATTTAAAGTGTACATTTTCTATTTTTATCAAAGAAATACTTGCCTATCATACATATAGCTATTAAAAAATATTCAAAGAATTAATATTATTTAATTTTGGAGTAATTAATTAATATTACCTATAAATCAAATATTAATTTTATTGGAGAAAATACCAGTTTCCAAAAACAAAATAGCTCGAAAAAAATCTAAATTCTCCTAATGGGTGGCATTTAGCCAGTCAAAATTGAGTTTAATGAGT
This sequence comes from Pardosa pseudoannulata, assembly GCA_032207245.1. Taxonomy (NCBI): domain Eukaryota; kingdom Metazoa; phylum Arthropoda; class Arachnida; order Araneae; family Lycosidae; genus Pardosa; species Pardosa pseudoannulata. Next base: position 88,440,257 of record CM063498.1, on the reverse strand, counting down.
TCTTCCTTATGAGATTAGTCACTAAGTAGTAAACCCTACACTGCAGTATTTTCAGAAACTCACAAGTTATTGTCAGTAAATAGTTGTCTACGTATCTACTAAATTTAAATCATTAAAATTAAATTTAATTTAGGTATTAAAGGTATTATCAATTTGTTTATATTCATTAAAATTATTCAGACTAATAAACACGTATTTAAACACACAAGCACACACACACACACACACACACACACACACATATATATATATATATATATATATATATATATATATATATATATATATATATATATATATATATATGTATATTATATGTATATATAAAAAAATATATATGTAATCTATATAATATATATATATATATATATATATATATATATATATATATATATATATATATATATATATATATATATATATGTATATATTATATGTATATATAAAAAATATATATATGTAATCTATATAATATATATATATATATATATATATGTGTGTGTGTGTGTGTGTGTGTGTGTAATAAGACGGATATTTATGGTGGGTAGTTGCAGTCAAGGCCCATGAAAATAACACCATTTTAGCTAAAGACCTTTTGTATATACAAAAAAGCTTGATGCGCTCTCTTGTAATCCGTTTTCAGAATGATACACTCAGACAATGAAGTTTTAAAGACCATGTATCCTCTTTCACTCAAACAGCTTATTTTATTGTGTCTTATAATTATTTGGCTGGTATACATAACGTGACTGGAAACGTAAGCTAGCAAACAGTTGAGACGTTTCGTATGTCCCAAC
>CM063498.1:88414460-88434460 GCA_032207245.1 Pardosa pseudoannulata | reverse complement strand
TTAACGTTATTCATTATGGATAATATAAATTATAATTTATATTTAATGTTCGTGTGTAGAGTAAATTCATGCAACAAATGTAATGCGCTTGTTAATATAGATTACAATACGACACTCTTACAATTGAAGCAATATAGTTAGTAACATTGTGTTACAATATGATAATGTTTTTCTCATTTTCTTTGCTGAAATTATAAAGAAAAGAGATTTATTTTTTAGAGTTATATATAGAGAAAATGTTTTTTTACGATGGACACATGTTCTTTTTTATGAAATAATTGACACTCACTAGCCTCAATTTACAATTAAAATTTTCAGATGTTCACAAGCGTATTACGTCTGGGATAAGTTAAATTGTATTTGCAATGTGTGCTTGTTTCAGCATACAGAAACAGCCAGTATTATCTTGTGTTTACTGCTCTTATTAAAGAGTTTATGGTAATATATGTTTTCTTGAGAACAGAGCTTTATTCCTATGTGTTTTATGAAAGTTTATGTTTAAAATTAATTCACCATCTTTTATGCTTAAAACTGTGTTAGGTGATAAAAATGTGTTAAAAAAAGTTAATTCAAGCTATTTAAGTTTGCTAAAAATGTGCGTCGTTATCTTAGACAGCAATTCATAGATAAATTCATAAAATATTGGATGTTTTATAAAAAAATGTTCATTGTTCGCTCGTCACTTCGTGCTTCATGTTTTACGGCTTCAGTGCTTCTCCAAAATATTCATCAAAAAATAAAAATGAAAAAATACAACCATGTCGACAGCCACATTGGGGAAAGGAACGTTGTTTCATGTTGATGCGCGAGAGAGAACGGTCCCTACATGTCAAACAAAGATATGAGTTGTCTCAGAGTACATACCAAGGGTTCTTGAGATAACAAAGTCTGTAAGTGAGAAATAAAATGGAGAAGAAGACGAAGAATAAGCTGAAAAGCGTGCTCATACACTGTTTAATCTGCAATCTGAAACATGGCAAGAATTTGCACAAAACATTGAAGACAATATGGTTCGAGCTGTAGAGTTCAGCAATCGAGTTGACGGGTTATGTCCTTGTACAGGGAAATTTTGAAGGAAAATTAAAATCAAAGGCAACAACTACCCATCACCATGTTGCTCTCCAAGGTAAAGCCCTCGGCTCTATCGTCAGCGTCTCCATCAGAACAGTCTCCGAGCGATCCTTAAACTTCTACTAATGAAGTGAGTACCTCTCCTCCGCCACCAACAATACTCATCGACTCTCTCTGAAAACAACGTTGATTAATGTTTATTACTCTATAAGATTTTGTAATTGGCCTTATTAAATAGCAATGACAAGTTTAAGTAAATAAATATACTGTTATAATTTTTGTCTTAAATGTGTAAAGTATAAATAATGTTTACATATTTAAAACATTCATGTACCCGCATACACAAAAATTCCCACGCGCAAATCCTACTTCGCGATTTTTCAGCTTTGGCGGAAGGTTCTGGTCCCCATTATCCGCGAAAAACGAGGGATCACTGTATTGTTGATGATGAGTTTTATAGATTATCAACTTGAACTGTGATTATAATGCAAGAATTTAAGGTATTCAGAATTCTAAGAGCTATTAAGTTGGTAATTAACATAAGGTGTTATATTTCCCACTACAGACGGATTTCTTATTTATAAATAAAGAAATAACTCTAAAATTTAGGGTACTTTACTTTGTCAATTTTCCCTCTAAAATAGATTTTTAATGTTATCAAAAACTTGCGTCATTAAAAGAATATAGTAAAAAATTAGGAGAGTGATCTTTAAAATCCTATTTAAACCCTAACTCCAAAAATAAATACCCACTTGAAATGCAATTTTTACAGCTCTAGTTCGCAGGCTGTTTTTAATTTTAAACGAATATGTCCTTTCGAATAGGTCTACATTATCTTCGCCATTTTGTGATAAAATTATATGTGAATAACCAGCAAAGTGGTAGCTGTCATAAACTGATACCAACAAATGTTACATATCATTAAGATATATTTTACATTTGTTGTAATTTGCAAATTTTAAGCAACGCAGAAAATTTTTTGCTGTAAGAAAATAACATTTTGTTTAAATGGATAATATCAAGGAGTTGCTTTTACACGTTAAATAATAAAATTAATGATGTAACAGATTGGTGTTACTAATGATTGATGCAAATCTGATGTAACAGGTAATAATCATGTACCACCTCCTTGTCTTAATTTGTACATGTAAAACGGTTTCGTCTCTACTCATATAATGAGGAAAATTTCACGGACGTATTTTGATTGGTAACAGCCAGCAAATCTTTCACGTGTTTGTATCATAATGTGAAATATTTTACCTACATATTTTTAATATAACAAATAGTGCACTTTTAGTTATTTAATAAATTATAGAACAGAAACGTAAACCCAAATTTAAAGTATTCTAATCTGTATCTCTTTACAAAATTACTAATTGTTTTGGTAAAAATCATAACATTTTAAATGTTATTAAACATACATATATTTACTATTAAATATTTTAGGGTAATTTATTTTGTACTATGATTGCTCTGGATAAAGATTATTCTTTTTTACATTATTCTTTTCTGTAGTGTTTAAATAAAGTCTCAAGGAGCGTTAAAGGTTCAGAAATCAAAGAATCAGTTACTAGAAAACTGAATCTTGAAATGTGACACGATACAAGCCTGTTCAAAATTCAGCTCAATATTTTCAAAAATGTTGTTTTTCCGCACAATAAGTTACCTCCAGAGTTCCTAAGTCTGATCAAGGAAGATATAAAGCTTTTTAGAATAAACTTGACAAGTTAAATTTCCCTGTCGAAGAAAGTTAAATAGAAAGTTTTGTCAAGACTAAAAAAAATTTAAAAACTGTGCAGCTAAAATTAATTTACATTTTATTTAAAAGAAAAAAAATGAATTACTGTTAATTAGTCTTATCGTAATGTTTTAACAGATATTTATGAATTTTATTTATTTAATTAACGCTTCAGTAATAAATAGTTGAATGTTTTTATAAATGTGTATTATGATCACTAATTTATATTTATTTATGTATGAGCAATTTATCGATTTGTTTTTCGAATGTGATCACTTTTCTACTCAGAATAAGATAATTTTTTTCCACTGAAAAAAGTATTTAATAATATTGTCATATTAGGGGCGTTATTGGAATACTTTTGATTTTTAATAACTTGGATACTTAAAGTATCCACATTAATAATATATATATTTTGTTACTTAATCGCTTTTACTGTATTTTTAGAACTTGTGATTAAAAAGATTGTTTTCACTCAAAAATTACTATAACATTTTAATAATAATACCTCCGTTTTAGATCGCAGTGTAGTCTTTTAAACAAAAATGTGAGCAGGCAATAGCTCTATAATTTTAGAAAAATAACTGCTATGAAAAAAATAAATTAGATTCCATTTTTAACAGGTTAAATGCGAAAATTATAAGGAATATTTCTTATGTACATAAGTAATAATGTATATTAATATAAAGATGCGTAAAAATTTATAGTAAAAATGAAATATACATCATTAATTCTTGCGATTTGGTTTCGTTTGGAGCGCTACGGTCTACTTTTTGTAACACGAGGGCTAAAGAGACCGGGACCTACTGCTTAAAGCCGATTCCGAAAGGCTACGAACCTCCATGCCACAGTGGGATTCAAACCCACGAACTCCGGTTCCCAAGGCCAGCACCCTCACCTTTCGGCCATCGTTCGGCTTTAATATTTATAAAAACGAGCGTTGCGCATTTACTCAAAGTGATCAAGGTGTATTCAAAAGGACATCAAAGGAAATTATTTTTACAGTTTGTATGCGGGACAAGTACTAGCACGTTTTCTGACGATTGATACTTGAGTTCGGGTTAATTACTAGTACGGTTTAGTGTAACGACTTGGTTTGTTTGTGGGTACAAAATTGACGGTATATACAGGAAAACGAAGTGGAATGTTCTTGTCTACTAATCAGATTTTGTAAAAATTTAGAAAAAATATAAACTAGTTTTTACATCAGTCAATGCGGAACCACAGAACGGGAAGGTTGATTAAAAAAATCAATTTAGATTTAAAATTAACTTTTTATTTATCCTTTTCGAAAATGAGTGAATTTAACGAATATAATTATGATTAAATCTAGGTTGACGCGTTATGAGATGCTTCGTGTAATGGTGATATCGAAAGTGAAAATTTCTAAGATACCGATGATGAAGAATTTATTCCACTCCCTCGACACAGCTACCAGTACCAGTTCCGTAACAGTTCTGAAACAAATTCTGATGACAAAAATCTTATGGTTGTTATTTATATATTTCTATTTATATATTTGTTTATATATTTCAATATAAAATACTAAAAGTTGGTTAAAAAATTAAATAATTTTCGATCTATTGAGATTTAACTGAATAACTAAATTTACGCTCACAACGCCAGCTCCCGGTACAATTCTGCAGCGAAATATACCCGCACGCAATGTGTTAACTTTCGCGGAAGTTTTGTATATTTCAGAAGATTATAAAATAACATTACACACAATTAATTTTTAGTAGCACTTTTAGTAGAACAAAATTTGCTTCTAATTTGCACAAAAACTGTTTCTTGTAAATGATTTTGTAAACTTCTGTACAAATTTTGGTTTTCACGATTTATAACATTCAGGATTACTATCTCTGCTATCAGAAAATCTATATTTTCCTGTTAAGTGTGCTTTTATTTTACCGGCAGTATCAAATGACAAAACATCAGTACATCTACACATTTAAATTTCATTTATTTTTCCGTCATCGGATGCTTCTCCAGTTTCTGGTAGAAACACATCAATGACTTTTTCATGCGGCTCATCCCTTTTCAAAATATCTCTGAAGAGCTTCTTCTAACAAAAAATATCTCATTTTTACAATTTCTATAAATACGGAATCAATCGTAAGAACAAAGCGTCAAACACAATCTAAAAGAAATCGTACCCTTTCTTTCTGATGTTACATCACCGCAACACTTGAAATTTCCTACTTGTATACCCCACCCAGGGTATACAATTGATCGGGGAAAAATTTGTTTACACTGGGATGTTAGATAAAACTATATTAAATGTAAGGTAGATTCTCTCATGTTTATTTGGCTGGGGGGAGGGGTAAGAGAAAAAATAGTGCTGAAAAATGCTTGAAGTGTACTACTTATTATTAAAATAAATTCTGACGACAAAAATCTTATAGTTGTTATTTATATATTTCCATTTATATATTTGTTTATATATTTCAATATAAAATAAGAAAAAAGATTAAAAATTAAATAATTTTCGATCTATTGAGATTTAACTGAATAACTAAATTTACGTCGAAAACGCCCGCTCCTGGTACAATTCGGCTGTACCCGCACAGAATGTGTTAACATTAGCAGAATATTTCTACATTTCAGTTGATGAGGAATAACATTACACATAATTAATTTTAGTAGCACTTTTAGTAGCCCGAAATTTGCTTTTAGAAAAGGATTTACTACTTGTTGTAAATAAATTCGTAAATCTATATAAAATTTTGGTTTTCACGATTTTTAGCATTCAGAAGTACTAGCTCTGCTATCAGAAAATCTTTATTTTCCTGTTACGTGTGCTTTTATTTTACCGGAAGTATCAAATGACAAAACATCAGTACCTCAATACATTTAAATTTTATTTATTTTTTCGACATCGGATTCTTCTGCAGTTTCTGGTAGAAATACATGAATGACTTTTTCATTCGGCTAATCCCTTTTCAAAATATCTTTGAAGAGCTTCTTCTAACGAAAAATATTTCCTTTTTACCATTTCTATAAATACGGAATCAATCGTAAGAACAAAGCGTCAAAAACAATCTAAAAGAAATCGTACCCTTTCTTTCTGATGTTACATCACCGCAACACTTGAAATTTCCTACTTGTATATCCCACCCAGGGTATACAATTGATCGGAGAAATATTTGTGATCTTAGCTAAAACTATATTCCATCTAAGGCAGATTCTCTACTATTTATTTGGCTGGGTGGGGGGTAATAGAAAAAATGGTGCTTAAAATTCTTAAATGAACTACTTATTATTAAAATAAATTCTAATGACAAAAATCTTATAGTTGTTATTTATATATTTCTATTTATATATTTGTTTATATATTTCAATATAAAATACGAAAAGAAGGTTAGAAAATTTAATAATTTTCCATCTATGGAGATTTAACTGAATACCTAAATTTAAGAGGAAAACGCCCGCTCCCGGTACAATTCCGCTGCGAAATGTACCAGCACACAATGTGTTAACATTAGCGGAATGTTTCTACATTTCAGAAGATGATGAAATAACATTACACATAATTAATTTTTAGTAACACTTTAAAAATTTGCTTTTAGAGAGGGATTGACTGTTTCTTGTAAATAAATTCGTAAGCCTATGTAAAATTTTGGTTTTCGCGTTGTTTAACCCTTTGACGGTTAGGGAAACGAGAAGTTTTCGTTTACTTAATTCGCGCAGCATTACGAGTAAACAGTAGTCGAAAGTGGCAGCTGTTTTCCCCAGCCGTTCTTCCGAAAATGTCACCCTTCTCTGGCGATGCCGTAGATAGCTCGCCTCACGCGTTTTAAAAATTTCTTAAAGTATTTGTAGTACATAAATAACAGTTTTTACCCACTTTAAAATAATTAATAAATGTAATTATTAAATAGTAATTATAATGATTATAATCAATTATATAAATATAATAGTTAATTATAAATATTAGACAAATATTAAATTGAAAGCACTGATCTTAGAATACAACTAATGTAAAATTTTATGAAGCTTGAATCGTCTTCTGAGCTTGATATACTGTGAGCAAAGTCTTCATCAGATTCAAAACTTGATAAGCTTTCTGTATCACAATTATAATCATCATCATAATTATGTAACTTTCGCTTTTGAGCCATTTTACTTTACAAACACCCTAAAACACGAGCCAAAATACGCATAAGAAGAAGGTAAAAAAAAATCCCCCTTTATTATGAAAAGAAATTTATGGAACCCGTACTGCATCTGTTGGCAGTAAAACTAATAAAATTTCACGAGTCGGAATCGTTTGTAACATAATCAATGCAGAATAATAACGGTGAACGAGCTCAGCTCGTCAGCGCGCATTGGGGAAAATTTTCACTACGCGAGTAGTGCTCGTTTCTAACCATTTCGGTCAAACATTTTCCCACGAATGGAACTCGTTTGCACGCATTATGAAGCAAGATTCGATTGCGAGCTGAACTCATTCATAACCGTCAAAGGGTTAACATTCAGAATTACTAGAGCTGCTTTCAGAAAATCTATATTTCCCTTTTACCGGTGCTTCTATTTTACCGGAAGTAACAAAGGACAAAACATCAGTACCTCAATACATTTAAATTTCATTTATTTTTTCGTCAGCGGATGCTTCTGCAGTTTCTGGTAGAAACCCATCGATGACTTTTTCATTCGGCTAATCCCTTTTCAAAATATCTTTGAAGAGCTTCTTCTAACGAAAAATATCTCCTTTTTACCATTTCTATAAATACGGAATCAATCGTAAGAACAAAGCGTCAAACACAATCTAAAAGAAATCGTAGCCTTTCTTATGTTACATCACCGCAATTCTTGAAATTTCCTACTTGTATACCCCACCCAGGGTATACAATTGATCGGGAAAATATTTGTTTACACTGTGATCCTAGCTAAATATAAGGCATCCTATCATAAATCTATTCCATCTAAGACCGATTATCTCATATTTATTTGGCTGGGGGGGAGTGAAAAAATGGTGCTGAAAAATGCTTGAAGTGTACTACTTATTATTAAAATAAATTTTGATGACAAAAATATTATAGTTGTTATTTATATATATATATATCTATTTATATATTTGTTTACATAGTTCAATATAAACTACGAAAAGTCAGTTAAAAAATTAAATAATTTCCGATCTTTTGGAATTTAACTGAATAACTAAATTTACGAAGGAAATCGCCCGCTCTAGGTACAATTTCCACTGCGAAATGTACCCGCACACAATGTGTTAACGTTAGCGGAAGGTTTCTACATTACAGAAGATGAGGAATAGCATTACACATAATTAATTTTAGTAGCACTTTTAGTAGCACAAATTTTGCTTTTAGAAAAGAATTGACTACCTTTTGTAAATGATTTCGTAAACCTATGTAATATTTTGGATTTCGCGTTTTCTAACATCCAGAATTACTAGCTCCGCTATCAGAAAATCCATATTTTCCTGTTACAGTGTGCTTTTATTTTACCGGAAGTATCAAATGACAAAACATCAGAACATCAATAGATTTAAATTTCATTTATTTTTTCGTCATCGGATGCTTCTGCAGTTTCTGGTAGAAACACATCAATGACTTTTTCATGCGGCTCATCCCTTTTCAAAATATCTTTGAAGAGCTTCTTCTAACGAAAAATATCTCCTTTTTACCATTTCTATAAATACGGAATCAATCGTAAGAACAAAGCGTCAAACACAATCTAAAAGAAATCGTAGCCTTTCTTATGTTACATCACCGCAATTCTTGAAATTTCCTACTTGTATACCCCACCCAGGGTATACAATTGATCGGGAAAATATTTGTTTAAACTGGGATCTTAGCTAAAATTATTCCATCTAAGACCGATTATCTCATATTTATTTGGCTGGGGGGGAGTGAAAAAATGGTGCTGAAAAATGCTTGAAGTGTACTACTTATTATTAAAATAAATTTTGATGACAAAAATATTATAGTTGCTATTTATATATTTGTTTATATATTTCAATATAAAATACGAAAAGAAGGCTGAAAAACTAAATAATTTTCGATCTATTGAGATTTAACTGAATTACTAAATTTACGAAGAAAACGCCCGCTCTAGGTACAATTTCACTGCGAAATGTACCCGCACACAATGTGTTTGGTTTGGTTTGGTTTGGTTTGGTTTGGAGAGCTACGGTCTACTGTTTTGCACACGAAGGCTAATACACAATGTGTTAACATTAGCTGAAGATTTATACATTTTAGAAGATTATGAAATAACATTACATATAGTTCATTTTTTTGTAGCACTTTTAGTAGCACAAATTGTGCTTTTAGAAAAAGATTGACTGTCTCTTGTAAATGATTTTATAAATCTGTATAAAATTTCCGTTATCATGTTTTCTAACATCCAGAATTACTAGCTCCGCTATCAGAAAATCCATATTTTCCTGTTACAGTGTGCTTTTATTTTACCGGAAGTATCAAATGACAAAACATCAGAACATCAATAGATTTAAATTTCATTTATTTTTTCGTCATCGGATGCTTCTGCAGTTTCTGGTAGAAACACATCAATGACTTTTTCATGCGGCTCATCCCTTTTCAAAATATCTTTGAAGAGCTTCTTCTAACGAAAAATATCTCATTTTTACCATTTCTATAAATACAGAATCAATCGTAAGAACAAAGCGTCAAACACAATCTAAAAGAAATCGTACCCTTTCTTTCTGATGTTACATCACCGCAACACTTGAAATTTCCTACTTGTATACCCCACCCAGGGTATACAATTGATCGGGGAAATATTTGTTTACACTGTGATCTTAGATAAAACTATATTCCATCTAAGGCAGATTCTCTCCTATTTATTTGTCTGGGTGGGGGGTAATGAAAAAAAATGGTGCTAAAAAATTCTTTAAGTGTACTACTTATTAAAATAAATCCTAATGACAAAAATCTTACAGTTGTTATTTATATATTTCTATTTATTAAATTGTTTATATAGTTCAATGTAAAATACGAAAAGAAGGTTAGAAAATTTAATAATTTTCGATCTATTGAGATTTAATTGAATAACAAAATTTACTAGGAAAACGCCCGCTCCCAGTACAATTCCGCTGCAAAATGTACTCGCACACAATGTGTTAACAATAGCAGAATGTTTCTACATTTCAGAAGATGATGAAATAACATTACACATAATTAATTTTTAGTAACACTTTAAAATTTTGCTTTTAGCGAGGGATTGACTGTTTCTTGTAAATAATTTTGTAACCCTATGTAAAATTTTCGTTTTCACGGTTTTTAACATTCAGAAGTACTAGCTCTGCTATCAGAGAATCTATATTTTCCTGTTACGTGTGCTTTTATTTTACCGGAAATATCAAATGACAAAACATCATTACATCAATACATTTAAATTTCATTTATTTTTTCGTCATCGGATGCTTCTGCAGTTTCTGGTAGAAACACATCAATGACTTTTTCATTCGGCTAACCTCTTTTCAAAATATCTTTGAAGAGCTTCTTCTAACGAAAAATATCTCCTTTTTACCATTTCTATAAATACGGAATCAATCCTAAGAACAAAGCGTCAAACACAATCTAAAAGAAATCGTACCCTTTCTTTCTGATGTTACATCACCGCAACACTTGAAATTTCCTACTACCCCACCCAGAGTATACAATTGATCGGGGAAATATCTGTTTACATTGTGATCTTAGCTAAAACTGCATTCCATCTAAGGCAGATTCTCTCATATTTATTTGGCTGGGGGGGGGGGGGTAAGTGCAAAAATGGTACTGAAAAATGGTACTGACGTGTTCTACTTATTAATTAATATAAATTCTGATGAAATTCTTATATTTTATTTATATATATATATATATATATATATATATATTTGTTTATATATTTCAACATAAAATACGAAAAGTTGTTTAAAAAATTAAATAGTTTTCGGTCTATTTAGATTTAACTGAATAACTAAATTTACGATCGAAACGCCCGCTCACGGTACAATTCCGCTGCGAAATGTACCGGCACACAATATGTTAACATTAGCAGGAGTTTTCTACATTTCAGAAGATTATAAAATAACATTACACACAATTAGTTTTTTAGTAGCACTTTTAGTTGCACAAAATTTGCTTCTATTTTGCACAAAGACTGTTTCTTGTAAACGATTTTGTAAACTTATTTAAAAATTTTATTTTTCACGATTTTTAATATTCAGAATTACTAGTTCAGCTATCAGAAAATCTATATTTTCCTTTTACAAGTGCTTCTATTTTACCGGAAGTATCAAATGACAAAACATCAGTACCGCGATACATTTAAATTTCATTACGAAAAGAAAGTTAGAAAATTTAATAATTTTCATCTATTGAGATTTAACTGAATAACTAAATTTACGAGTTAAACGCCCGCTCCCGGTACAATTCCGCTGCGAAATGTACGCGCACACAATGTGTTAAAATTAGCGGAAGGTTTCTACATTTCAGAAGATGATGAAATAACATTTCGCATAATTAAATTTTAGTAACACTTTTAGTAGCACAAAATTTGCTTTTATAAAGGGATTGACTGCTTGTTGTAAATGATTTCGTAAACCTATGTAAAATTTTAGTTTTCCCGTTTTTTTAACACAAGAATTACTCGCTGTTTTCAGAAAATCTATATTTTCCTTTTACAAGTGCTTCTATTTTACCGGAAGTATCAAATGACAAAACATCAGTACCGCGATACATTTAAATTTCATTTATTTTTTCGTCATCGGATTCTTCTGCAGTTTCTGGTAGAAACACATCAATGACTTTTTCATTCGGCTAATCTCTTTTCAAAATATCTTTGAAGAGCTTCTTCTAACGAAAAATATCTCCTTTTTACTATTTCTATAAATACGGAATCAATCGTAAGAACAAAGCGTCAAACACAATCTAAAAGAAATCGTACCCTTTCTTTCTGATGTTACATCACCGCAACACTTGAAATTTCCTACTTGTATACCCCACCCAGGGTATACAATTGATTGGGGAAAATATTTGTTTACACTGTGATCTTAGATAAAACTATATTCCATCTAAGGCAGATTCTCTCCTATTTATTTGTCTGGGTGGGGGGTAATGAAAAAAAATGGTGCTGAAAAATTCTTTAAGTGCACTACTTATATTAAAATAAATTCTGACGACAAAAATCTTATAGTTGTTATTTATATATTTCCATTTATATATTTGTTTATATATTTCAATATAAAATACGAAAAGAAGGTTAGAAAATTTAATAATTTTCCATCTATGGAGATTTAACTGAATACCTAAATTTAAGAGGAAAACGCCCGCTCCCAGTACAATTCCGCTGAGAAATGTACTCGCACACAATGTGTTAACAATAGCAGAATGTTTCTACATTTCAGAAGATGATGAAATAACATTACACATAATTAATTTTTAGTAACACTTTAAAATTTTGCTTTTAGCGAGGGATTGACTGTTTCTTGTAAATAATTTTGTAACCCTATGTAAAATTTTCGTTTTCACGGTTTTTAACATTCAGAAGTACTAGCTCTGCTATCAGAGAATCTATATTTTCCTGTTACGTGTGCTTTTATTTTACCGGAAATATCAAATGACAAAACATCATTACATCAATACATTTAAATTTCATTTATTTTTTCGTCATCGGATGCTTCTGCAGTTTCTGGTAGAAACACATCAATGACTTTTTCATTCGGCTAACCTCTTTTCAAAATATCTTTGAAGAGCTTCTTCTAACGAAAAATATCTCCTTTTTACCATTTCTATAAATACGGAATCAATCGTAAGAACAAAGCGTCAAACACAATCTAAAAGAAATCGTACCCTTTCTTTCTGATGTTACATCACCGCAACACTTGAAATTTCCTACTTGTATACCCCACCCAGGGTATACAATTGATCGGGGAAATATTTGTTTACACTGTGATCTTAGATAAAACTATATTCCATCTAAGGCAGATTCTCTCCTATTTATTTGGCTGGGTGGGGTGGGGGTAAGTGATAAAGTGGTGCTGAAAATGCTTGAAGTTTACTACTTATTATTAAAATAAAAATTTTCTATTCAAATATTTTACTGTTCAATTGAATATATACATACTTAGAAATATAATATTAATTTTAGTATTTTTTATACTATATATAAACGAAGAACGGAATCAGTAAATTTTTAATTTTCTAGAATTAAAGTACCTATACAGGTAAAAATTGGTTTGTTTTTTGGCTGAGAAATTGGTACACGTAATAATTTTATATTTATTAGGCATGAGTTATCAACATTTAATTATGTTGTCATATTACTTATATATTTAATTTTGAATTTGACAGTAATTTGCTATATAGAATTATGTTTTGTAATATATTTTGTATGAATTATGTAAATTATGTTTTGAATTACGTTTTTTAATGGATTAATCTCCTTTTGTCTTGGAAAAGTCAAATGTTTGTTTCTTGTTCTCTTTCAGAGGTTTACGGATTTATTCTCGTAAAAGGAAATAAAAAATTTTTTTTTAGATTTATTTTATGATTTATATGATATTGTATTTGTTTATTTTGATAGATTTTTAACTAATATATCATATGAAGGGATCATTTTTTAATTTTGTAAATTGTAAAGTACCCTATAACAGATAAAAAAATGATTTGTTTGTTTTTAGAATTCTAGTAAAATCTGAATAATTGTTTATCTTTACAGACCGCATACCAATTTAATCATCTTTCTTACGTGATATACATCAGAGCTTTTAATATGACAATGAATTTCGCTATATATGAATGATATCAAAATTTATCGAATGTTTACACCATGTGTTATATATAAATAACATCACATCAACGAACAATTCTTCTTATTTTCAAAGATATAATGAAATGCTAAATATTTATTAGTCTGTGAAATAATTCCTAGACTTTTATGAAATAAATTATTAATACTATAAAATTTTCATTGCACAAAAAACAATCGTTGATTAAATTTAAAATAATGTTTATTATTATTTAATACAAATATAAAAGAAAATTATTTATATAATATCTAAGTTCAGTGATAAAACGTATGAAAATAATGCCGGCGATATATAAATAATTTAAAATAAGAAATGATTCAATGAGATGGTTAAAGGAATGACGTCATGTTAGAAAAATGTTGTTTTTACTTATTTATTATGTGATAAATTGATAAATTGAATATTCTGCTCTTAACTACAACCAGAGCTTGAAATATCTTAAACACTCGAATGTATAATTTCAACATTTTCGAACTCGTTGAATTTTGTAAACCATACTCATAAAATACAATATGGATACATCTATCCATTCAGGTAAAAATGCTTCATTTCGCGGACAGACGGAAGATGGACACAACTTAAGCGATTTTTATATTCAATGCACTTATTTTTGATACGTGAACACAACACCTGCGGTTTTCAATGAATTATTTTTTACACAAAATCTACTAGCATGTTTCTCTTTATATTCACGGAATTTTCAATCATTAATTTCATCGTAACCGGTACTAAATGTATACAATAATAATGTTTTTGAGTATTATGGCGCTAAACGATATTAATTTTACTTTGCAATTACCAAGAATACGGAATTATTGAATTTTGCAACACTGATACTCAGCATAAAAAAACAATAAATCCTTTTTATTTTTTTGCGTATGTAGATTCTCACGGTTCGCGAGAAGTTTCGATTTGTCTAATTTGTCTGGTCAGCTTAAAAATTAAGTTACTGCGCAGATTCAAATGTTTTTAATAGGGAGAAGGGAAATCGAATTTATATACCTGGATGTAGAGTTTTTTTAATAGCGTGACAAATTTTTCAATACACTGATGAGGCAACAGTAATAAAGATGATTTCATTTATGTTAATTTTGTGATGATTTGTCAGTAGTAGTAAAAATTATTTTCAAACTAAAAAAAGCAACAGCACTGCATTATTTGCTATCTTAATGATTTATGAACGAGAAAATAGAATGGAAAATTGTAATATAGATATTCGTTCTATGTGGAAGATTCCAAAGTATCTCACTTGTGAAACAAAAATCGCCACAGTGATTACACATTGCATGTAAAGAAGCGATGGCTTAAGAAAAAATCCTGGTTTAATATTTTTAACTATTTTTAATAGTAAATTATATAAAAATAATGAATTCAAGATATTTTATTTTAAAAATTGCAGTACATTCAGAATTACTATTTTATTGCGAGGCAAGATGGTTATAAATTTTTGCACGTGTTTATGAATTTAAAGAAGAAATCGCCGTTTTCCAAAGAGGAAAACAGAAATGAGAATTTTATATTTATTTGTGATAAATTGATACATGGTCGACATATTGAGAAATTAAATAACTTGAATCTTCATCTGCAAAGAGCAAATACACATATATTGGATACGAGTGATAAAGTTAATGCTTTTGTAGGAAATTGGAATTGTGCAGAAATTTAAAGCAAGAAAACTTAACATGTTTGCAATTTGAATGATTGTATAAATTACATGAGAACACATGTATTGTTTTTGCAATTGAAATTCATTTAGCAATGCTAGCAAAGAATTTTAAAAAGTATTTCGCTGACGACAAACTGATATCAATTACAAGAAAATATCAAAATACTCGAAGTTATTGAAGAAGAAACATAGACTTAAAGCGCGAATAAAAGACAATTTTAATAAATCACTCTTGAATTTTGGGCAAGTGGATGACGTTTTCTGTAAACAAGGGCATTTTCTACTTTTTTCAATTATTTGTGAAAATCTGGCTGCTGGCTTCTTAAACAAAAATTGATACATAAACATATAAACAACTGAGGGATTTTCAATATTCGAATTTTGAATTTGTAAAGACACAAGGAACTCATAAAAATTGTTAAATAATTTAGTAATTGTTTTAATTTAATAATTAATTATAAATATGTCGAAATATTTTGTTTGTATGTGTGTGGATTTAGTCACTAATCAAAAAAACTTTTTTTGGATATGTGAGAGGGTGGACAGTTAAATCACTGTACTAGACCCATTTTCAACTCCTCTTCTTAGCCCACTCTCCTGTTTCTAATCATGGATCTTGTTTAGTGCTTCACCACATTTGGCGAAATTGGCGTGCTTGCAGCTTGCGTGCGCGTGCTTGCAGCGTGGCTTTTGAAATCTGGCGAGAGGATCGTAACGAACAAATTGATACATAACAAAAACAACATTTTGAGGATTTTACAAATTGTTATAAAATCTAATTGAATTAACAAAGAAAACACAAAGGAAAATAACATTTTAAATATGAAACATTTTAAACAAATTAAATAAACTGAGTGTGATTTTCATCCTTTTGTGATTTAGTGTAAATTGTATATTACAAAAAAAAAAGAAAACTGTATTTTGAGTGGAGGTTGAAGAGGAGTTGTAAAATTGAAATTTTTTTTCAAATCTCTTATTCATTTTGGATTGTTTAGTGGGTCAGTATTTTAGGGTGCAGTTATTGCTATTCGCCCTTTAATTAAAGCTTAGTAAACCGATTTCTAACGAATACAAATATCTATTCAGTTACCACAACATCTTGTTTCAAGCTTTTTCGATGAAGATAGCAAAAAGTGTTGGAAAACGTAATTTTAATAGTTTTACGCTACAGTTTTAAAAGTTTTTAAATTAAATCCTTTAGGGTTAGAAATAGGTCTATATTATATAAAACCTATTATTTTAAGCCCACTTCAAAAATTGCTTATTTAAACCAAAACTTGTTATGCTCCAAAAGAGTAAATAGTTCTCCTTAATATTTTGGGACTATTTTAAATAATAGATAATCCCCTATATAATAATAGACTAAGTTATCTGTCTGTCTGTCCTAGAATTTATAAAGAGTTTTTACCTATAATGGATAGATGTATCCATATTTGATTCTTCATGAGTTAGGATTAGCAACGTTCGAAATCTACCCCTTCCCCACTTTTCTAGCATTTAATGTCGTTATTTAAAGCCCCATTTTCCCGTATAGTTGCAGGCTATTAAATTTATCAATTTGTCGCATAATAAATAGGTAAAAATAACATTTTTGCTAGCTTTTATGACGTCATTCCTTCAACCACCTTATTTAATCATATATTTTAAATTATTTAAATATCGTCTGCATTGTTTTCATGCGTTTTATAACCGAACTTAGATATCATGTAAGTAATTTCCTTTTATATTTGGCTTAAATAATAGATAAGGTACATATGTGATAATTTTAATTTATTTATCAATTATTTTTGGTACAATGAAAATTTTATCACAGGTACTAACAGCAAATTCTATCTACTCCCAGGGTGTAGTAGAAATCATATTTCCATTCCTTTACTTCCATTAATTACTGTGGAAAAAAATTAGGAAGAACGATAATTTTGAAGTAGCAAAGAAAATTTTGAATTATCTTTCTGAACGAATTCAACGTGATTCTAAACTGCATTTACAGTATCAGAAGACTTTAGAGAAGTTTGAAGATAAACAAATTATTGAGCATGAGCGAGATAATTCTCAGCCAAAAAACAAACCATTTTTTATACCATGTCTCTTAATTAAAACTTTCTAACAAAAATATTTTTATGGTCGAGAAATAAATGAGATATGTGTCTAAAAATAATAATTTGTATTAACTATGTTAAAATGATTATGTTTGCAATACTGGTAGTTTCTACGGTATCAGAAGTCGAATATGATGTTTTTCGACTTTTAATATTCTTGTGACGCCTTGATTTATTTCTAAAATTTTCTTTGTCGTTCACGACTAAAATGTCGTAATTAATCTAAAATACCATTGATAAGGAAATTACTGTTTAAATACTTTGCATCAAGCAGTTTGAAAGAAAAATAAACCTCAAATTATCCAAAATGTTCTTATTTTTTCCTCTTATAATCTGACTTTTCCTGTAAGATGTCAATAGGATCCAAATATATATTTTTGATTCAGTTTCACACGTTTTTTTTCTTCTTCAAAGATAGTCGGGGAAGAGTAGAAAAGCATTTGGATTCGCTCCAGAAGCAACTAAATATGTTTTTTTTTTTTTTTTAAGTAAGTTCAAGATATTTCATTTGTTCTATAGAAATTCTTTGTTGATGCATCCACTATTTTGGTTTTTTTTTCCAGTGGGATCAAAATAATATTATAAGAAGTGAAAATATATTGTGTTTTTATTTAATTTAAATACAAAAATATATCTCTGTTCAGCTGATAATTTATTATTATTGCGAACGTAAATGATTTATAATGTATTAATTTTATGAATTAAGTAATTTTTGTTACATAAAAATAATAAATACATAATCAAATAAACATAACTTTTGAAAGGATCAGCTGTTTGTAACTATTTGAGTATAGTTTTTCTAATGTATATATTTTGCTATATTTTGAACTGGATATTTTTTTAAAGTTCATGGGTGTCCATAAAATATGTACATTGGTATTCCATTAAAATAATAACTGCCTGTCACAATAATTATGTAGCCCTATTGCTTTTCACCTGCCCGGGCTATTGAAGAAGCCTAATCAACTAGCAATAATAAAGTAAGATGCAGTCGGGCCACATTGAAAAGAACTGCATACTTCCAAGTCGTATTGAAATTTTTTAACCCTTTATTGGATAGTGGTTTTGCAGATATATCACTTGTTAAACATCGTTTTTCTCTCCTTTTATGTGGATGTATGAATAATTTTATCATTTTTTATGTTTTTGACATATTAAATTTACAACAGATGACACCACTACATTTAATTTATTGTTCCTTTTAAAATATATGTATTTAACACTAGATTGCCCGAGATTTCTTGTATACCTATATTGTCCAAAAACAGTCAAAATGACTGCATTGTGAAAAAAAAATAACAAATATGTAAAAAAATTTGTTTAAAATTAAATTTTTAATATTATATAATAAAGGAGGGTGGAAGTAACTACAATTATTCATAAACCCATTTATATGTTATAGGAAAAGTCACCAAATTCTATGAAATTGTGTCATTATATTTCATAATTGTTTTTCTAATTGAAATTAAAAAACAGTCAAAATGACTGCCTTGGGCAATCTAGTGTTAAACTTGCTATACCTGGAAAGAAAGTAGTTCGATTTTT
Organism: Pardosa pseudoannulata; assembly: GCA_032207245.1. NCBI lineage: Eukaryota > Metazoa > Arthropoda > Arachnida > Araneae > Lycosidae > Pardosa > Pardosa pseudoannulata. The sequence continues at coordinate 88,415,561 of CM063498.1, read as the reverse complement.
CTCACTTATGACCCCAAATAACAAAAGCATCCAAAACATAAGCATAAATTGCTAAGATTTTTTTCATTTATTATATTATTTTAAGGATAATTTACTATTGTTATTCCAATATAATTAAAACTTAAAAAATTAATTTTAAAATTTTACGCTGTACAAGGGAGTTTAAATGTTAGTCCCCTTTCAAATCCTAAGTATCCTCTAATGCTAACCCCTCTAAAGAATGTTAAGAAATTGTTTTTAATATATTTTACAATTCTAAGGTTGATAGGTAACATTTATAAACTAATTTCATTAAATTCTAAAGAATTTATGTTGGTGACTTTTAAAAGGTTATGAGCTGCTAGAAAAGGACATATTCACTAGTAAGCGGCAGACAAGACTTAGAATCCATAGCGAGACGAAGACAAAATATTTCCCAGAGAAACGAAAACTATGTCAGCGAATTGAACTATTAGATGAAAGGAAAAACTGAGCAATATGCCGGTGAGAATTGTCAAATGCGGTGAGTGGACAGAAAGTTTGCATCTATTGAATAGAATGCTGTGGGAAATGGTCTGGAATAATTCAAAAATCGATGACACTCCTTTGATTAAAACATTTTGTGACTGGAAATAGATTTTAAGGGATTAGAATGGGAGACAGGAGATTTTTAAAGAGATATTAAAGTGAAATAATTTTGATATATTATAAATATATATGTATATATGAAAACCTGCAAAAGTAATTCGCTGTTTACACTAAACATTGACCCTATAAAAGAAGAGAAAAAGAGATATTGAAGTGAAATAATTTTGATATATATATATATATATATATATATATATATATATATATATATATATATATATATATATATATATATATATATATATATATATATATATAATTATTCAATAAATAAAAAAATAATAAAAAAAATTGGGGAAAGAAATGATGCAACAGTACATAACTAGAGAACACTTCAATTTATTTGTATTTCATTTACTGAATTTTTGAAAAAAGTCTTTGATTGACGCCGGTTTCAAGTTCATTTGAGAATTTTTCATTATCACTGATTCCACATCCATTAGATTTTGAAGAAAATCTTCAGAATTAAATTGT
>CM063498.1:88401960-88409460 GCA_032207245.1 Pardosa pseudoannulata | reverse complement strand
AGCAAATCGTAATTTAGAATTAGTGAAACTTTGTACTACAAAAGATTTTACAGTTATCAACACTTTTAAGCATGTACATTTTCGAAACAACCAGATGGTGTACATATTTCTGTTAGTATTCGTTGCTTTTTATATCGGATCTTTATTTATGAATAGTTTATTGCCTTTTATAATTTAATATTTTAAAATTTTTATGTCTAATACAGAAACATTTTGGACATAATCCTAACGATGAACAGAAATCAATGTGCAAGAATTAAATGTACAAATCACCGAACAAAAACAAAAGAAAAGACACCAAAAATAATATTAAGTTATTAATAAAAGAAATTAATCAGAAAGTCTGTTACCTTCCAATATCGAGGAATGATGCATGGCTTCGAAAGGGCTGAACATACGGGGAATATGTTCAGCACTCATTAATGAACCGGTGAGTCATGGAGGCAAGCAGGGTTATCCACCAAACGAAACCAAAACAGATGGGCATAGAGACAATTATTTTGAGTAGTCAAACGAAAAGCAGCTACTGCTCTGTTCCTGAAACAGTCAGGGAAGTTTGGAATAGTATCATTCCAAATATTTTAATATTGTATATAGAATCATGTACATGATTTTACTCAGGTCTCATTTATTTCTTAGCATAAAATGTGTTCTTAAAAATTTCGAAATGAAGATATAGTGACTCTGAAATTACTGTTTTCAGAAAAATATCACTTTAAAGTTACAGTTTTAGATGTTTCGATCCATTTAACAGTACAATCACAGAAATGGTCATTTTGACATAAAGTTAATTTTGTTTCCGAGAAAAGTTAGTAATTCAATTGAGAAAATCGTTACTTTTTTGCAATATTATACCAATAGCAATCTATGAAAATATGATACTTAAAATACTCTACCTCCAAGAATAATTCTGGTTTTTCGCTGCCTAAAAACCTCAAATTCACTCACCGACACTGGCCTTCGTAAGAGATTATTTCTGTAGATCTTTTTATAACAGTTGACTGTTATACACATGAAATATACTGGCCATGGTGTTTGTGTTAAATTACCACAGTCGAAGTATTAAGTATCGTAGTATTAAGTTTTTTGACACATATGTCCTACTATAGTCTTAAATATTATAAGTTTTTACTTCCCTTTTTATAATTACAAAACGTATTGAACACTTTACTAGAAATTTTCTCTCATAGATGAGTTTTAGAAATATTTTTGAACTAAAAAAATCCATGATTGCTGACATATTCGCAAGTTTAATTATTTCTACACATATTTAATTTTTGGTTTTATATACGAGGGAAAACAGTGACACTCTCGTAAGTCGACTGATTTTTCAAAACATTGGACTGTACATTGAAAAATGCTATAACTGTTTAAGATTGTTTTTCCCCGATAAATTTTCTTAACATTCAAAAAGTATAAATAAAAAACTAATAAAAGTAAAAATAGTTCCTATTTTTCAAAAATCTAGTAAAGGAAACAAAAATAATTGTTCAATATTCTGTAAGAATTCATCGTAAATTTTTATGAAATTTTAAAAGACTACATTTTTTAATTAAAATTATTCTAGTGTGTGGGATGCTAACACTACTGAATTTATTTAGGTAAATTTCAACTCTAAAAATATTTTAGAAATTAATAATTATTAAACAAAATCATTTTATATGCTTGTTATTGAATAGATTTTATAAAATGCGTTAAAAATGCATATCACAGCTAGTATAAAGACATTGTATAAAAATGCTAACTTTATACTTCACCCTTAAATTTGTTTCTAAAAACTGATTACTTGATCTTTAGCAATACAAGAATAAAATTTATCAAACCTTTAACACGAGTTAGTTTGTTCTCAACATTTCTTAAGCTTTTAAAATGTATTCCCAGAGGTAATGTTATCTTTTGCTGTTAACACCATTAAACTATACTTTAGAAAATCCACGTGAACTACGCTTTACAATTTCCTAAATCCATTCTTTAGTCAATGAGGACGTACCTAAATACTGAATTCTAAATAATTAAATAAGGTATTAAATCTGTTATTCTAAATATCAATTAAAATTCTGTATGAGTGCAATTTATATTGACTAGCTTAAAAATGACAAATAAATAGTTTTATTTGATTCTGATTTACTTTATTATCTCGAAACTTTAATAAGAACTAAAAATGAATTTAATATTTATAGATTTTAAGTTACCCTTTCTTATTTAACTTTAATAAAAATTCTATAAAATTATTTTTCTATAATATATAATCTAAATAAAAAGATTCGGTAAAATCAATATCCATTATGAATATTGTGTTATTAAATAACAGTAAATATTAAATGAATGCAAAAAAAATATTTTAATGAATTCAAATTGAAAATTATATTTGATAATTATATCAGATATATTTAAATATAACTCTGATGATTTTCACGAATTTTGGAAGTTGTTACTAATTTTTAATTATTTCTCTTGGTTATTAAAGGAAGGAAATCTTTAATTCCTACTCATTTTAACAAGTTTTTGCTTGAACTGAAAATATCGTAACATCTCTGATTTTAAATAGTTATATAATTATAATAACCGTTTGATAGTTCACTTTAATAAGAAATATCTGCAATCATTTACCACATGCTAAAATCTGGATTAAAGATTCCAATATAATCGATACCTAACTGCATTAGAGCATTTTTATAGAAGAATAAGTATTAAAAGTATTTAGATAAATTATTTTAAACGAAAACAAATTAAAGAGTCAATTTGGAAATTCCTCCAGAAATATTTAAATAACAAAACTAATATTATGCACCACTCTTAAAACTTGTTATTGCAATTCAGTCCTTTTAATTTAATAAGAAATGAAAACCCCAAATCCTACTCCTTAAGAAGTGTTTATTTTAATTGAACCAATTTTGCACTGAAAAGGATTTACAAAAGATAAATAGTTATGGATATACATTAATGTTTCTACGAAATCAGTTTCTATAGGTTAAGGTTGAGCTAATGTAATCTAATATAAACTATTTTTAGTCTCTTAATGGATTTAAACTGTATAAAAATTATTAAGTAAATTGAAACTGAGCTATTGTATATTCGGATTCATTTTCAAAAACATATATAATATTTGCATCTGAAGTAACACACCAATGACTTTATAAGACTATTAATAATAGACTTATAACTTTGTCAAGCACTCTTCAGTTTATTTATCTGTTACCTTAAAAAATCTAAAAATCTTTTTTTTTTTTGGACTTAAAAAAAAGCGAACTCAGGGACTAAGAATCGGAAATGTTATTTTAAATTGATTTAATTATAATTTCAGATAATTATATCTTCTTTTTTCTTTTGTAAATATTTGTTTCTCTAACCAGAATGAAATTATGTACAAGTATGGTAAGTACCTAAAAGTAGTACCACGAATAATGGAGGTTGTTGGTAAAATTAGAAAAAAACTAATTTTTGTTCCTGGTTTGTTAAATTATATATAACACTCCTCCTTTTTGACGAATGTATAAGTATATTTGCAGTGAAACCCTGTTTTAATTTATTTTGTCCCTGATTTGTTTCTTTGGCAATGATTTGTCCCTTGGATGACTACACAAATGCCATTGCAGTGAAATCGAATTTTAATTTTGTTTTCTCAGTTGTTAGTTTGAACAGAATCTAATTGAATTAATTCCTATGCGATCCAACTTAAAACCCAATTTTAATTTAATTTTCATTATTTTCTTATGTAATGTGATACTAGTTTTTATTCCGTTCAGAATTTACATTACTTCCATCACTGTAGATTTTACACAGGATATCATAATACAATACACAAAGTGATAAATAACATATATGTATGTAATATGTATGTAATGCATAAGTATATTTGCAGTGAAACTCTTTTTTAATTTATTTTGTCCCTGATTTGTTTCTTTGACAATGATTTGTTTCTTGGATGACTACACAAATGCCATTGCAGTGAAATCGAATTTTAGTTTTGTTTTCTAAGTTGTTAGTTTGAACAAAATCTAATTGAATTAATTCCTATGCGATACAACTTTAAACCCAATTTTAATTTAATTTTCATTATTTTCTTATGTAATGTGATACTAGTTTGTATCCCTTTCTTAATTTACATTACTTCCATCTCTATAGATTTTACACAGGATATCATAATACATTACACAAAGTGGTAAATAACATATATGTATGTAGTATGTATGTAATGCATAAGTATATTTGCAGTGAAACTCTTTTTTAATTTATTTTGTTCTTGATTTGTTTCTTTGACAATGATTTGTCCCTTGGATGACTACACAAATGCCATTGCAGTGAAATCGAATTTTAATTTTGTTTCCGGAGTTGTTAGTTTGAACAGAATCTATTAATTGAACTAATTCATATGCGATACAATTTTAAACCCAATTTTAATTTCATGTTAATTATTTTATTATGTAATTTGATACTAGTTTTTATTCCTTTCACAATTTACATTACTTCGATCACTGTAGATTTTACACAGGATATCATAATACATTACACAAAGTGGTAAATAACATATATGTATGTAATATGTATGTAATGCATAAGTATATTTGCAGTGAAACTCTTTTTTAATTTATTTTGTTCTTGATTTGTTTCTTTGACAATGATTTGTCCCTTGGATGACTACACAAATGCCATTGCAGTGAAATCAAATTTTAATTTTTTTTTTCTGGAGATGTTAGTTTGAACAAAATCTATTCATTTAATTAAATCATATGCGATGCAATTTTAAACCCAATTTTAATTTCATGTTAATTATTTTATTATGTAATGTGATACTAGTTTTTATCCCTTTCACAATTTACATTACTTCGATCACTGTAGATTTTACACAGGATATCATAATACATTACACAAAGTGGTAAATAACATATATGTATGTAATATGTATGTAATGCATAAGTATATTTGCAGTGAAACTCTTTTTTAATTTATTTTCGTCCCTGATTTGTTTCTTTGACAATGATTTGTCCCGTGGATGACTACACAAATGCCATTGCAGTGAATTCGAATTTTAATTTTGTTTTCTGAGTTGTTAGTTTGAACAAAATCTAATTGAATTAATTCATATGCGATCCAACTTTAAACCCAATTTTAATTTAATTTTCATTATTTTCTTATGTAATGTGATACTAGTTTGTATCCCTTTCTTAATTTACATTAGCTTTGATCTCTATAGATTTTACACATTACATCATAATACATTTCACAAAGTGGTAAATATCATATAACCATGTAATAGTTAAATGTTAATCAATTTTATTTTAACATTGTATTATGGGAAGTTTATTTAGTTTTAACAGATAACTAAAGCTTATTAGCAATTAACTTTTAGAAAAGTAATATGTTTAAGAAATAATTCGGTTTATCGGATACAATTCATTAAGTTTAATAATAATTTTTAACTACAAATGTACAGATAGATTACGTTATTTATGATTTGCAAATTTTATTTTCAGTCGGAAGTTATTTGATGCATAACTTAAATAAAATTAACAGGTCCTACACCTTAAGGACTTCTGTTTTTACTTGTCAACATTTTCTGAAGCTCCTGGAATGTATATTGAAATGAAGAGTGTTATTTTATCCTGTAAAAACATTAAAGTCCTCTTTAGGATATCCACGAGTTACCCGTTACCCAATTACCTAAATACATTCTTAAAACTAAGAGTGTGTTTTACAATATTTCTGACTTGCAAAATAACACATAATCTTCATAAATTAATCTTTCATAAATTAAATAATGTTTCTTTAATTACAACTAAATTTGCCGTACCAGCAAAACAATAATTATAGATAATGTGTTTATATTCTCAAATTTCATCAGTTACAGATTTAAAGAATGTATATTCATGTTTATCTAAATAAATTTTACTGTACTTGAAACTTTGATTAAAATGATACTTTAAAATAATTAGTTTTTCTTGTAAATTTTAAAACAATTAGTATGTATTTAACCTTGCTAAAAGTTATATTCAGTGATAGCCTATAGGTTAAAGTACAGCTGATGAATGGACGGTTTCTGGTCACTTCAACTTATTATTTAATTATATAAAGTAAAATAAAGAATTCATTTTGAATAAGTATACATTTGCAGAAGATTTTTGAATATCCTGTTCGCTGTGCTAGCCATAACAATTTTGTATGAAGATTGGTAATTTAATTTGATTGATTTCCAGTACATTTTAATATTTTAATTCTGACGAAATTAACTATATCTGAAATTATATAAATTCTGTATAATATTTGTCACTTTTCTCCACTCTATATCTACAAAATTACTTTTTAATTTTTTTCTTTTAAAAACTTCCAGAGTTTTTTTTAATTATTTTTCTTAATTTCTATGTTTCTGCTGAATAGATTAAAAGAATAATATTAGGTTAATAAATATTTAAAAGCTAGATTACTGAGTACGTATCGTCAAACTTTTGTGCTTATGACTGCCTTCTGAATAGCATAGTGTTATTATAGAGTATTTTCATCCAATAAATTTTGTTTAAATTCCAGTGTACACGTATTTGAGTTTTTCTCTCCTTGAGAGAAACTTTGGTACGTTAAATGTGAATCCCGTATGCGTCTTGAAATTCATGCGAAATGGTTAACAAAATTTGTGGTACTGTAGAGACCGATGTTAAATCTAGAAATACACTCACATTGAAAATGTAATTGCTGTGACTCATATTAGCTTCCTGTTTACTTAGTAGGGAGTAAATAGATGTTGTTTGTTTCAAAGTTAATTTGATTATTCAGATATGAAACAATGCATACTTGGAAGTAAATACTGTATATATTTCATCTATCAATGTAATTATATTTTAGAAAAGAAATGGACAATACAAACGATTAAACGATTGCGATTTGATGTTACTATCAGTAGAATGTAGAAATATATATATATATATATATATATATATATATATATATATATATATATATATATATATATAATATATATATATATATATATTATATATATATATTATATATATATATATATATATATATATATATATATATATATATATATATATATTTATATATATATATATATATATATATATATATATATATATATATATATATATATATATATATATATATATATATATATATATATATATATATATATATATATATATATATATATATATATATATATATATATATATATATATATATATATATATATATATATATATATATATATATATATATATATATATATATATATATATATATATATATATATATATATATATATATTATATATATATATATATATATATATATATATATATATATATATATATATATATATATATATATATATATATATATATATATATATATATATATATATATATATATATATATACATATTTTAGTGTTTTAGTTTAACTTATATCTTTTTTTTTATACGTTAAAGCTGTTTACAAAATTAAAACCTGTTATGGTTGTACTAACTACCCTATAAAACAGTTATAA
>CM063498.1:88386960-88396960 GCA_032207245.1 Pardosa pseudoannulata | reverse complement strand
TTTACATTTTAAAAACTAAAATTTCAACTTCCTTATCTTAACCCTCTAGCTGCGTATTTGTTATTATTATTATTATTTTTCTTTTTATAAAAACAGGTCAAAAATTGCGTAATTTTTTTATTACATATTTCAAATCTATATACATTTTGGAGTTAAAATATACAAAAAATTTTTGTAAAATAGTTTTTTTAATATAAGATTATGTCATAAAAAAGATGTTCAAAATAATGAATTTGAAGAATAATGACATAAAAGCTAAATTTTTAAAACTAATTTTGGTTAAATTATTATTCATTTTATAAAATACAAAATCAAAACGTATATACTAATTAAAAATGCAAAAGACTTACAAAACATTTATTAGAAATGAAATCTTGTATGATAAATTTCGAAACGAGTCTCGAGGCAAAGTTCTACGTAGCAATCCTTGTAGCAAATTCGCGTTTCCTTTCGAAGTTTTTTTCCACCTCTAGTTTTTTTTAACAACAGATATCGCGCTATCTACGAGGCTCTTTCTTGATAGGATTTGGATGTATATGGCTATCAAAGTGTCGAACAATTTGTCTCATGTGTCTGTTACTCTCATGTTCTGTTGGTCTCTTTTACTATTATTTGCTACATAACATAGTCAAAATAAAGTTCAAAATAGTCTAAACAGTTGCAGTATTTGCCATAGTGAAATTTAGTCGAGGGATTGTCAAGGAATGGAAATGAAGGAGCTGGTGGAATATGTTGCATATCAATTTTGCACCATTGTCGAACATTTTGAATAGAAGATGAGTTTCCAGATTATCACTATCCGCAGAAGAATCCGAGAAATACTTATCAGTTTTGCTATAACTATTTTCAATATACTTGAAATCAGAGTCAGAAGTATTATCAGCGTCCGAAATATCGTCAGGAGTATAGGTTATATCACTCGCTAAACGCTTCCTGCCAGCGAGAGCAAAATGCTACAAAAAATTCTTCTATATTTCGCAGAAATGTGGACAATTAAAACCATCTGCTAGTTGACAGCTAAATAAAGAATTAAATATCACAGTAAAGCCGAAATGAAAGAATGAACGGGAAAAGAGCGGGTTGCTCAGTAAAATAGACTGCTAAAATGCATTCCCGAGGAAATCGTGAATTGTGTAACATATCAGAATTGTTTATTCCGATACGTTTAAAACTGAATATATATTTGAAAATCAATTTAAGACTTATGTTAGCATACAAAATTTTTCAGATATTTTTTATTTCAAATTTTAGGAATCAAAGAAATACCTCATGGTGCTCTAAGGCGGAGGTGGGCAAAAGCCGGCTCGCGGGTAAGATCCGGCCCTTTTGCTTACTTTATCCGGCCCGTTGAAAAATAATGTATGTAATTTTTTTAATCTCTTATATGCAATTTTGTTGAAATCAACAGTATTTGTATGCTTAGTGTACATATAAATAATGAAAAATATATAAATAATAGAGAGTATTATTTTTTGAGCAAATGTAACCATATCCCTACTTTAATGTATGCAACATATATACCCTCATAAAACGTGTGGTCGGCATGAACTATGGTTAAAAATACCTAGTTTTATTTAGTTCAACATATATTTGTGAAAGAACGTTTTCGTTAATGATTTACACGAAAAATAAATATCGATCACAAATTACTGACGAATATCTACTCTCGATATTAAGGATTGCTACAACTGATTTGGATCCAAATTTTGAAGAAATAATATGAAATGAACATTCCAGATTTTACGTTTCGCATTAACTAAAACTATTCTAATTTAACGTTTGATGTTTGTCTTTTCTATTTATAATTCTATTTACTATTATATTTACAAAATGTAATATAAATATAAAAATGCAATAACTATGATAAAAATAAAATAATTTGTATCGTTAAGATATAAATAAATATAAAAATAAAATTTTTCATTAACTGATTTATTTAATGACCATTAATGTAATATAATAGATCATATTTCTTTAAAATTTACGTGACATATTTTACTGGGAACAAAATGTTCGCATATACACCCAAGTAAGACAATTTATTATTACTATTATATTTTATTAACTGTCAGATTTTTCTGTCCAAATGCTTTAAAGTGATACTTATAGTGTTTTTGTCAAAAATATTTCTTGGGCATGGAAAAACTCCACCCAAACAATCGCTCGTGCACAGCGTACGCGGTATAGTCCTCCACCCGGGAGACATTTTGAAAACTTCATTTTGACTCGTGCTTAAAAGTATTTGCCCATCTCTGTTTTAAGGCGACAGCGGAACTTTAGAGCAAACTTTTTTTTTTCTTTTAAATGAATTTCCTTGAAGATTGACTATGTTATTAGTACTATTGATATATAAATATTTTAAAAATTTGAAGGCAAAATATTAATTAGTTTTAGAGTTATTAATTATTAATTGTTTCATAATTAGCCAAATTGAAAATGCTCCAGGCACATCAATTTTGCATAAAATATTATAAAAAAAAATTAAGTATACCATCTAGACTTTACAAAAAAATGTAGCTGTTTCCATACACATTCATACAAAATATAAAGAGAAAAAATAATTAGGATGATGATGATACCCATATTTTGCAGAATAAACAACTGTAGCGGTTAATTAAAAATGCATAACTAACATATTATATGCTTCAATACATACCCGTTTCAACTAGACTTTACTTTATAAACTGTAACGTAAATAATACTGTAATTTCAGAAACAATGATCTACTTTCAATGCACCTGGAGTACTTTAAACATTTGTAATACATGAAAATTTTACTTCTGAGTAAACAGTATTTCTAGTTATTATTGCTATACCCATAAGTAATGATATGCTTATTATACCCATAAGTAATGATAAAATGATGGGAATGAAAAAATTCTTTTTGCTCCGTGTTCCTAATGATATATTCTTTCACTATTCACTAAATTCAAAAATTCAAATTTTCGATCGATTTTAGCGAATTTGAAAGTCTACCATCACCTTAAACAATCTGTTCCCAGAAGTTGTTTTTAATTTGATAAACGTCTAGAAACATTCTGGAGAGATTTTTTAAAGACTATGATAAATTTTTACCAAGTTTTTCTTCTTACTATTAGGTTCAAACCCTTTTAACTTTATTAATCCTATATTTTAAATTTTATTAGGTGTAAAACAAATTGAAAGCTATTTTCAATTTATAAGGTGAGATCTATAAAAATTTCTATTTTTCAAAAGCATTTACCTTTTGATCGTAGTCTGTTCTCTTGAAATATAACGTTTTTTTTATAGGTTGAAAATTTTTCTTTAAAAAAGCACTGTTTCCAACTTGCATCTTTCGTTGCAGTGAATTCTAAAAACGATTATACTACAAAATTAAGAGAGGAATTTTAACTAATAAATGAGTACGTATAACAAAAAATACTTGTAATTTTAAAAATATATTGACATTTTATTGTGTTTGATTTAAAATAAATATTTTACAGTTTAAAGAAACAAAAGTATGAAAATTTCAGAATATTATCCAGATGAAATAATACTAGGAAGATTTAATATCAACATAATGAATTATTCTCCCAATAAAAATTACATAACTGTATAGAAAATTAATCAAAATTAAGTTTTAGTTTAAAATGCAGTTTTCTGTATAACGGTGGATAGTTACTATACATTTATCTTAAGGTGACATAAAATGTCAGGCGAATCAGCAAGACCCAAGAAACATGTTTCATCGGTTTATTTATGCGCTCAACTATCGAATTTTAATTATAATAATTATTAGATATTCTTTAGATCTGTAATTAAATCTAGGTTTAAGACTTTTTAGTTGCTGTTACACCTTTTAATGATGCCAGTTTCTATACAACAATTGTGTGAAAAGATCAGTCTATCGTGAAAGGTTAAAAGAAAAGAGATTTTGATTAGAATAAAAATTCATATGTAAGGATGAATTAACATTCAGATGACGATTCGGAATGTGATATATTTAAATAGTGCTGCCTCTGTTTCTATTATAAGTGCTGAAGAGCTAAAACAAATAGCCATAATAGGTTGGAACTAAAGGGTTGATTAATAATTATTGAACTTGGCATTTTTCTAAAAGAAGAGTAAATGCTCTTTTGTTATTAATGATCTACTGAAATGAATGCTTGAGTGAAGAACAAAGGAATATGTTCTTTGTTCAGCATGCACTTCGACTAAAGTAACTTCTATGTGCTTAAGGAAAGAATACTTCTTTTAAAGTAGTTGCATTGTTATAACTCTCGGATTCTGTTAATCTAATAATTATACATTAAGAACTCTTCCCTTTAAGAAGGCTGCTACTTTTCAAGAATGCGTAAATTTCCATTAAATCTTAGAAAGTCGAAAAAATATTGCAATCTGAATGTACGATATTTTATGATAATGTATACTTATCTATCTATAATTTCCTTCATTTTTGAATACCGTCTAAGAGTAATTGCAAGTAAAGTGAGAAACCAAAGAAAAGTTTCGGAAGAATTAATTTTACCGAAACTATGTATGCTCACTTTATTTTACTTCGATCGGGCGTGGAAAACATTAAAAATGTATGAATCATAATCGTTATTTTTATCACCTGTTAAATTATTCAACTAAAATGTGCAAAGTGACTTGAAAATAAATGTTACAAGAGTGATTTCCTATGAACTCAATTTAAAGAGACATAGTCCTTTTTGAGACTTAAAATTGTCATTATAACAGTATGTTTAGATTTATAAATCAAAAATATTACTTTTCTTTATTTTACAATCAAGTTTTATTTATGTAAATAATTGATTTATTTTATATCTTGACACATATTAATTTACATCAATTTTTATTTAATGTTCTCTAAATTTAGTTATCTTTAAGTTCCAAAGTGTTATGATAATTCGAAATATAAATGGTATGTTTCAAATATTCATAAAATTAAGAAAAATCTTTTCTAGGGAGAGTTTAAAATTGTTATTAGCAATGATTGCATAAATCTAACACACGTGTCATATATTTTTACACGTAAACAAAATTGTGTGAAAATTATACGGCCGGCACAACCAACGGTTCAACCAACAAACATGAACCTTGGTGCATGTGTTCTTTTTGGCACAGGTAAAAACTTTACGAAGCCAGATTTTCAAACTTTGGCTTTTTTTTCTACTATTGAAAATTTATTTCTAAATCTTTTAAAATAAACTTTTGGTTCATTACTGATTAATGCTTTACTTTGAAAAATTTATGTTGTTTAGTTATCTTACCTAGAAATTGTTTTAAATAGCATAGTAAATATGCACCAAATGAAGTAAATGTAATGTATTTAATTCATAACAAATCATGGTTTAAAATAGGTATATTGAAAACTCTTTTTATAGTAAATGTAATGTATTTAATTCACAACAAATCATGGTTTGAAATAGGTATATTAAAAACTATATTTTTATAGTAAATGTAATGTATTTAATTCACAACAAATCATGGTTTAAAATAGGTATATTAAAAACTATATTTTTATAGTAAATGTAATGTATTTAATTCACAACAAATCATGGTTTGAAATAGGTATATTAAAAACTATATTTTTATAGTAAATATAATGTATTTAATTCACAACAAATCATGGTTTGAAATAGGTATATTAAAAACTATATTTTTATAGTAAATATAATGTATTTAATTCACAACAAATCATGGTTTGAAATATGTATATTAAAAACTATATTTTTATACCAAATGGAAATAGAAAACATTTTTTATTCTGTAAATTCTGTTTACTCTTTATTATTCTTTAATACAAAATGTATAGCATCTAGCGTCTATAAATTAATATCAAAGTTCACAAACAAAATAAAAGATAATTAGTTTTGCTAGATATAGAAACATAGTTTTTGAGTTAGTTTTCTTCTATTAAAAATTTCATTCTAAATCTTTTACAATAAACTTCTGATTCATTATTAATTTGTGCTTAACCTTTGAAAAATTTATACTGTCTAGTTATCTTACCTAGAAATTGTTTTAAATAGCATAGTAAGTATGCACCAGATGAAGTAAATGTAATTTATTTAATGCAAAATAGATCATGGTTTGAAATATGTATATTAAAAACTATATTTTTATACCAAATGGAAATAGAAAAATGTTTTATTCTGTAAATTCTGTTTACTCTTTATTATGCTTTAATACAAAATGTATAGCATCTAGCGTCTATAAATTAATATCAAACTTACAAACAAAATAAAAGATAATTAGTTTTTGCTAGATATAGAAACATAGTTTCTGAGTCAGTTTTCTTCTATTAAAAATTTCATTCTAAATCTTTTACAATGCACTTTTGATTCATTATTAATTTGTGATTAATCTTCGAAAAATTTATGCTGTTTAGTTATCTTATCTAGAAATTGTTTTAAATAGCATAGTAAGTATTCACCAAATGAAGTAAATATAATTTATTTAATACAAAATAGATCATGGTTTGAAATATGTATATTGAAAACTATATTTTTATAACATATGGAAATACAAAACTTTTTTTATTCTGTAAATTCTGTTTACTCTTTATTATGCTTTAATACAAAATGTATAACATCTAGCATCTATAAATTAATATCAAAGTTCACAAACAAAATAAAAGATAATTAGTTTTTGCTAGATATAGAAACATAGTTTCTGAGTAACAATTTCAAAAGTTATTTTACGGTCCGTGGATTTCTATCGGAATTATTTTGAGCTCATATTTTATGTTTTTTTTAAATACATTGTTTCATTTAATAAACCTTAATATTTTTTATAAAATTAAAAGTTTATTAGTATGTTTCGCTGAAAATAAAATTTGTTTTATTTTATAAACTTGAATATTTTAAGGAATTTAACATTTTTACGATTAAATAAATAAAAATAACATAAGAAATTTAAAGTTATAAAATGTTAAGTATTTATCACTCTATAAATTAATATATATTCTTGATATTAATACAATTGAAGATTAGAGAATAAAAGAGATATTTAAGTTTAATTCATATAAAAAGTGAATTTATAATACGCATACTTCTATAAGCTGATAGTAATGAATTTCCCTTTTTATTTAGTGTATGTCATAAATATGTGTTTTTTAAAAAAATCGAAAAAAAGAATTTATCATGAAGATTTTTAATTCAAAGTAGTTACGTAACCTTAAGGGGTTTATTGTCTTAAATACGGAATACATATTTTAATACAGCACACACAAATATATCTATACATATATGCATCATGTATGTGTGTATTACAAAGAGTGAATGAAGCATTTTATTTGATAAAAGTAAAAGAAATGCTGAACATAAAAGCCTTTTATATTTTTTTTAATTTTCCAGACACTTAGGGGAATGAGTTTTGCTGTATCCAACAAAGTAAAACAGGATCATCGATTTGCAGTTTCTTTGAGAAGAGGGAAGAGGGTACTACTGTTTGTTGATTTGAAGGAACGTAGAAAAAGAAACTTTACTTTTGACGAATATCTTTGTATTTCTATATTTTTTGCAACTCTTCATAAAGAAATTTACTTTAAGAATAGATATGTGATGTTGGAGCCCATTTCTGTTGAATACATTATTCTATTAAATTTATAAACATATTTGGAAAAATTAGCCGAATGAGGGAACAATTACCTCATATTCTTTGCAATATTCTGTGATAAGAATTGCTAAGTATGCTTTGTGGATGTTATTGTGTGCTAGTAATTTTGTATCAATAAACTTTTCTGTAATATCATATATTTTTACTTCGTCGCTAATTACTTCACTCTACATGTGTAACAAATAATTTAACCTCTTCTTTATCGACATACATTTGGCTTCTTTGTGGCTGAATGGTCGGCTCTCCTGTCATGCGATAAAAAAATCATTGCACCTTTGAAGTTTTGTTAGTCTACTTACACGCCTCATTTCATTCTGTAATTATTATTTTTTGTATTTAAAGATATGATGAAAAACGGCTTAAAGGCATGTTTTAGTACTTTGCGTTATTTAATGTTTTGAAATATCTCACTTGCATGAAAATATATGTTAAATCTTACACTAAAACAGTACTCATGAAAACTTATATATTGATATATTCATAACTAATAATGTTATTTTTAACAAAGTTAGTAAAAAAAAATATTCTGCAAACAAGTATTTATAGAAACGTTAGATTCTACAAAAAATATTTGTAATTAAATTAGTTTTTAGCTCGCACTTAGATGAATCCTTTTAATGCAGATGTAACGGTAAAGTTAAGTCCTTTTACAAATATTTTATAAATGTATATGCTTTTACATATATTTATCGAAAACATCCGGAAATAATGTAGTTAATCACTAACAATAAATTAACCAAAGATATATTTTAGTTATTACTTGGGAATATTTCCATGTGAACGTATTACTGAACAGATATTACATACAGAAGCACCAATAGGTCACGGAAAAAATATTTTGTATTTTTAAATTCAGGATAGAGCCTATATTAATTTTCATTAATTAAAAATAACCAATGATTTTTGGTTGGTTTTAATTCCTGAGGCCGAGAAATTGAATATTAGTCGGTTCATGAGCAGGTTATCATTCCGCTAAACGAGAGCTGATGTTCTCAGAACCTACTTTTAAATTCCGTTATCGAACAGTTATAAACATCCATGCCAATACTGGTTTTTCAGGCAACATGCTTCGTATAGGCAGTGTTATACTATTTATTCTATATCCGGTCAGCCGAACATTACAGACAGGGCGGTGCCCTTCGGTAACGTAGTATGTAGTTTTTAGTTCTACTACCGACACAAAGGTTCATATCCATTTGAAACTGGCTCTAAGTAGTATGTTTTATTTGGCCACTTATAGCACAACAGCAGAGCGTAGAGTTCCAACTGGTTGACTTTCATATTTTAACAGCTTACAATTTCTTATTCTGTTTATTAACCTTTGTACCAATATAAGGGGAGATACTCGAGTATCTAATTTATTATTATTTTCAAGTGTGTGTATAAGGCCAAGAAGATCTACATGTGTAGTTGTCACCAAAGGCTAATGATTTTCAACACTCGGAAACATCAAAATCAATTCTTTTGTGAAACCTAACAATATAAATAATATATACGGAACTTTCAAGTATAGCATCTCCGCAATTTTATTTATATCGTTCTTCATCTTAAATATCGTATTATAAGAGTGACAGAAGCGTAAAAGAGAGATAGTCTATACTATAGTATTATATACCAAAATGAAAGCTTTGAGATATTAAAACTTAGAGTTATGGGTGAGGTCCATTAGGTTCGATAATATTTTTGCCTATTAAAATATTTTAACTTTATCTATTCTCTCCTTATTTAACCCATAATTTTATCATTGTCATCTACATATACATCTATATACTATCCTACATCACCTTCATTACATTTTTACAAGTAATACACCCTTTTCTTATTTTTGCTACACAACTAACATAAATTATAAGTTCAATTGGTATAGAAATATTTACAAGGTTTTTGATAATTTTGATAATTTTTTTATTTTTTTAAAATTTTCAATGTGGCTAATCTTTATTCTTTTATATGACATGATTTGTTTGATTAACTTGAATATTTGTAGAATGTATATACTACAATTCTTTCAGGTTTAATAAGAACAGCATTTAAATGGTATTACTGATAAATACTTTCTGTCACAATATTATGTATTATTAAATATTTCTGAAAAAGGATTATTTCTGAAGGAAAAATAAACAATGTTTTGGGTGCCGAAACATTAAATATTAGTCCGTTCAAGAGCGGGCTATTATTTTTCTTGACGAGTGCTGATATCATTCGAACCTACTTTTAAAATACGTTATCGAACAATTATGAACATCCATGCCAATGCTGGTTTTGTGCCAACAGTCTTCGGATTCAAAAGGCAGTGTTCTACCATGTAGTCTGTGTCCGTTTAGCTGAATATTATTGGTAGGATGGTGCCCTTCGCTAACTTAGTACGTGGGTTTGGATCCTACTAACGTCATGAATGTTCATATCCATTTGAAAC
>CM063498.1:88379460-88381960 GCA_032207245.1 Pardosa pseudoannulata | reverse complement strand
CATAGTTAAAATTTAAGATATGTGAAAAACATAGGGTAAATATTCGTAATTATTACTTAATTTCTATTTTCTGTACAGCAAACATTTATTTATACAATACATATATTAAACGATATAATACTGGGAATTCTCAGACGGTGTTGACATGTGGCCATTGCAATCGTTGCCATTTGGAGAGTCAAAATATCGCCAATTTGGATACCAATTTGGATGATAACATAAATATGGATGATAACATTTTGCAGTTTAGAGTATGTTTATATGTATGTTTGTCATCAATTTGGATGATAACATTTTGCAGTTTAGAGTATGTGTATATGTATGTTTGTCATCAATTTGGATGATAACTTTTTGCAGTTTAGAGTATTTGTATATGTATGTTTGTCATCAATTTGGATGATAACATAGATATGGATGATAACATTTTACAGTTTTGAGTATCTGTATATGTATGTTTGCAATCAACATATAGAAATATTTGCCTAAAAATCTTCTAGGTTTGCCTAAAATTTTATCTTTTTCTTAAATCACAGTAATATATTATTTCCATTTACCAGTTCAATTGGTAAATTGAAAAAAAAATGTCTCCGTATGTAACTATATCTATTCTTGTATTTATATAACATAATGTTACTTGTATGTACAACTGTATATTATTTATATGTGTAAATATATTTATTACTTATATAACTATATGTGTACCCTTACAAATATGATTCATTTTATATGACTATTCATATACCATAATGATAAACAATATAATATGCACTTGTTTGACGTTGACTTTGATTTCCATGGGTTTCTTATAGTTGTTTCTCCACGTTATACAAAAAAATTAAACCAACTATGCATTATAATGCTATATATTCTCCAGTAAAATAATTTATTTTTATAACTTAAATTGTATTAGTCTACGAATATCTATACTATATTAACTGTTGTGCAATCTAAATTATCTAAATCTTTTGCAAAACATTCGAAAGTAATTACACAGTGGAAAATTATTTTTGATTATGAATGATTGAACGAAACGAAAACTGACTTCCCATCTATTCCATGCTTCAGAATAAACAATCTTTATTTCAATTTTAATTTATTTAGGGAATAAATTTGTATTCTTGTGGTAATATATCTATGAATACTTTCTGTATATTACGTGGGAGGGATAGTTCAAAAACATAAATTACGTCATTAAAATGGGTAAATAAGATAATGTTTGTTTAAACTCCAATCGCAGGAGAATTTAAATAATAAATGTTTATTTCGATGCGGTGCATAATTGATTTTTCCTTATTTTAACTAATTTAACTTCTTATGTTTTGTATCGAATATATGTACGTGTAACAGAAATAATTATAAAAATATCATTTTAATAATATTTATAATGATTTCAAGTCATTAAAAAATTTCTGGGAATAAAAATCTGTCGATTAAGAAGAGAAAAAAAGGTAATTTTTAGGAATATCTATATTAAATATTGAAATTAATCTTATTAAAATTTTATTTAGTTATTGATTACATTTTAGAAAATGTTTATAAATTTATTTTTCATGATAGCTTACAGACTTTTTCCAGTATCAAACTTAAATTACAACCTTTAACACAATGCACTAAAAAGTTTTGATATTTTTAACCTATAAGAATTAGATGAAATTAAATTAAAAATCATGTTCAAACAATCTGAAATGAATACATTTTAACATTGTTAAAGTATATGATTCTCCAAACCCTATTTGTCCTTATGCCAGTTTATAGCATTTCCAATATGACATTTAACTATAACTTTCTTCAAATTCAAATAACTCTTGTTTTATTTTACACATCACAAGAGTGACACTTGCATGCACATCAGACTTGTGATAATATAGGGATAATTGATGTTTCAGTTTTGTCACAAACGTTACACCAGTTTGACGGTTGTTGAATGGCACTAAGACTATCAGTCAGAATCCAAATAATTAGAAATAATAAGAAATTACATAACTCAGTCCCTCATCAATAACAACAATTTCGCTTTTAAAAACTAAAAAAAGCGAGTGTTCTTTAAAAAAAAAATCAGAATATATATATATATATATATATATATATATATATATATATATATTTTTTTTTTTATATATTTTTATATATATTTTTTTTTTTTTTTTTTTTTTTTTTTTTTTTTTTTTACAATTCCATTGGGATTTCTGATAAGAACACTCTAACGAGCGTGGGGTTTCTCCTCTTTGCTACCAGCATAATATATTACCTTAGTTCCGTCTCGGATTTTATTTATAATTTCAAGGGTAAATTGCCAAAGGAAAATCGGAGAATTATTTTTCGTCACTATCCTAGCATGTAGATCAGTATGGAAACTAACACCTCGAAGACCCACTGGGGGGGTAAATGCATTGCTTCCAGAAGTTCTGTTCCACCGTAGGATCAAGTAAATTTCTATACTTAATATAACTAGTTGTTGTTTATGAATAGGCTGATTGTATGGAGAAAAAGGGTGCCGGGG
>CM063498.1:88351960-88374460 GCA_032207245.1 Pardosa pseudoannulata | reverse complement strand
TCCTTCAGTGATATATGATATAATGTAATAAAGTTATATCAAAACTCCGTCACTGCCATTAAGGAAAGAGCAATCGCAGAAGACCGGAAGTCATAACAATGACTGAGACCTTGGTTAGACAGGTCGCGTTTATTCAGGACTTTTACCATAGAATGGAATGGTGAAAGTAACCATTTTGGGGTATCATCCGAGTTAGCAGGCTAGAAATGCATTAGAGTGATAAAGAATTAACTTAATCGAAAGCATTCTTAGTGGTTCGTGGTTGCCATCTTCACTGACCTCATAACCTAAATATTACAATAATCATGTATACTAATTTTATAATCTACAATAGTTCAGTCGACAAAGGCAATGATTTCTTATTTGGAGGGTTGTAGGTTCTGAGCTGGGCAGATCTTCGATCAGCCGTGTTCGTTAAAGATGACTCGGAAATGTAAAATACGATCGAATCACA
The DNA here is from genome assembly GCA_032207245.1 of Pardosa pseudoannulata. Lineage (NCBI taxonomy): Eukaryota > Metazoa > Arthropoda > Arachnida > Araneae > Lycosidae > Pardosa > Pardosa pseudoannulata. The sequence continues at coordinate 88,374,006 of CM063498.1, read as the reverse complement.
GTATCCTCCAAGTTCTCAATTAATACCTCTGGGGGCGGCAAGCTAAGTCTATGGGTCTTCTGCTTGGTCTATACTTCTAAATTACGAAGTCCCACTTGAACAAAGGCATTATTTCACCCTAGTAGTGTATGGACGAGTGGTAGAATGCTGTTCTTCGGTACCGGAGTTTGTGGGTTGGATTCCGCAGCTGGCATAGATTTTCTTAGTTATTCGGAATCGGTTTTAACCCTTTCGTGGGGCATTTATTTCTCACTCCACGTTTCAAAACTTTCAAAAAGAGCTGCTAATTTTATTCAATCGATTGAACAGTTGATGACAGTGCGAAACCTAAGCGGGAATCAGTATTCCCGTCGTTTCAATAACAAGACCAGTAGATTAGAATGAGTTTTGCGCTTCCCATAGGTGTATTTTGTAAGATCATGTTGGTGGAAAGTAATCTTCGCATGGCCCACGAAAGGGTTAAGCAGTAAATACCGGTCTCATTGGTCCTTGTGAGCAAAACAGTAGACCGTAGCTCATGAAACCAAACTATGAAATCACCCTATTGAAATCACCCTATTGGTGCACATTAAAACGAATGGCGCACCCCATAGCCTTAATATCAGTAGCATATGGCTCAATCTTTCTTAGTTTGTCAACGTGGCATCAGAAAAACAAGTTATTTTACACAGACTCGCAAATTTACAAATAATGGTATTTTATTTTTAAATGAAGATTTTAAAATAAATTACCATTAATGGTAATTATTTGTTCATTTATATCTTGTGTCTTGTGTTGTTCATTTATATCTTGTATCTTGTGTATCTTGACTTCCTCAAGAACCCAGGTTCATAGTTTCGTGTGTACTGTGTAGTTTGATTGCGTTTTATTTTTTTAAACTCTCCCAAAACATAGCATAATATAGAGCAAAATATAAAAAATAGATAATAACATTTCTTCATAAAGTTATTAATGTGTTTTATTTTTATTTTATGAGCCTTCATGTGCGACAGGGATACTTTCACCAATTTATATTAATACTATCTAACATTTTAATTTTTTGGGACATAAAACAAATAATATTTAGACGTAAAACTAATTAATTATTTGTATTAAGTTGTACTTCTATATTGCAGATAATGCCTCGTTGTTCTTTCTTAGCAGAAACTACCCTGTTGTACAAACCGAACACACCGTTGTAAATAGCAAATGAGAGTAACTATAATCAAATAAAGGAAGCAAAGCTCGCCGGAGCATTAAATCTCAATTTTATCCCTATTCTCTGAAACGGGCTTGTTTTCACTGTAACACGATCTATAAGATAATAGGAGAAAAAACAAATTCATGTGGGGTGCTTCATTTATCTTTATTGCATCTGACATTTAGCAGCTTTCCGTTTATCACATACTCTCACAGTCTCTTGACAATTCCAGTAAAAGCCAAGCCTTGCTCTCAATTAATATTCAAAAGATTCTGAAAAAAAAAAACTTCAAACCCCCCGAAGAAGAAGGAAAAAAAAATTTTGGTTTCAAATAATAAAAGAAATCATTTTGCAAGGCATGGGAATTTTTAATATTTATAAGGGTTTTTTATTAGAAAAAGACAATGCATGGTGTACACTGGTGTATTGTTTATGATTTTTTGAAACATCCCTTTTTTCTTTACAAAGCTTTTATTAGGTGATGATCTGGCTCCAATATTTTTTGTTCCTAATGAGACAGTTTAATGCAATGTAAAAGAAAAAGGGGGCGAATCGTATGAAAGACTGTTGAATGTTGATTGTGGTACTATTTTTGTGTTCATAAATACTTTTAAAGATTTAAAGAAACTCCATGATTCAGCAATTATTTAATGTATTTTCAATTTTATAAGTTTTAAACATATTTTTCAGGATCAAAATTACAATTTTTGTTTTGGCAACAATTGGACTATGTTTCATGTATTTTTAAATTAGAAAAGACCCTCTGTCCTCAAGCTCCTTCGTACGCAATCATTCGTACGCAACAATGCACAAACTATATTTTAAATTTTTAAAAACTGTTATGAAATTTAAAAAAATATATATTTCTTCCTTACAACATGACCTCATAATTAGTTAATGATATTCATCCGATGTGTTTAACTTTCAGACAAATTTCTTAACCGTGACTGAAAACTGCATGTAAATTTCCTACCGCATGTCTATATTTAAGCCAGTTCCGCGTTGCTAACTGGGGGGGGGGACTTCTAGCTTATGCTGCAGTTCAATAGCTTCTTTTATTTATGTGTTATTCTATAAGTCAATGCATATATAATTTTCATTAATAGAAAATTTTAACTAAAAGCATTCTAAATGGAAGTTTAATGAAATTAGAATACTTCATCAATCCTCTGACGCCTCTGCAAATTTAGAAGTTTTGGAAAGTACTTGAGATTTGGACTAATTTTCCATCAAAAACTAGAAAGTTAATTTTCTAAACCAAAGATTATATACATATTTATTTTATTTTAACTTTAAAAATCAAGTAAAATGAAAATTTATTAAGTGCACATTGTATCTCAGAGCATATATATGTTATTATCTTGATATTGATAGACACTTTTAAACAAGGAATGATTGAAAAGAAAAAAGGTATTATATCAGCAAACCTAGCAATCTTCTATAATACTGTATACATCAATATATTAAATGGAATAATAAGAGCTAGTAATTTACTTTTAATAAGTAGTAACAATTATGATACCGGCAATGCAACATTGCACTTCCTTCCGCAATTATTTCGAACCTACTTCGAACAAAATATCACGGCTGTACAATAAATGAGAGTAAATCTAATTATATGAAAGAAGCAATATTCGTTGGAGCACTAAATCTCGGAATTAGACCTACTTTTCGAAACGAGCATTTTTTACTGAAACACGATCTATAAGATAGTAGAAGAAAAAAAATAATGTGAACTGTTTCATTTATCTTTATTGCATATGACACTTTGCAGCTTTCGGTTTATCACATAATCTCACAGTCTCTCGACAATTACAGTCAGAGCCAACCAAGACTTTCTTTAAATTAATATTCAAATGAACCTGTAAAAAATGAAACTCGGAAAGAGAAAAATAAATTTTCCCTGTATTTGAATTATAAAACGGGTCATTTTTGAAAGACACGTATACTTACAATGTTTCTGAGATTTATTTATGAAATAACAGTACATAAACTACTCTTAATTACGCCTCTTATGATCTTTATACCGTGCTATTGCATCCCATTTTTTATGGCATTCTTATTGAGAAATGGTTATCTGGTTTTAGATATTATTTACATTGATACATTTTTTCTGTTATTGTTTGAAGATTAGAAGCGACTCAAAATGTGCAGTGATGAATAATAAAACACAATTTAAAAGTAAGTAATTTCAAAATTTTCATAGGACTTAATACAAAAAAATTTGAAAATTAAAAAAAAGACTTACGAATTAGAAGCCGAATGATGGCTGATTGGTTAGGGTGCAGGCTTTTGCATCTGGAGTTCCTGGGTTCGAATCTTACTATGGCATGAATGTTCGTAGCCGTTCGGAATAGGCTTTAAGCAGTAGGTCCCGGTCTCCTTAACCCTCGTGTTGTAGAAAGTAGAATTAGCTCTACAAACCAAACCAAACAAACTAGAAATTAAAATTTTCTTTTCAAACTCAAGATTAGGATTTTTGATGTGGTTATGTTTCTTCACATTTTTATAGATATATGAACTAGACATGAAGCTATGACTCCGGGTGTCTCTGCTTGCAAAACGATTCATTTTAAAAAATAATTTATCTAAATTGCGTGTATGAAAAATGCATTTTAGTAGTGATTCTTATTTTATCGGTGAGGTTTTAAATCGTGTTTGTGGAATATTGAAACAGGAATGTGGTGATACATTTATTTGTTCACAGTTAGACGTATTGAAAAGTTATATTATAGAATGGGAAAAAACCTAAATATTTAAAAGGAATATAGTAGTATTGTTTTGAGTTGTGAAACTCTTTAAATGGGTTTATTAAACTCAAAAATATTGTTTCATGTTCCAAGCCTTTTTATTTCAAAGTTTACAATTATTACATTTTTATTATGTAAAAAAGTTATATACAAGGAAGCTTTTGTTATATACAAAAACATAGAACATAAATGTCCATTACATAAGAGCATAATTTCATTATTATTATGTTGTATAATACTATACCATAGTTATAATAAAACTGACAAACCCTTTTTAAATAGCAACAGTCTAAAAGGCTAGCAGTTTGGGACAATTAAAGCAAATGTTATTTCAAACTCAGATTTATTCAACGAAATCACATACAGTAACTGTAAAAGAGAAGCTGTGTATGAAATGACTTAGGTAAACGAGATGAAATCACGTGCATGAAAATTTCTCACAAAAATTATAATTGTAAAAGTGAGAGTATTTATAAAATATGATATTACTAATAGCACTAATAGTTTTATAAGACTTCTTAATCCTTATGTTGAAATATGTAATTTATATTTTAAAATTCTAATTATTAATAAGAATACTAAATACGGATTAAATAATATTACTACCAAAATTTCCGGAAATGATAGTTGTTATAATTCCGGAATTGTCACGTCTTTTCCGTTAGCACAAAATATTGTTTGAAAATAAACAAAATGCACTGCAATTACAGCAAATGAAAGTAACTGTAATCATATATATATATAGGAAACAATGCTTGATGGAGTCTTAAATATCAGTTTTAATGCTATTCACCATAACGCACGTTTTACTTGTAACCTGACATATAAGATAGTAGGAGTATAAAAAGGTGTGTGGGCTGCTTATTTATCAATATTGCATTCAGGACTTAACATTTTTTTGTTTACAGTATACTCGCATAGTCCCCTAACGTTACTAATAGAAGCAGATTTATTAATAAATTATCAAAAGATTTTAAAGAAAATAAATATTATTCACCCGGAAGGGTTAACCTTTTTCCTTTTTTAATAAAATAAAAAGGAGATAATTTCTGGGTGTCATATGTACTTTAAATATTATCAATCGTATGAAAAGAATGTGAAACAATGTGACAAAGAAAATGGCATATGATAGAAGAGTTTGCTTGAAATATTTTTCTGATTACCAGTTTTATGATGTAGTTATATATTACGCAGTTTGAAGGATCTTGTGTATGAATTTGTGTATTATCATTTTTTTCATTGTTAAAAAGTCATATTCATTCATTCCTTTGAAGTAACAAGTATAAATGAAACTTTAAGTCATAAATATTAAACTAAATAACTAAATAAAAATTTATTAAAACTACATAAAAAGTGTCTACTTCTATATGATATGGTTTTTTCCTTATAAAGTAAAGTTGTGCAAGATACTTGACTGGCAGGAAGTAACATATATAAATAACACCGAAATTTTATCGTATAGTATGGTTTGAAACGAGAAACTTAGAGTCATTTTAAATATCAGGAAATTTTATCTCGAATTATAAATAATGACGATAGTATCACAGGCGAAATATGCAAATAACTTAAAGCTCAGAGTCGAGCATTTTATGAAAATAAAAACTTGTTTAACCCCTTGTTAAACTTTAGATTAACCCCTTAACGTGTACGCTCCAGTTAACTCGAGCGGCGTTGTACTTTATGTTGCTATAATTTTTCACACTCGAATGCAAAAAAAAAAAAAAAACCCAATCGTTTTATTGTTATTTATCATTTACATGGGATTGTAAGCTATAACACTTATTCAAGTATAAAGTATACATTTTCTGCAATGTTATCAAAATCCAAAGTTGCAATAAAAATTTTGATTATTTTTGTATGTTTTAATGTGTTTGACAAGAAAACGTTCTAAATTGCGTTGTTTTACATTAAAAAATTAATTTTTTGGCCTGCCTTTAAAAAAAACTGTGCACTAGGAGGTTAGTTTCACGTAAAACCAAAATGCTAGTTTATAAAACGGTAATTATACCTATTATTATATATTAAGGAGAAACACAGTCATTTAACTATAAAATCTCAGAATAGCTAAGGGTTTTTGAAATAAACATAAAAAGGATAAATATTTCGACAAAGATTAAAACAGAATGTATGGATTAGAAGAACAGATTGAAAAATTGAAGTTATAATTTAAAATATAAACATAATGAAATACATAAAGAAACAAAAAACAAAATCGGTGGCTTGGACACATCCAAAGAAGAAATGAGAAGAATAAAAATAAAGAAACAACAAAAGTTAAGTTTTTTTAACAACAGAAAAGAGGTAAACCCAAAATAGTATATGGATTGAGGAAGATTAAAAATATTTAGAAGAAATGAGAGTTCTATTGTAAAAACTTACATAGGATCGAAAATGGAATTTTAACATTCTCTGAAACCCCTTCGTTATATGTTGTATTATTTGCAAGGAACTCAGTCAATCCATTTCCTGGATTTTTTGCATGAACTCGAAATCGATCACGAAAATGTGTATATTTTACTTGAATGTATTACATATCATTTCTATCTGTTTAGCATGATAGAGAATTTCCGTATCAAATTCTACAAAGTAAGAAAAATAAATAAATATGGCATAAATATAACAGTATACTTTTTGTTTAACCTTTTATAGCACAGTGGTTCCGCAATGAAACCATCTGTGAAAATATATTTTTTTCTTTTTTGAAAATATATTAATGATTTGTTTGTATGTATGTGACAAATTATACTATTTATAAATGGTAGAACTACACTCAATGTATTTTTCTCTTTGAAATATCCGCGTTTAAACATGCTTTGGGAAAAACCACATAAATTTGATTTTTTTCCTTGATGTCCCCGAATAAATATACCTACACAAAACATTACTTATAAATTCTTTAGCTATTTATTTATCACATCATTTTAATGGTAATTATTCAATGTTCTTTCACTATAATTAAAATTTTAAGAATGTATTATTTTCATGCTGCACAAGGGTATAGATAGTTTAAAAGTTAAACCCCCCATCCCCCCCAAATAACCACTACTGACAGAAATTGAAATATTTTTCACATATTTCACTAATATAAGGATAATAGATTACATTATTAACCTAATTCCGTCAAATCTCAATGAATTTTCAATAGTAAACTTTAAAGGGTTAACTTGGGTCCACCTAACTGGTTCGTTTATGGCAATGGCTTCAGCATGAAAGCTAAATTTAATGGACTATTTTAATTTTGCATGTAAGAATTAATTTATTTTTAAACTGCTATTGCATATGTCAGTGTTGTATCTGTGATTGTTTCTACCAGATATGTATCTTGCTATATTGATATAAGATGGATAACTATCCTCTATTAGTACTTATGTATTTGACAGTTAAAATTAAATAACAAATTTTTATCTTCAATGTGAACGGTATAGGGGGTATGCCTTATATACAATGCATATTTCTAGGTTTGAAACTGATTTATAACATCTCCATATTTTTTTTAATTTAATTAAGCTATTAAAAATAAACACAAATTAAAATTAATATTTTATGTTTATTTTGCCTGTAAGAAATAATTTATTTTTAAACTGCTATTGCATATGTCACTGCTGTATCAGTGATTGTTGCTACCAGAAGTGTATCTTGCTCTATTGCTATAAGATGAATAACTATCCTCTATTAGTGCTTTTGTATTTGACATTTAAAATTAAATAATGAAATTTTTATCTTTAATGGGAACTGTATATTGAGTATGCGGTATTTACAATGTATATTTCTAGGTTAGAAACTGATTTATAACATCTTTAAATGTTTATTTAAAATTTAAGTTGAATTGAATGCAACGTCAAATTACAAAATATATTCATGAAAAGAAATAACTATTACCTTACTGGGTTTACTTTAGCGGTCCTTATTTTCCAGAAAATACTATCTTGAATCAACCAAATATATGTATATTATACAGTAAAGGAGATTAACTCAAATTTAATGAAAAAAAGCGATACTTACATAAAATATTAAATCTCAATTTTAGCTCTGCCTTCCGAAGATACGAGGGTTTCTGTGAAACACTTCTATTTAACATAATACGGCATTCCTCTTTTTCTATTTGTCAGTTCAAAATCAGAAATTTTTTAAATAATTTTCTCACATTGGATTACAGCATCGGTATTTTTCAAATTAAAATAATGAAATTTTTATTTTAATTGCCAACTATATCCGGGGTATGTTCCTTTTACAATACATAGTTCTGGGTTAGAAACTGTTTTATAACATCTCAATATTATTATAAAAAATTTATTTTAGTTTAAATGCAATATTTAAATTCTAAAATGTATACATCAAAAAGTAATTATTACGACACTGAAATTGCTTTCTGTGCTTTCTTGAAATTACTATTTAGAAGAAATTACTGTATGTTGAACCAACAAATTAGACTGCTGTTTTTCAACAAAAAGCAGTAACTTTAATTAAATAAAGAAAAGGATACTCACCTAGAGTATTAAATCCCAATTTTAGCTCTATCCTACAAAATAAACATGTTTTCTCTATTATAAAACAGCGTAACATTATAGATGACCAAAACTTCATGTGGACAGTGATATTTTTATTTTAGCCTCTAGTTAGAAGTCTGTTCTCTTATGTTTTTAGTCTCATGAAAATTCAAATAAAGTTCAAATCTCGCTCTTAATTAATATCTAAAATATTCTTGATCCTAGTATGAAAGAAATACCATACTCTGATACCATACTCTGATACTATACTCTGAATCAAATATTCATTTCTCAAACTGTAATGGCAACCTTAGATGGCATATGCAGTTATATTTAACATATCTGTGAAATGTATTACGATTATCATAATTGGGAAGCATGAAATACGTTTTTTCATAAAATATAGCACTTAATGGCATATTCTCGGATAAAAATACGATTAGGATTGTATGCATTGTATCTTATACATGTGGTTTTTATTTCTAATAGTTCATTGTGTCTTGAGATTTTGACACACTTATGGAATCTATATTTAGTTTAGTGTAATTTTATTTACGGTTATCAAATTGATCTCCTTTTGCATCTCTTAGTTTGTTACCAAATTGAGTTATTCTTCTTATCTCTTCTTATCATCTTTAACAGATTTTTTATATATGCCTAAACCTGAACCTTCGACCGCTTCTGCACTAAGGCCAAACCTTTCTTGATATAGATTGTCAATTCTTTAAGGCCCTTTTCCACTCCCTCAATTCTTTTCTCTCTTGGTCTTCGTCTTCTTCTGTTGTTAAAAAATTCACCTTTTGTTTTCTATTTAATTATATTCTTCTCATATCTTGTTTGGACAAGGTATCGGATTCTTTGAACACTTACGTATTTCACTATGTCTTTATTTTCTATTCGTCTCTCAATTTCTATGTTTACTCTTTTAATTCCTACATTGTTTTCTAATCTTGGTCTGAATATTTTATTAAGTATTTTTAATTTAAAAATCCTTTTGCTTTACGGTTATGTTAGGTCTGATTTTGACACACCTTTATGGAATCTATATTTAGTTTAGTATAATTTTATTTATGGTTATCAAATTGATCTATTTTAGCATCTCTTAGCTTGTTACCAAATTATGTAATTCTTTTTATCTCTTCTTATCATCGTTTAGAAATTTTTATATATGCCTGAGCCTAAAACGCCCGCCCTTTCCTCACTAAAGCCAAACCTTTCTTGATCTAGATTCTCAATTCTTTAAGGTCATTTCCCTCTTCTTCAATCCTTTTCTTTCTTGGCCTTCCTCTTCTTCTGTTGTTAAATAATTCACCTTTTGTTTTCTATTTAATTATATTCTTCTCATTTCTTGTTTGAACAAGCTATCGGATTCTTTGAGTCTTTATGTATTTCCCCATGTCTTTATTTTCTATTTTGCTCTCAATTTCTGTGTTTGCTCTTTTGATTTCTACATTGTTTTCTAATCTTGGTCTGAATAGTTTGCTAAGGATTTTTTTTAAATCTTTAGGTTTTAGGGTTATGTTAGGTCTGATTTCACACACTTTTACGGAATCTATATTTAGTTTAGTATAATTTTATTTATGGTTATCAAATTGGTTTACTTTTCCATCTCTTAGTTTGTTACCAAATTGTGTAATTCTTCTTTTCTCTTCTTATCATCGTTTAGAAATTTTTATATATGCCTGAGCCTAAAACGCCCACCTCTTCTGCATAAAGCCAAACCTTTCTTGATCTAGATTCTCAATTCTTTAAGGTCTTTCCCCCCTCCTTCAACCTTTTTCTTTCTTGGTTTTCCTCTTTTTTCTGTAGTTAAAGAATTTACCTTTTGTTTCTATTTAATTATATTCTGCTCATTTCTTGTTTGAACAAGCTATCGGATTCTTTGAGTCTTTGTATTTCCTCATGTCTTTATTTTCTATTTTGCTCTAAATTTCTGTGTTTGCTCTTTTGATTTCTACATTGTTTTCTAATCTTGGTCTGAATAGTTTGCTAAGGATTTTTTTTTTTTTAAATCTTTAGGTATTAGGGTTATGGTAGGTCTGATTTGGCACACTTTTACAGAATCTAAATTTAGTTTAGTAATATTTTATTTATAATTATCAAATTGATCTACTTTTCCATCTCTTATTTTGTTACCGAATTGTGTTATTCTTCTAATCTCTTCTTATCATCTTTTACAGATTTTTTATATATACCTGAGCCTAAGCCTCCCACCTCTTCTGCATAAAGCCATACCTTTCTTAATCTAGATTCTCAATTCTTTAAGGTCTTTTACCTCTCCTTCAATTTTTTTCTCTCTTGGTTTTCCTCTTCTTCTGTTGTTAAAGAATTTACCTTTTCTTTTCTATTATTATATTCCTCTCATTTATAGTTTGGACAAGGTATCGGATTCTTTGAACCTTTATGTCTTTCACTATGTCTTTATTTTCTATTCGCCTCTCAATTTCTGTGTTTGCTCTTTTGATTCCTACATTGTTTTCTAATCTTGGTTTGAATATTTTCCTAAGTATTTTTAATTCAAAAATCCTTAGGATTTAGAGTTACATTAGGTCTGATTCTTTATTGTTTAATGCCTTTGCGACTCCTGCATATGTGATAATTGGCCTAATTTAAGTTTTATAAACTAGCAGTTTAATTTTAAATATGAAGTAAATTATACACATCAAGGGAAAAAAATAGAAATCCACTTAATCGCAACATTTCTATTTTAACCTTTTATTGTAAAGTATTTTCGCAATGAGATTTTTTCTTTACTTTTCCGAGACATATGAATGATTTTTTCAATTTTTTTATGTTTTTGACAACTTAAACCTTAACGTATGATAGCACTACATTTAAATTTTTTTTTCTTTTGAAATATATGTAATTAAACTTGCAGTACCTGGAAAGTCAGTAATTCGATTTTTCTCACTTATAATTTCAAATAAAAGTATCTACCAAATAAAACTTATAAATTATTAAATTATTTATTTATTATACCATTTTTTAAGCTATTGAATTATTATACTTTTTGTTAAGCTATTTATTTGTTATACTATTTATTTGGATGTTTATTTATTATACTGTGTGTTAAGCTATTTATTCATTATGCTGATTATTAAGCTATTTATTTATTATACTGTTTATTAAGCTGTTTATTTATTATCCTATTTTTAAGTTATTTATTTATTACACTATTTGTTAAGCTGTTTATTTATTATTCTATTTGTTTAAGCTATTTATTTATAGTACAATCTGTTAAGCTATACTATTTTCAGGATACTTATTTATTGTTCTTCCAATATAATTAAAAGTTTAAAAAGTTTTATATTCATGCTCTAAAATAGGAGGAGTTTGCCAGTTAAACTTCCCCACAAACCCTCCTAAAGGTATACCCCTCTAAGGAATGTTAAGAAAATTTTTCATATATTTTACATTCATAACGTTCATAGATAACATTTATAAACTAATTTCAGTAAATTCCAAAGAATTTAAGTTGGTGACCTCCAAAGGGTTAAAAGCAATTTTCGAAATTTATAAATTAACTTCTAGTTTTTATATTAAGTAGAAGCTAATTTTATCTTTTATTCTGTGAAGAACAAATGTATTATTACTAAATATACATTTTATTTTATAGGATGAAAAATACTTATTGTCTTTAAATATTTAATTTAGTTAAATCTTTTAAATTGAAAATTGTCAAATGAATTTAAACTTTTGGTTTACAGAGCAAAACTTTAAAGTTGCTAAAATACATATTTGTTTCACTCTGTTTAAAACATAATAACTTAATTAAACATATTCATCAATATAACTCTACTCTATTTAAAATGCTTATCAATATATATTCATAACTCTGGCATTAAAGAGTAAAATGAAAAATGCTGTCATTTTTTTGTTTATTTCATTAATAATCATTTTGCTTATTTCATTAATAATTAATTTTATGTCTCAAAAGATTTTTTGAACATAAAATTAATACTTGCAAATAAAATAAATATATATCGTATATTTATACCGATAGGGGTTTAATAACAGAAAGTGTATATTCACAAATATGAATGCAATGACCTCCACTTTAATTTTTAAAGTCGGTTTAATTATCCAGAATCATCCAGATAGACTCAAAAATAATAATCAGCCACTTTTGCTAAGCTGGAAGCATTATTTTTGACTCAATGCGTCTATCCTTTGAACAAACTCACACGTCTAATCTCTCTAATGATGCCGCAATTACAAAGAAGGGGAGATTATGCCCTTAGTACATTTTGTATCTTCATTATGCCATCTCTGTGAGTAAACATCGCCGAGCAACCGCACTGCATTATCGGAGGAAAGTTCAAAATGTATTACTCAGTTAACAGTACCCCAAGATGGAATATATATTTATTGCATCTTTTATTCCCGAAAGTGCCCATTAAAAATGGCAATTGCCTGCCTATTTGATGTCGCTTCATTATGTCATTTAGCATTGCGGGTTGATGAGACGTAATAAGCCTGACATATTGGATTATATTTATGTTATGACATGAAATAATTATCTAAATTACTTCCATAATTTCCTTCTGAAAAGGCATCTGGAGTAAAGTAAATTCTATTTAAATAATTATATCGAAAATTCTATGGAAAATATGTTCTTATTAATGGGATATGTAAGTTGAGTTACATGGAGTTATTTTGATAAAATGAAAGACCTAGCTTTGAAAAGTGAATTTTAATTGCGTTTACACTTGCATTTAATGGTGTAAACATTTAATTTTTAAAAATTATGATATTTGAGTTATGTTATTTCCTTTAGGATAATACACAATTTACCTTAAAGTATTCAGAATTTTGGTTCTAAGCTTAAAAATGGGGAAGAAACACATTTTTTGAAAAATGTACTTTGGGCACATTTGTAATATTGAATTTCGTTCAATAACAGTACATTCTACGTACAAGCGTCATGAGGAAACTACTTAAAATACATTTACTAATGTTAAAATTTGATATATGTTTTTATGTAAGTAAGTGACGAATGTAACATTGGAACTTGTCAAAATTAATTCAGGGTGGTTAATAAGCATATATAAAGTCTAAAAACCTAAATTTTCAGTTTTTCACGATTACAATAGTTTTTATTTTAATAAAGAAAGTAAATACATATAAGAAAATATAGAAAAATTCTTTATAAACTTCACCTACTTCGAAACTACTTTGAAAAAATGTACTTTGGGTACATTTATGATATTGAAAGTTCGTGCAATTAAAGTATATTCTACATACAGTCGTCGTGGCGAAACTATGTCAAATGCATTTACTAATGTTCAAATTGGATATATGTTTCTATGTACGTAAGTGATGGATGTAGCAAACTTGTCAAAATTAATTCAGGGTGGGTCAATAAGCATTTATAAAGTATAAAAACCTAAATGTTCAGTTTTTCAAGTTTAGAATAATTTTTATTTCAACAAAGAAAGTAAATACATAGAAGAAAATAAAGAAAAATTCTTTATACACGTCACCGACCTTGAAACTACCTTGAAAAACGTACTCTTGATGCATTTGCAATATTGAATTTCATACAATTAAAGTATATTCTATGTGCATTAGTCATGACGTAACTACGTAAAAGGCATTTACTAATGTTCAAATTGGATATATGTTTCAGTGTACGTAAGTGACGGATGTAGCATTGGAACTGTTAGACGGATGTAGCATTGGGGTCAAAATCACTTAAGGGTTGGTTAATAAGCATTTATAAAGTCTAAAAACCTAAATTTTCAGTGTTTCATGATTAGAACAGTTTTTAATTCAATAAAAAAATAAAAAATATATAAGAAAGAAAAAGAAAAATTCTTTATAAACGTCACCTACCTCGAAGCTACCATGAAAAAATGTACTTTGGATACATTTGTAATATTAAATTTCGTGGAGTTGAAGTATATTCTAAGTACAGGAATCATGACGAAACTACTTAAAATGCATTTAAATTGGATCAAATTGGATATATGTTTCTATGTACCTAAGGGACGGATGAAGCATTGAAATTTGTCAAAATTAATTCAGGGTTTGTCAATAAGCATATATAAATTCTATAAACGTAAATTTTCAGTGTTTCATGATTAGAACAGTTTTTAATTCAATAAAAGAAAATAAACACATATAAGAAAATAAAGAAAAATTCTTTATAAACGTCACCGCTCTCGAAACTACCTTGAAAAAATGTACTTTGTGTGCATTTTTAATATTGAAATTTCGTGCGATTAAAGTATATTCTACGTACAGACGTCATGACGAAACTACGTAAAATGCATTTAGTAATGTTCAAATTGGATATATGTTTTATGTACCTAAAGGACGGATGAAGCATTGAAATTTGTCAAAATTAATTCAGGGTTTCAATAAGCATATATAAATTCTATAAACCTAAATTTTTAGTTTTTCATGATTAGAATAGTTTTTATTTCAATAAAAGAAAATAAACACATATAAGAAAATAAAGAAAAATTCTTTATAAACGTCACCTACCTCGAAACTACCTTGAAAAAATGTACTTTGTGTGCATTTGTAATATTGAAATTTCGTGCGATTAAAGTATATTCTATGTACAGGCGTCATGACGAAACTACGTAAAATGCATTTAATAATGTTCAAATTGGATATATGTTTTTATGGTACGTAAGTGACAGTTGTAGGATTGGGAAATTAGTTCCGGGTGGGAGTGTGTTTATATAAGCATATATAAAGCCTAAAAACCTAATTTTTCAGTTTTTCACGATTAGAACAGTTTTAATTCAATAAAGAAAGCAAAAACATATAAGAAAATAAAGAAAAATTCTATATAAACGTAACCTACCTCGAAACTAATTGCAAATACATATGCTTCACTCATATTAATCTATATTTCATTACCTTGATGAGGCATATATAAACGTATTACACAAAAGAATCTTTGATTTACTAACGCCTATAACACCTTTTATACAGTTTCTAATAATGTTACTAATTTACACGCTCTGGTTGCAGTTAGATAAGAAAGCACATGTTATATCTTTATTTTAGAGGACACCAGAATTGAGGCATTAATAAAAGCTTAGCACATTCGCTCCCTTGCAATTCTTTACTTACTATTTACTTTGTATTCACTATAAATGAGAAGTTGAAATAATGAGATACTGATTCTTGAAAGTCATTTGTATTTATCATAATGTATAGTATCAATGACTCTTACAGTGTACGAAAGTGACGAATTTAGCACTGGAACTTGTCAAAATTAATTCAGGGTGGCTTAAAATGCATATATAAAGTTTTAAAAACTAATTTTTCAGTTTTTCTCGATTAGAACAGTTTTTAATTCAATAAAGAAAGTAATAACATATAAGAAAATATAGAAAAAATTCTTTATAAACGTTACCTACCTTGAAACTAATAACAAATGCATATGCCTTACTCATATTAATCTATATTTCATTATCTTGATGAGGTATATATATATATAGACGTATTACACAAAAAAAACTTTGATTTACTAACGCCTGTATAAAATTTTATAAAGTTTCTAATCATGTTACTAATTTACAAGCACTGGTTGCAGTTAAATAAGAAAGCACATGTTATATCTTTATTTTAGAGGGCACAAGAATTGAGGCATTAATAACAGCTTAGCACACTCGCTCCCTTGCAATTCTTTACTTACTATTTGCTTTGTATTCGCTATAGATGAGAAGTTGAAATAATGAGATACTGATTCTTGAAAGTCATTTGTCTTTATCATAATGTATAGGATCATTGACTCTTACAGTGTATGGGGATCCCCTGGCAATTCTTTTAAAAGCATGGTCTTGCTCGCAAATAATAGAGAAATGAATCTCCGTTGCATTTGGAAGAGATACTTTCGAGTCCTTCGAGAATTTTTTCGCGTCGAATTTATGTTGATTAAGGATTCTCATGTTCGGAGATGCTTTATCTCACTTAATTCTGGCAGTTCCGAAGGGTATTGAGAAGAACGTGCAAAGGTTGAAATTCCGAGAACGGTCTATTGGTGATCTATGCAAAGTTTTGAATTTTAAGAATTTTGAATAATGTATTAGTGTAATGGATTGTTATTCGTGCGAGCCTTAATAACATTTTATATAAATATCCGGTATTGTGCATTTTCCTGTGATGGATGTATGAACGTAAATGTGTAGCAACAGATCTACTTTGATATAAACTTTGATCTTTTAGCGTTAAATTTATTCTATTGAGAGAAAAGGGTAACGGAAATGGCTCACAGATAAATATTCATATTGCAGCAAATACATGTACGTCTAGCTGGAAGATGTGTTTATTATTCATATGTACTTTAAAATAAGACTTGTAAACTTTTACGTAAATTTTGCTTAAATGTTGAAAAAATATATTTATATGTTTACAAATATAATATGTTTATAAATAATTATACATAATTTAAAAAATATCTCACATGCATGCTATTTGAAAATGTATTCAAATTACGTTATTTCTATAAATTTTACCCTAACAATACATAAAATAATATGCTATTAGTATCGCAGTAAAATTTGCAAGGATACCTGTCAGCTTATATGAAGTTCGTTTTTAATATTATTGCATATAGATATCGATATTGAAGTATTATTTATATTAAAACAATTTATAAGATATTTCTTTCTAAATGTCATTATCTTCATTATCAAGGATACCTTAGTACTAACTATAGTCTCTCATGAAGTATCTTTATTTTGCATAGGAAAATATATTGTTATTGTTTTATTAAAAATTCAATATTTAGATCTAAAAGTCTATATAGTTATCAGTATAAACATTTACAGAAAGTAATAATGAAAAATATTATAGGATATGGATTATAAGGAAATAAATTAAATATAAACATACCTATCTTGAAACTTAAAGTAATATACAGAGATCGTGATTACACATATTTCTTAAATAATAAATTTTTAATTGATAGATGTATATGTAATACCAAAAAGCTTAAGCTCAAAATTTAGTCTTCAACCGTACATTGCAATTTATTTCTTTTACAGCTAAATTTTTCACACACATATTTAAACACAGACAATGCCGTAAAATTTATTTAAATATAATAGTAGTCTATATAGTTATCAATATAAACGTTTACAGAAAGTAATAATGAAAAATATTGTAGGATATTCATTATAAGGAAATAAAAAAATGTAAACATGCATATCTTGATACAAAGTAATATACAGATATTCTGATTAAAAATATTTCTTACTACCCCTTTTTTAGACCTGACATATATGCATACATACATACATACATATATATATATATATATATATATATATATATATAATATATATATATATATATATATATATATATATATATATATATATATATATATATATGACGATGATCCAGCGTCATGGCTGCTGGACGGAACATTCAGTGAAAAATTAGTTTATAATAAAATCATATTTTAAAAAATCTTGTTTTGAAATTGAAAACATATTTTTATTCTTTAAATGAACTTAAATTACATGAACTTTGATTGTTTTATCTTCATCTTAGAACAACTACGAAAAAATAATTAGTCACCTACATTATTAAAAAGAAAAACCATTTACACTCGTAACGTCATTTTTAATTTTATAAATTCACTTAATACTTTTAGTTTATCCATGTTTAGTGGATATAAATAAAATTTCATCTAACTGACTCTTATCATAATACTCAGTCCAACTATTGAGTTTTCTATAATATTGCAAAAATATAAACTGCATTTGTAATTTTTTTTTATTTTATAAATTCACCTAATTTATTAGAAATTTATCCCACAATGACTTCATTTAACTCTTTAGTGGTTTCACAGCGAAACCTCTTATTAAAAAATGTTTTCTCTAATTTTTAGAGATGTATAAATGTATTTTTTAATATTTTATGTTTTTGACATTTAAAACTTACAATAATAATAGTACTGCATTCGTCTTAATTTTTATTTAAAAATATATGTATTTATATTTGCTGTTCATTGAAAGTTAGTAAATCGATATTTTTATCACTTGTGACAAAAATATCCATTTAAACAACACTTATAACCTGTTGAACTGTTTATTTATTTTACTTTTTTAAGAACAATTATTTATTGTTTTTCCATTATAATTAAAATTTTAAAAAGTATTGTGTTCAAGCTGTACAAGGGTTACAAGGGTACAAAGGTTTGAGAGTCAATCCCCCTCAATCCTTCTTATGGTGCCCTCTGATGAAAACCCCTGTAATGATTGTAAAAAATATTAAATTAGATATAATTAGGTTTATACAGTAGAACTTCTATAACTCGAAAGTTTATTCAAGTCCCGGATCATTTCTATACTTTTCTTTAAAAAACTGTTTCGATAACTCGAAGTGAACATCTTCTAAGTTTTTATGATAGATTTCCCCGATAAAAAACACAATTCTGTTCAAAACTTCGAATGCCAGTTCACTCGTGACCTTCGAGAACCTTCGTTCTCTAACGTCAAGAGAAAGCACAGGAAGCTATTCAATCCTAAAGTACAAACAACACCCTATTTAACTGTGTTCAGAAATTAGGTGACTTTGTGAATGCCAACAGCCTTAAAAATAACTGCTTTTTTCAAATGAGATTTACATGGTATGTATACTAAATTATATGTAATGAGGCCAAATTTCTTGGGTTTTAATAAACCTTTTGAACTCATTCTTCTCTTGTCGTTTACATTGGCTATTAAAAAATTGAAATGTGTACAACTATAGTATGTTTCACATATAAAACCTATTAAACCGTTTCGACCCATCTTAACCCATCCACCGGCCACCCTCCCCACCTTTTTCCCTTTCAAAACAGTCACCCTTTTCGTAAATTCCAGACGGAACTTACCGTACCATACTAGAGTTGCCGGTTTAAAAGTTGTCAGGCTACTTTTAAATTATTTTCCCTGCAAGGTAAAGGAGTTCCGTTACTCAAAATTTGTTTCTTTCATTTATTATCGCCTTGCAATATTTTTTTTACCTCAAAAGTCCGCGATACGAGTTATCCGAGTGCGAACGAGAAGGGGTCGACAGGTCCGTTTTCGAACAGGAATTCACTGTCGAACCCAAGTCGACGCGTCCGTTCAGTGGGTTAAGTGCCAGTTCAGATGAATGGTTGGTAACTTCGATAACTCGAACTTCGGATAAGTCGAATATTTTTTGTTGTCCCCTGGGACTTAGAGTTATCGAAGTTCAACTGTAGATAATATTTGTAAACTAATTTCATTAAATAGTAAAGAATTTATATAAATTGCCTTTAAAGGGTTAACTTTTACGTTGATTTTTCATTATAAAGAAGTAGCATTTGTTTCACAGTTTACAAAAGAATATTTCACGGAGAAGTCATATGCCGTTCTCTCGCACAGACGTCTATGCATAATTACGACATAATAGCACTTTCGCTTATGGTCTCGGGTCAGTGATTGATTATCTCGAATTTGTGTGATTATTCATGAGAATATTCACATTTGGTGTGAAGTCCCCCGGGATTTACATATGTGGGTGTGACAAATACAAACCCTGTTCCATTACAATTACGAATATTTATCTTACCACCCCTAAATAATATTTAATGTCCAGGATATGAGAAATGTATATAATAAATACCATTCTCAAACCATGTTTTCTATATAATAGTCAGTTAATTTATTGCATAAAATTTAATGCTGAAATAAAGAGCTCCAGCTTAGCGCCACAAGTAATTTTAAAAAAATGTTAAATAATTGAAAAATGCTGATCTTTTAACATATTGCATGCTGGTACATTTCGAAGCAATATTGTACCGGGAGCGATGTAAATTTAGTTATTTAGTTAAATCTCAATAGATCGAAAATTATTTGATTTTTTAGCCAACTTTTCGTATTTTATATTGAAATATATAAACAAATATATAAATAAAAATATATAAATAACACTCATAAGGTTTTTGTAACCAAAAAGTATATTTTTAGTGGATAAATTCATAATAGTATCGTAAATATGAAAAATCAAATAGAAATAGTAGTATATAGATTTAATTTTTTCGAATTATGTATAAAATATATATAAAAATATTTACATTATAAAAAAATGAAAAGAGCAATCATAAAACAAATAAAGTAGAAACTAACTTTAATTTGTGTAACTTTTTTCCAGAATCTATGTAGTAGACAAGAACATTCGGCTTCGTTTTCCTGTATATATCGTTGTTTTTGTACCCACAAACAAACCATGTTGTTACATTAAACTGTACTAGTACGTGACTTGCGGTCAAGTATCAATCGTCAGAAAAGGTACTTGTACGTGTACCGCATGCAATGTGTTAATGAAGTGTAAAAGTTTATGACTTTGGCGAAGCCATAAGGAGAAATTTCGTATTGGGATTTTAAACTTGTTTATCATTGATGCATTAAGCCAGTAGGTGAATGTCATAGAATTTAATATAAAGCTTTAAATCGGGGAACATGAAGCAAATGTATGAATATTTGCAAGTAGACCGTAAACATTTCTCCGGGTAAAATTTGAAGATAACCGTAAGCTACTAACAAATTAGTAATTGAATGTAACTAGTAATGATAAATACTAATAGTTTTCCAACAAATCTAATATCAATTAGAAACAGACCATTATAAAAATAAATTTTTATCGACCACACATAGGCCGTAACTGAGATTTTTGCTTATTGGCAGGTTGAAATTTTCTCCTTGGGATAATATTACATAAAACTTGTATAAAGGAATGAATTCGTTTATTACCAACACTCAGGAGGGTTTCAATGGGAAATTTCTTATTGGAAAACTATCTTTTTTCATTACGACCGTATCAAGCAAAGTTTAGGAAACATCGCCAAAGGCTGGAAATTCTGGGGTTGAAGTTGCAATTGTATACATATTTAATGGGATAGTAGACTTTTTAATTAACATAACTTGAAGAACAGTACAATTTTCTAACGAATTAAATTAGGAAATATGAGTGAGGAACAAAAGCGAAAATAATTCTGCAACAGAAATCGTGTTATAGTGAATAAAATTAGCATCAAAACTAACGAAACAAGAATTATTAATAATAATAATGTTACAAACTTCAAAACTGGGTTCGGAGATTGAATGGATTTTAAACACTACAACACGAAAACAATCATTTATTAGCATTGAGATGGAAAATACAACACACCGACAAAAATCACAGCGGAACAATTTGAGCACAATGCCGTGGGCTCACGTACTTTCCTCATCAAACAAAACTTAAGCACCGGTGAAACACAACACACCGTGTGTACTCTGTAAACCCGAGAGATCCACTTAACGACTCTCTGTTCGGGACTCCGGAACGTTGTCACGTAAGGCCACACTTGGCAACATTTGGCTACACTTGGAGACAATTTGCGACGAACATGGCGATGAACTTGGAGACAAAAATAGGTTTCCAAAACTGTCGGCAACGAGCCGATATCTCACCAATTTGGCCAGATACCCATAGATCCCATGCTAAATTTACAGTTCACTAAACAAATTCGTAACAATAATAATAATAATGGCTGCCATTTTAAATAAAATTTTTCTACAATTTATAAATATTTCAAATCTAAGATGTGCACCAATAAATGCAGTCATTTACGTACTAAAATGTAATTTATATGTCATTTACTTTGTA
>CM063498.1:88336960-88346960 GCA_032207245.1 Pardosa pseudoannulata | reverse complement strand
TTTAAGGTTAGAATGTTGAATTTTATTCCATTTAAGGTTTTAAGCAAAGAACTAAAATAAGGGAATAAACAACATGCCTGAAGAGATTATTGATATATTTCAGAAGAAACGACATAAACGATAAAGACTGGGTAATAGTCGAACTAAATTTTTATAGCTTATCGGGGACAAAATAAAGTGGATTCGAAAGAAAAATACCTCATGAGACTGTTCAAAATATCGAAATATTTCTTACCCTTGTATTTAATAATACTCCGTCGATCGCGGCTTAAAATTCGTGCTTTCAGGCACGCTGTGTCTCATAGATACACCTTTATATTTTATGATGTCAGTTGATTTGTATAATTTCCTTTGTTCTGTTATTGTAATTTTTATGTCCAATTTAGGTTACGCTGGATTCATTTAAATGTTTTCTCATTATTTACATTATTGCACACTATAAAAATGCTGTTCAACAAAATCTGTAATGTATACGTAATACAGTTCAAAATATAAGAAAAAAATATTTGAGTCAGATACAGTTGAGCATAAAATAACTATTGAAAATACATAACAGAAAAGTTACAATGTAAATCATTTTTATTCTCATTTGTATATAAAGTTAAGGTTGGTTTTAACTGTCCTTTCTTGTACATTATTACTGCATGTTTCAATCAAAATTATTTATTGCAATTTATGGATTAATATTTAGTCATTATACAATACTTATTAGCTTGGTATTTAGAAAACCTTTTGTATTTATTTGAGGGATTGGAATAATTACACTTTTTTATTCCTTGGTAATTGGTCTGGATGTTTAAAATTTTATTTGCAAGTATTTTAATTCTACATTTCAATATGTTTCAGTATAGGTTCATGTATTTATAGTTAATACTTCTATATTATTCAATTGTGTGTAAGCTTTTGAACTTTTTATATTAAAATCATAACTGCAATATTCATTCATTTAATATACAGTTTTTAAATCATTATAATTTAAGTTGTAGGTTGAAATATCTGTATTATACATTACACTACCATTATAATACAACACATAATATTTTTATAATATTATTATTATTTTTTCGATAGTTTCTATTAAAATCCATCAACAATTTTGAAGACTTTTAAAAGAGTTAAAACATGTTTTCAATGTTTCGAATTTTTTTTATAATTTTATTTATTATTTATAATATTTTCACCTTTTAAAATAGATTTGCTCATACCAAGATTCCTTAGGAATGTATGATATACCTTATGCTAAAAATAGTTCTTTTATATTTAACTATGAGTAGAATAAAATGATATAATAATAAAAGGAAAACATAACTGAGGATATTATTGTTGAGTTTTAAAAAGTAAATGCTTCTTTCCAATAGAATACAGTTTTTTTATTCATACGTGGGGGTGCGAATAGAATATAGAAGATTAATAGAAAATAGCAGAGGCAACTTTCCAGGTAATGAAAATATTCCTTACAGGTACGTTTTCAATCAATATGGAAAGTAAACAGTAATCTAGTTTCATATTCCAAATCATTTACTTTGTTTAGGTATTTGATAGTATGATGGGTCTCAAATGTTGTCTATAAAGTGATTACTTTAATTGATTTAGAAAACAAGAGTTAAACAAATAATAAAAAGTATCTTCACAAACCGTTAGTTTAAAAATCGTTTGGATTTGTCATTCTCCATCTTCCTATTTCTTTTAAGTTAACAATGGTTGTTTTTATTTGGCATAAGGTTTAAACAAATAATAGAAAACATGAATAGAAAAAACTATCGGAAAGATTATTATTGGATTTTAAAAGAAAACGCTTCTATCAAATTGAATTCGGTTTTCATTTCTTATAGAGTGAGGATTAGATGAGAAGAAAAGCAGCGTTACTCGAGGGGATCAGTTCAAATTACTGAAATATTCCTCACAGTTTCAGTCTTAGATATTTTCCCTGTTTTTTATGTGCGCTTCCCACAAAAGCATATAGGTAAAGATATTAAGAATCTACATAATTTCAAAGTCCTGAAATCACAAATGGGGAAAATGTAAATGGATTTCTTAAAAGAAATGAGTGCAACAGTTGCTTTTTGTCTACTTTCCGGACTAAGCTTATGTCTCCCTTTTAACCCCGAAAACATATTTAATATTTGTGCCGTTTTCCTCGTAAGTTTGAATGGAAAGTTAGCACTACTTCATACTGAAATTGAATGTTATGTTGTAATTAACCGCTTAACACTATTATTTTAAATCTAATGACAATTAATGCCTTTCTCGCTTTCTGAATTCGAATTATTATCCATTCGTAGCTAAACTGCATGCATACTTATACCGATCGTCTACGGGATCATCTCCGACTTTTGCTATTTCAAAACAGTTCAACTCCCCTTCTTCTTTATTGCCTTTCCTTTTTTTTCGCTATCCGTCTATTATTCTCTTCATTACTCTTCATATACTCTCTCTTTTACGCTGGTTTTAAAGGCAGTTTTCTTCGACGTTTTACTGACAAAACCACTGGAATATTGTACAGTAGAAAACAAGATTATTGGATATTTAATAACGTCACACTTAACTCTTCATACGGGTAAACCTCTCTTCTTCGGGATCATCTCGGATTATTTATATTTCAACCGGTTCAACTACTCTTCTTCTTTCGCTAGTTCTTTTGCCACCCTTTTATTCTTCTCTTCACTGTTCTATATATACTCTCTTTCTACGCGTGATTTAAAATTAACCTTCTAGTTTTTAATCACAGGTGGCCCTAGATTTATTCTACAACAGAAAGCAAGGTTAATGTTTATCTTATAACCCTCCGAGTGCAACACATAGAAGAAAAAAAAAGTCTCCAAAAATATAATAAAGGTTTACTGTGTCAGTGGCCAAAGCGTTCTATGATTTTTTACTTCACCCATAGTCGACTAGAATGGAATACGCGAAACCCACCCTCGTTATTGTCCCTTTACTTCCGGTTATAAATAGATATATAAATAGATATGATAGATTGTTAATTTTTAATACACATAAAGCTCTTTAAGTCTCGAAGATCATCCCATAAGAAATAATGTGTTCTAAAAGTACAAATAAAAATATTCTTTGAGATACTTATTTATATTGTTTACGAAATTCATCCAAGATATTTAAGTGATGCAATTTAGAGATACATTTGTTACCGCAAACGAAATACTTCGAAATAGAGATTGACGAAACCATGAAAAGCTGTCAACGTCTTTGTGCCTCAGGGGGTAGGAGTACATCCCTCAATAAATGTCAGTCAAATTGGGATGCAGTTCCTAAACAATCGAGCTGACCCTCCTACCGCAAAACTCCACGAGGGAAAGAACTGGCAGAAATGTACATTACATCCATTTTCGGAGTGTTTTAGGAGGTCGAAAATTGTACGTGACAACAGCTTTGAAGACATAATCGGTTTGGCAGAATTGTACGTGCAAACCGCTTAGAGGGATAAACGTCTCACTTTAACTATTCATACACGAAAAAGTTTATCTTTGGACGGATTAGATTTCAACCGGTTCACCTCATCTTCTTCTCCAACATCTTTTTTCCTTTTTTTCTATTCTTCTCTTCACAACTCTATACATACTAACTTTCAACACTGGATTTAATGTTGATCTCATACAACATTTTATTCCCAGAAAGTTATGGGTTTCAATTTTCAATAGAAAGCAAGTCACAATGATACATTTAGGTATTCATACATCAGAATCATTCGTTCTCCGTCATACCTACGTACACTTTATTGTGATTCATTCACTAGCATTAAAAAAACATTGAATTTATCAATTCCACTTTTTGTAATTCTTATAATTTAGCTGTACATAAAGATTTACCTTTAACCCATATTTCTCCTCACCAACTAATTATTTCTGTAAGTTATTAAAACTTTATATCATTAATATGGTGTAGCTAAGCATATAAAACCAAAATTTTGAAAAAAAATATTTTTAATTTGTTAAGTAATTAGCAATTAATTTTTTAAGTAATTGTCCTATAAATAGGACAACGGTCCAATATACTACTAAAATTGGACAATTATCACTTACGTGGCATCAGGCTGATTCATATCTGAAATTTGGGGAAACAGTCAAAGCAAAGTCCAACACTACATTTTAAGCATACATTTGTAAGTTTTCTCTTGCAGTTCTTGAACTGGCATTTTTGGTATGAGATAATAGAAAAAGGATATCCGTTGTAGGATGCTAACATCTATAATTTATATACAAATTTTACTGGTTAATTTTTCATGAACATCATGCAACTGAAGCTTCTAAAATAATTTGCAAAATATATTTTTGAACGAAAACATTCAACTACATTATTAGCTCCATTTTTAAACTACTAGTAATCTCCACAATGGATGAAAAATTAGTAATAGATATAAAATTAAAGATTAAGAGATGACAATTTTTAAGGGGTTGCGGAAAATAGATTTTACAACACAATATAATTTGATTCCTCAATGTTTTTTGTTACTAAGCTAAAGTTTGGCTATTTTAAAGGTATTGAAAAAAATTATATTCGGAAAAAATTTATAACTTAATTATTAAATGGAATTTTATTTGCTGTCCTGTTTATAGGACAGCGGTTCAATATGGGTTAATGTATATTATGCCATACTAAATTTTATCAGTAGTTATTGCATAATTTATATACTTTTAAAAATGGTTCTGATAAATACAGTTTTAGAACTTATTATTTCTTTCAGTATGTGTGCATGGAAATATGGAGATACATGCTGTAAATAGATACAATATAGATGTCTTTTAATTCAAAAGAGATTTTCTTTCTCAGTAAATCTAATTTCATTTGCTTTCTGACAGTTCACAGGCAAAAAATCAACCAAAAACTCCACAGAAATAAATATCTCTATTTAAGAATTATATACACAATAAAAATTAATAAAACTTAATAATACACATACAGAGACATACACATGCATATATATATGTGTGCGTGTTAGTCCATTCACCTTTATTTGTTTCAGTAAATGTATAATACATTTTGCATAAAAAAATAGTATACAATTTCGTTTAATGGAGTTTATACCTTAACATAAAATTTGAAATTAATATGCAAATTAAAATGTATTTTAAATTTAAAATGCACTTTTGACTTCGATTCAGTAAACTTCAAAATTCAGGGATCAAGACCCCATCTTTGGCTAGGAACTGTCTAATATTAAAAAAAAATATTTCATGAATCATATGATGATAGCAAGATAGGCACAAACATCATGCACAGAGAAGAAATATGTTTATTTCATTATAAATCATGTATTTAATAAATAGATAAAAACATATATTTCAACTGTTTCAATAGGAAAATAGTAGATCTGCCTGCTATGGCTTCACCATTGCTTTCCAGTTAAATGTTTTCTTATATGACTGAAAATTTTAAGAAAATATATAAAATAATAAAGTAACGAGGTATCTGAGATCATTTTTGGATTTTAAAAGAAAATGCTTCATTCTTATTAAATTTAGTTTTCATCGCTTATTAGAGGACAGAATAAAGGCTAGAGAAAACAAAAATACCTGAGAGGAACCAGTTCACAGAATTGAAATATCTTTTACTGCCGTAAACAACAAAAGGGTGAATAAAAGCAGAATCTTAGTCCTGTACTTACTGTTATTTACTGTGTGCTCCCAATAAGTACATATCGTGAAAGAGATTGTAATACTTCAGTAATTGCAGTATCCTTTAAATTCGAGAATTGCATATATGAAAGAATATTTCTATGGAAATAAAAGAATTCTAAATTTATACTTTGGTTAAATTTTAATTTTGACTTATTCTTTGTTTTCTTTTGAACTAAAAAACACTGTATATCCTATTTTTGATTATTCGCATAATTTGAATAAGTTTAGATAAAGTTTTATACAGTAGTATTAAACTAATTTTCTGTAGATTTAATGGCAATAATAATAATAATAACGCCTATTTTGCTTATTTTAAAAATAGTTTTAAATAATTATAACTATAATCATTTTTTTTTAATTTGGAATGTATAGATTCGGGCAAAAATTCATATTCAAAATAATTAATATATTTGCCACTGAATTCAAACTGGTCTTTATTTAAAATTTATATTTTCTCTGAATTTTAATATTGATATCGAATTTAATTTTAAAAAGAGTAATAATGATTGTTTTAAATGCTTTAAATCAAAGTTCAATAGATTTTTTTTTATTATTATTTTTTTATACTTTTCAAAATTTAAAGTGGAGAGAGCTCAAACATTTGTTATGTTTAGTAATTACATTGATTCTTACATTCTTCATTTTGATTAACAAGGATGTTATCGAAAATTCAAAAGGAAATAATAAAATTATATTTGTTTACTGCAGTTTTTTTTCTAAAAACTTATTCAATTATAAGCAAAATAATATTGTTGATTGTTTTGCATACTCCAAATACGATGTTCGACAGTTTTAAAAATATTATTTTATGTTATTCAGAATTCATAGATGAAATCACGAAGAAATCTATTGTAAAAAATTAATATATTTATTACTGAAAGTTTTTAGATTTTATTAAAAATCCATAAAGCTAATAATATTGTAATATTGCAATTACATATATTTACTGGATATTTTTTCTGTATACTTTATTTTCTGTAGATTTGATAGTAACAAATAATAATAATGCTTATTTTTCATACATTTCATTTGTTTGTCAACATGTTTTGAAAAAGTATTAATCTTCTTTTAAAATATTTGGAATTCACAGACAAAAGAGCAAAGGTACATTTTAAAAATATTACAATAGTTACCACCTAATTCAAAATGGATTTTATTTGAAAAAAATTGAAATCTAGTGTTGTGTTTACGATTGTTTACTGGCTGTTATTTTTCTTCACTGTTTATTCTGCAGTTATATATATTTAAATAAAACATTTCACTTCTGAGCATAGACGGTCCAATTTTTCGCCAAACAAAGAAAAATGTCTTAGTGATTGTTATGTTTTCTCTTTATCATACCCAACACATAAGGACTGTATTACAATTCGCTTCCAGGATGAGTATGTCAATGTAACTCTGTGAACTGAACAGGTTGCGTTTGCCACCCTCAACGTTGCTTGGAAAAGAATGGCAATGTGGACAAATCATACGTCTAAAAATTAGTTATGGATACCGTATTGAAACGAAGTATGATCATCATCTAAGCTCCTAAAAAATCCAATTAGAATTCAAAATCAATTAATAGTGTGATGCCATCAATACAGTAATATATATATATATATATATATATATATATATATATATATATATATATATATTATATATATATATATATATATATATATATATATATATATATATATATATATATATATATGTATATATACATATATATATATATATATATACATATATATATATATATATATGTGTATGTGTATATATATATATATATATATATATATATATATATATATATATATATATATATATATATGTTTATATATATATATATATATATATATATATATATATATATATATATATATATATATACATATATATATATATATATATATATGCATATATATATATATATATATATATATATATATATATATATATATATATATATATATATATATATATATATATATATATATATATATATATATATATATATATATATATATATATATATATATATATATATATATATATATATATATATATATATATATATATATATATATATATATATATATATATATATATATATATATATATATATATATATATATATATATATATATATATATATATATATATATATATATATATATATATATATATATATATATATATATATATATATATATATATATATATATATATATATATATATATATATATATATATATATATATATATATATATATATATATATATATATATATATATATATATATATATATATATATATATATATATATATATATATATATATATATATATATATATATATATATATATATATATATATATATATTATATATATATATATATATATATATATATATATATATATATATATATATATATATATATATATATATTATATATATATATATATTATATATATATGTGTGTGTGTGTGTGTGTGTGTGTGTATATGTATATAAATACATTTAAATTTATAGTATTATCAAAGGTGGTTTTAACAAAAATGTGTGGCGATAATTTATACCAATAGCTTTAATTATCGTAAATTAAACAATTTATTTTCTATTCCATATTGATAATTGTAATATCCGGCAATAAAATTTGTATTTGTAATTAGAATTATTTACCTTTAAAATATTTTGTGGTAATTCATTATAATAGTTATTAAAATTCATGTGTGTTTGATATTCTAAACTTTTATCGAAAAAATTATTTTTTCTATCAAAGCTAAGTGTTGCCGATTGGTAACAAACCATATTTTAACACATTGACGGAGAGTAAAACAAGTGACGTTCGAAATATAACACTAAATGTCTTTGTAATTTTTAGAATATTAGAATTATAGTTTTATTCTTCCTGCTTAAATAAACTTAATTTTGATTAATTCAGCTCACTTAATTTGCGGCTATAATTTTCATCTCGCCAGCAGACTCTAGACACTAAGTAATGGGACAATGGCGGCTATAACAGCAAAAATTTAAAAACTTAAATGACAGGTTTAATGACTCAAGCACTCTTTTGTGTACAACAAAGTATTTTTGGGAATTTTGCCCGAAATGTTGGTTTATAATCAAAGAAAAGCAAGTAAATGACCAAAAATTAATTCAAGAGAAAAACACGGTCGCACTACTCCCTTCACAACCACGTGCATACTGAAGCTTCAAGTCGAAAAACGAAATTCAACCTAAAAAATTGTTATCAAAATATGACACGACACTAGGCATCTACTTGTTCACCGGTAAATACCCATTTCTGCAGCTATAGCTGTAGTGTGAAAAAACGACCGTTTCGTTTTGGACGGCTATTGCCGTCATGCCACATAGTGAACTTCGCTTTGACGTTTGTAAGACTCAAATGTCCGTCAACGTGTTCAACCATAAATTACAAAAATATATGTCCAGTTATGTATATAAGAAAGGAAAGACAAAAAAATATTCGTTTCTAAAAAAAGGGGCAATTTAAGGGTTAAAACTTTTGATCTAGTCGTTTTTATGTTGTTCTACAAACAATCTTAACTCTCTCGCTGGGTATCCCGCGATTTCCACGGGCAACATAGATGAAGCAAAATTTGCGAAACCTTCTATTTCCGCGGGCATGCATTTTAGCCGTCTGTTTAACTGTGCTACCCGCTCTTTTTGGCTTTACTGTGATTTTCAAATGTTTATTTCGCTGTAAACTAGCATATGGATTTAATTGTCCACATTTCTGCGAAACATAGCTGAAAGATGTCTGACAGAAAGCGTTTCTCGAGTGATATAACCTATACTCCCGACGTTATTTCCGATACTGATAGCACTTCTGACTCTGATTTCAAGTATATTGAAAATAGTTATAGCGAATCTGATGAAAATTTCACGGATTCCTCTGCGGATAGTGATGAATATGAAAATTCATTTTCTATTCAAAATATTCGATAGTGGTGCAAAATTAATATGCGAAAAATATTCCACCAGCTTCTGCTTAATTTCCTTTCCTTGGAAATCCCGGACTAAATTTCACTATGGCAAATAATGCAACTGTTTTGGACTCTTTTGACCTTTATTTTGACTATGTTATGTTGCAAATATAACAGAAGAGTAACAGACCCATGAGACTAACTGCTTGACACTTTGCTAGCCATATACACCCAGATCCCATAAAGAAACAGCCTCGTAGATAGAGTACTGTCTGTTGTTAAAAAAACTGAAGGTGGAATAAAAATTCGAAGCGCAAATTGGTGCGAGGATTGCGAGGTAGGACTTTTCCTTGAGCCTTGTTTCGAAATTAAACATACAAGACTTCATTTCTAATAAATGTTTTGCAAGTCTTTTGCATTTTTTATTGGT
>CM063498.1:88304460-88326960 GCA_032207245.1 Pardosa pseudoannulata | reverse complement strand
GATTGCCAAATCGGAACACATTTCGACAATCACAGCTCACGTTCCAATTTTTAATCACATTGGTCAATTCAGATCGCTAGATATGTCCCTTAATGATCGGCTACATCTCTGATACCCGATAATTATACCTTTCTCGAAATTAGAGAGCTCCGAACTGCTCGGCATCTTGCATGCGACTAATACCAATGATGTTTTCTACACGATGTATACCGGCGTAGGTTGTCTCACCTCAGGACCGCAGATACCGTTATTTGTATAGGTATCCAAATACTTTTGGTAGACATTGTATATAAAGATATATATTTTACAGTGGGACGATGATAGAGGTAGTTCATTTCTTTTTTACAGGATTTAATGACTTCTAATCTGGCTGATAACACGGAATTTTTGATGCTGCTCAAAACTGACTTTATTTTCTGGCCTAATTATTTATCTTCTTCCAAGAAAATGTCGTAACTAACCGGGACGAAATCCTAAATTGAGAAGTAAAACTTCATTATCTTCTTTCTTCCCATTAAAAAGCAAAAATTTTTATATAAAACAAGTACAGTTGTGTAACTTTTTTATTTTTCTGTAACATAGTTATATAAATAAAATTTTGTAAAAGTTAAAGATTTCTTGTTAGTGGAATGGTAATTTAATAATTCATAAAGACATGAGTTTAGTGTCACATTTTCTTAAAAATTACGAGTAATGAGCAAAAATCTAGTACTACTACGGTGTTTATACGTGTATGTTTTATTTATCATTTTGTAAATTTAAACGTAATAAATCATAATCAAAATTTCTTAAACACTACTATATATTATTTAAAAATTTTTCAAATTCAAGCATTTTTTTCTGTTAAGACATTCTAATCTGACATTTTTTTTCACGTTTCAATATTCCAAAGGGCCGAATATTTATTAAATTTTGTTCGGGTGCGGTACCGTGCACAAATTTTGCGAAGGAAAATTTAACGAAGCATTTACATAGATATATCAAACTTTCTTTAAATTAAGAATTTACCTACGTAGAAAAGCAGAAGGAATATTCGCTTACTTCATGGTCTTCATTAGCGGTTATATTTGTCTTTCCAGTTGAAAGTTCGAAACTTTCGCAAGAAATATTCTGAGCATAAAATGAACAGTTGTTGAACTTCCGTATTCACGCGTACTTGTTCATTTTATGCTGAGGTTTCAGAATAGCAAAGATCTCGATGTAACAAAAGAAAAACACTCTTTCTGTTTATCCTTTAACTTTAGACTAAGGCTTTTGAAATATCTGCATGTCATCCTGTTAAAACTGAAGTTTGAAGAAAGAGGTTGTAACTGGTGATATATAAAAAGGAATTATATGAAACGCGTAAAAAAGTAATGTAAAATGTAGTATTGCTTTCGGTCTTTTTTACTAAGCTGTGTATAAGATTTGAGAAATCAATAAGTAATTAATTGTTTAGAAATAAATTAGTAAAAAATTAATTTTTGAAACATAATTCTGGGAAGATATATGAATCTGAAAACTGTTGAATATTCTCAAATATTCAACAGTTCAAAATAAATATGATCTTTAGAATTTTTTCTTAGTACATATTACTTTGATAAATTGCATACAAATTTAGAAAATTAAAATATTTTTTAAATGTATAATGAATTAAACGTATTTTATTTTTGAAAGAATAAAATTAATTTAGCATTCTTTGTTAATTTCAAGCCTTAAATCGTGGTATTTTTCCAAATCTGTATTAAAATGCGTTAAGCATTCACAATATGAAATTATTACTTATTTAATTCATTTTTATCAGTTTAAATGTTGCGTCCTTCTCATTTGGTGTTAAATCGAGCAATTGCGAAGAAAGCGTAGGGCGTTGTCCTTATAAGTTGAACAATTCGAAAACATTAATATTTTTCCAGTAATGGTGTGTTTGATACCCGAACTTTTGGAATGTGTCAATCATTGCGTTTGTGAAACGCACCGACAAGAAATGAAGTAGAATCTTCGTGGCACGGCTTTGGTAATGCACCCAAGGCTCTTAGGAAACCTCAAAGACGAAGGTCAAAAGGAGAAGGTAGAGGACTTCCTTTGAAACTGAAGTTTACTGGTGGGAAAGGAAAGGTGCCAGCCACTCATGTCTGGATTCGGTGACTGAAAAATCTTTTCTCTTTAACAGAAATTCTTCGACAGATGTGGTGAGAGAAGTTTGTATTTTTGCGAAGTTTGTTGTAATTTTGAATTTAATGACTTTCACTTAATTTTCATCATATTTTGTAAATAAAATAACATATATTTCAAACATAGAAGGACGTCTTGTTTTGTGCCATAAATGATGACCTATTCATCCGATCCCGTGCTGCGTTATGCCGAACCAACTATTGAGTAACAAAGAATAAATGTGAGCATCTCGACTGCTCTGTGACTCGTGTATGTCACTCTCGTCTGGATTCGGTGACTGAAAAATCTTTCTCTTTTTAGAGATTCTCCGGCAGATGTGGAGAGAGAAATTTGTATTTTATTGGAGTTTGTTATAATTTTGAAGTTAATTACTTTCACTTAATTTTCATCATATTGTGTAAATAAAATCACAAGTATATATATTTCAAACATCAAAGAACGTATTTTTTGTGTCATCAATGCTGCTTTTTTTCATCGATACTGTGGTACGTCATGCCAAACCAACTATTGTGTGACAATGAAGGAATTTGAACATCTGCACAAAAGGACATGATTCTCTCTCCTTTTCTGGTGGGGAAAGCACGAGTGGCAGTAACTCACGTCTGGATTCGGTGACTGAAAAATATTTTCCGTTTAATAGACATTCTCTGACACATGCGGAGAGAGAAGTTTGTATTTTTGTGATGTTTGTTATAATATTGAAGTTAATTACTTTCACTTAATTTTCATCATATTTTGTAAATAAAATCGCAATCATATATATTTCAAACATTGAATAACGTATTTTTTGTGTCATCAATGCTGCTCTTTTCATCGGATCTCGTGGTACGTCATGTCAAACCAACTAGTGTGTGACAAAGAAGGAATTTGAACATCTGGACTGCTCAGTGATCTTCACAGATTAAGCAGAACATGTTGTTAGAAATTGCAGCCGAATTGGCACCTTCTCAACCTCCAGTGAATCCCGGCAATTTGTTTTTGTTTTGTTTAAAGTTAACCGAAGCTTCTTAATCGCAATTTGTAAAGCTGACTCTCGCTGTATGTTTGATTGTGACTTCAACTCTCACTCGGCAACTACGAACTGTGTAATTTTGTGATTGGTTGAGTGGGAGAGGAAGATTCATGTATATGTTAAATTTTATGCGATGTCTGCTGCTGGATATATAAAGAGGGTTGTTGGATGTTTATTTTTTGTACTTGTGTGTTTTCCCGGCACGTAGGTGGACTTCGGAGATATGTTCTTATTTAAAATAAATCTATTTTTGTTTTTTAAATAGTTTGTCATTTTTTATAATCACTACAAGAACCTTGCTCTGATCAAGTACCGGTATTGAGTTGTTCGTATCAATACCTGTAATACATGTAGTATTTAGTTTGCATATATAAGCTCCCCCAATAAAATAAATGACACCTCATCATAAATATCTTTACGGTTTAGTACTGATTTACAAAAAAAAAATCCTTTCTCAACCATTCACTTTAAATTTTTTATTCTAAAATTATTTGTATTAATCAGGTTTATTCCACACAATCTAAAGTACAATTATATTTTAAATAAATAAATTACAAACATTACCTTTGATTTTATTTTTATTTTGCTAAAGCTTAAACGGATTTTTACAAGTTCAATTTTAACATTCTTAGGTATCATCTTATCCAGAACGTTTGTGAAACGCACCGACAAAGAAATGAAGTAGAAGCTTCGTGGCACCGCGTCGGAAAGGCACCAAAGGATCTTCGGTAACCCCAAGGTCGAAGGTCAAAAGGACAGGGTAGATGACTTCTCTCTCTTTTTCTGGTGGGGAAGGTATGAGTGGCAGTCACTCACGTCTGAGTTCGGTGACTGAAAAATATTTTCTCTTTAATAGAGATTCTCCGAAAGATATGGAGAGAGAAGTTTGTATTTTTGTGTATTGGATGAAGTTAATGACTTTAACTTGATTTTCATCATATTTTGTAAATAAAATCCCAATCATATGTGTTTCAAACATTGAATAACGTATTTTTTGTGTCATCAATGCTGCTCTTTTCATCGGATCCCGTGGTACGTCATGCCAAACCAACTAGTGTGTGACAAAGAATGAATTTGAACATCTAGACTGCTCGGTGATCTTCACAATCAGATTGAGCAGAACATGTTGTTAGAAATTGCAGCTGAATCGGCACCTTCTCAACCTCCGGTGAATCCCGGCAATTTGTTTTTGTTTTGTTTAAAAGTTAACCGAAGCTTCTTAATCGCAATTTGTAAAGCTGATTCTCGCTGTATGTTTGATTGTAACTTCAACTCTCACTCGGCAACTACGATCTGTGTAATTTTGTGATTGGTTGAGTGGGAGAGGAAGATTCATGTATATGTTAAATTTTATGCGATGTCTGCTGCTGGATATAAGAGGGTTGTTGGATGTTTATTTTTTGTACTTGTGTGTTTTCCCGGCACGTAGGTGGACTTCGGAGAATATGTTCTTATTTAAAATAAATCTATTTTTGTTTTTTAAATAGTTTGTCATTTTTTTATAATCACTACCAGAACCTTGCTCTGATCAAGTACCGGTATTGAATTGTTCGTATCAATACCTGTAATACATGTAGTATTTAGTTTGCAGATATAAGTTCCCACAATAAAATAAATGACACCTCATCATAAATATTTTTACTGGTTATTACTGATTTACAAAAAAAAAAAAAAAAATCCTTTCATAACAATTCACTGGAAATCTTTTATTCTAAAATTATTTATATTAATCAGGTTAATCCACACAATCTAAAGTACAATTATATTTTAAATAAATAAATTACAAACATTTCCTTTGATTTCATTTTTATTTTGCTAAAGCTTAAACGGATTTTTACAAGTTCAATTTTAACATTCTTAGATATCATTTTATCCGGATCGTTTGTGAATCGCATCGACAAAGAAATGAAGTAGAAGCTTCGTGGCACCGCGTTCGAAAGGCAACAAAGGATCTTTGGTAACCCCAATTACGAAGGTCAAAAGGACAGGATAGATGACTACTCTCACCTTTTCTTGTGGGGAAAGCACGAGGGGCAGTCACTCACGTCTGGATTCGGTGACTGAAAAATACTTTCTCTTTAATATAGATTCTCCGACAGATGTGGAGAGATAAGTTTATATTTTTGTGAAGTTTGTTGTAATTTTGAAGTTAATGACTTTCATTTAATTTTCATCATATTTTGTAGATAAAATCACAATCATATATATTTCAAACATCGACGGACTTTTGCGTCATCAATGCTGCTCTTTTCATCGGATCCCTTGGTACGTCATGCCAAACCAACTAGTGTGTGACAAAGAAGGAATTTGAACATCTCGACTGCTCAGCGATTTTTACAATCAGATTGAGCAGAGCATTTAGTATTCAGTTTGCATTTATAAGCTTCTATAATATACGTGATGCTTTTTCATATTTTCAAAATGAATGACACCTCATCAAGAATATCTTTACCGGTTAATACTGAGTTACAAAAGGTAACATCCTTTCTTAACCATTCACTGAAATCTTTCATTCTAAAATTATTGTTATTAATCAGGTTTATTCGCGCACTATATAAAATAAAGAACAATTATATATTAAATAATTAAATTTCAAGCATTACCTTTGATTTTATTTTTATTTTACTAAGGCTTAAATGGATTTTTATAAGCTCAATTTTAACATTCTTAGATATTATTTTATCCAGGACAAAGCTCGATTTAAAAACTTCTTTTTCAAGATATTTTATTTCGAACACGGTGCGTTTTCCCCTTTTACGAAATTTTATTCTTATTTTTCAATTCTGAATTTCCGTTTAAACCAGAATAAGTTAAAAAATAGTCATACTCTGTTAAATAATGAATATTAAATTTATTGTTCTGAAGAATATATTAAGAAACTATCTGTTATTCTTTAGTTACTGTTTTATTCAATCTCATTTACTTGTATTATGCAAAATATCCATTCAATGGTATTCAAAGGTATTCAATGGTATTCATTATATGAGTCACTTCTGCTTTATAATAAAAAGTAATATTTTATCGTAAAATATTGTAACAAAATGTTTAGTAGTGTACGTTAATATTAGAAATGTAAACTAATTCATATGTAATGATACATAATTATGTTTTGCAACATTTAAATAATATGATACTTTTGGGAAATTTGCATATTAGTAAATGTGTAACATTTGCCGACATAAAATGCTGTCTTTGCGGGTGGAATGGATTTGGTTCTTTTTTAATTTCAGCTTGTTATATGCATATAAATTCCTCAATAAAATCAAACTATGCACACACATATATATATATTTATTATATATATGTATGCGCGTAAGTGTGCAGACATGCAAACATATACATATTCGAAAATTCCTTAATCATATTTAGGTTCAATTTGGTTTTGTTTCGGTAGAACTGGAGGGATACGGTCTACTGTTTTACTCACGAGGGCTAATAAAAATGGACCTACTTCTTAAAGTTGATTCTGAACGGCTATAGATATCCATGCCAGCAGCAGAATTTGAACCTGAAAACTCCGGTACCGAAGAGCATCACTCTAACCTTCGTTCGCCGTTCAGTTTAAGGTTCAATTTGAAACTCGTGAATATTACAATTGTTGTGCATAGATTTCAGTAAATTTTAGAAGGTATAGATTTCGAATATTTGTAATCTAAGCTTTGTCTATATATCTGATACATTAATGTCACTGATATTTCAATTAATGTCTATTGATTTAACTTTATCGAGCAGATTGAATGAGTATGCGATAAGCATTAGTAAATGTATGCATTCATTAACACAATGAAGGCACTAAGCCAGAATGTATGTTCCAGAGCAATTATGGCACAGATTATGATAAAAAATAATCAAAATATAGAGTATGACAAAAATAATCAATGTTAAAAAATAAAACACTGTAAAAATATAAGAAAGGGAATTAATTGTAATTGCAATACTGTATGAATTTGCAAAATGTATTCTACTTTTCGTAATAAAGTACACATCAGTACAATAGAGTATCTTATCAAACGTGCTTAAATATGATTTAAATGGATTACCAAGGCAAAAATAAATATGAAATTAAGGAAAATACTACGTTAGTTTTAAATTTTCAACCAGTTCTCATTTGTTCATAGCTGGAAATTTAGTAATTAAAAGATTTTTAACGAAAATTTATTAACACATATTTACACAGTACGACAAAGAAAAACTTTTAAAAAGTATAATAATTCCTTTCGATTTTAGGTGATACAATTGCACATAAATAGACATTTAACCCTCCGAGTGGTACACACCGAGGAAAAAATGTCTCCAAAAATACGCTAAAGCTTCATTGTGTCAGTGACCAAAGTGTTCTATGATTTTTTACTTCACCCTTTGTCGACTAGATTATAATACGGGAAACCCACCCTCGTTACTGTCCGTTTACTTCTGGTTATAAATAGATATATATAAATAGACATTATAGA
Source organism: Pardosa pseudoannulata (assembly GCA_032207245.1). NCBI lineage: Eukaryota > Metazoa > Arthropoda > Arachnida > Araneae > Lycosidae > Pardosa > Pardosa pseudoannulata. The sequence continues at coordinate 88,319,346 of CM063498.1, read as the reverse complement.
TTGTTAATTTTTAATACAACATAAAGCTCCTGAAGTCTCGAAGATCATCCCATAAGAAATAATGGGTTCTAAAAGTGCAAATAAACATATTCTTTAAGAGAATGATTTCTATCTTTTTTACGAAAGTCATCGAAGCTATTTAAGTGGTACAATTAGAGATACATCTGTTACCGCAAACGAAATACTTCGAAATAGAGATTTACAAAGCCATGAAAAGCTATCAGCGTCTTTGTGCCTCAGAGAGTAGGTGAGCAGTTCCTAAACAATCGACCTGACCCTCCTACCTCAAAACTCCATAGGGGAAAACACTGGCAGAAATGTACATTACATCCATTTTCGGAACATTTGGAGGTCGAAAATTGTACGTGACAACCCCTTTAAAGACATGATCGGTTTGGCGGAATTGTACGTGCGAACCACTTAGAGGGTTAAGGCTTGGGAAAATAAACTGTAGATAATTATCCTACAAATATAAATCAGAGAATATTTTTGAAAAATATGGTGGCAAATATTTCGACAAATATTTCTGAAGGTACTTACCTGTAGAGATGTTACACACAATTTTAGAAAATTAAAAATTAGAAAGATTCTAGCTTTGTGCTATTAATAGTACCGAGATAAAGTCCTTGAATTTTCTGTGTTCATTTTGTAGATTTTTTCATATATTGTCTTTATATTATTTTCAAAGATAATATTTCATTAGGAGTAGACTTACTTAACATGACTTCTTAAATAACATCGTTTCTTCTCTAGTTAATCACAAACCTTCAAGTATTTGGATAAAAGAACAGAAAATGGTAAACTACGGTCAAATTTCAAAATGCTTAAACGAAGAATTGAATCCTACCATTGGTTGGTGCCATGGGTTATCGAGGTTAGAAGTCTTTGGTGAGACAAGTTCTTAATCAGATAAACTACAATATGCGACTACAGCATTTTTGTTTAAAATAGAAATCTTTTGCAAAACATTGAGTCAAAAATGCAGATCCAGAGTGTTTTAAACATGGTACCAGGGAATTACTCATTAAGTGAATGGCAACACACCATTGGTTGGTGCCATAGGTTATAGAAGTTAGAAGTCTTTGATGAGACAAGCTCTTAATCAGATAAACTCCAATATGCAACAACAGCATTTTGTTTAAAAAAAATCTTTTGCAAAACATTGAGTCACAAATGCAGATCCAGAGTGTTTTAAACATAACGTTTTAACTGCATTAATTCTTTACTGTAGAATTGAAAATTGAATAAAAACCAAATAGTTATAGATTTTTCAAAGATATCTATTAAAAATATTTAAACTTGTGATGATTTAATAATGTTTTTCGTTGATTATTTTTAGTTTTTTGACAATTCCATCAAAATAAAATGTTATGAAATTTACAAAAATAAGATTCGTTTTGAAGATCTTATATATTTTTCAAATAGCATTCATATTATAAAAAGACCATAAAATGGTAAACAAGTTTTTCAAATTAAAGCAAGGCACTTGAAACTATAACAGAATTAAAGAAACATTCAGTTGTGAAGAATAACGAGTTTCAAAATATACTATAAATTATGCCAAGATTCATTGTATTTGTCGTTAAATAATTGGTCGAATTCTGATAACTCTTGATTGCACAGTTCCCTAAACATTAAAAAGTCATTTTAACAATTGATGAATATTTTAGTACATATATACAAAATTTCCTTTGATTCTTCATTCCAAATAATTTTGATACTGTTTCATTATGTAACAATAAGTTACATTCTGTTCAGATTTTTTTACCTCTTCACGTGTTATCATCAAAGACATATAGAACAGAACCGGTTTCAACTAGAAGAAACTTCAGTCTTCTCCCAACCAACAGAAGGGCCCACTGGTTTGGCGGGATTCTGGCCATTCCGTTCTTGAGTGGACCCCTGTTTCATCTTTGTGAGGCAGTGTGATTGTTTTAGGGGATAAGGTTGTTACCAGAGGAGAGAAGAGGGTGAACGCTGCTGGCATCTGCTGCTTGCGGAATAGACATTTTTTTGGAGTGACAAGAGAAAAAGGAAAAGAGACGCCATGTTTTTGGGAGACCGACGCCTGGTAGAGAGGAGTCTTCCATATCTACAAATGATAAATTGTATTCCAGTTGTATTCCTTAGGCATTTAATTTTATAAAATCATTTAATCAAGACATATTTGTCATTGTGTTTTTGATGAGTTTTAATTTCTTCTTTCTCAAACACTAGGCTAACGTAACATTATTTTTCCACATTAATTCTTTCGTAAATGCATACCACTATTGAATATTATCTTCACTTAAAATCAAAGCAAATAAATTATTCTTTTATTTGTTTTAATAAACTATTTTTAGAATTAAATTTATGTAGACAGAAATAATTTCTTTATATAGTTTTATTCCTTGTTGTCATTGATGTGAATAAACGTCACTTCATATTCTATTTCTGATTGCCACTGGCATAATTTCAATACCGCTATTTCTCTTTCTGAATGGAACACTATTATCAGTTGTAAAGAAGTAAAAAGAAAATTATGCATGAATGGGAATATAATTTACACGATTCCATTACTGTTTTATTAAGACTGTATTTTTATGTTTTATTTCTTTCATCTTTAAACATGCTACAATTAAATATTCATCATTGCTTTAAATATTCAAGCTTATGTCTACTAGTTTCAGAATTACACTATATTTAGCGCTACTATGAGAAACAGAGTCTAATTCCGGTAGTGGTTGTTGTAAAAAATACTAAGGAAAATTGAAAAATTATTAGCTATAATTGAATGAATTATTATCTAAAATTAAATGAATTATTAATTAAAATTGAAAGAATTTTTAACTAAACAGGTTGTATTGGGTAATACCCTTTAAAAGGAAATTTACAATAATGTTAAGTCTAAATAATTTTTTAAAAAGGTTATTAGTAAACATACAAAATTCAAACACGAACAAAATGTCTTGTTTCGGTATTCACTATTTCAGTAAATTTAAAATACTACGATATTCATCTTGTACCACCAATAGATACTTAGAAGTAAATTGAATATGAAGTTATATATGAGGCATATATATCTGAGATATTACCGAAGACTGAATGTGCATTTTATAAATTGTGTTCATATATTTTATGTACATATTTTATGTACATACATTACAGTCTTTATACGATGTGAAACAGAAGGTTGATTAAGCATAGATATTGAACTATTCAAATAAACAGTATGCTTTATTAAATGCGTTTTGATTTTGTAATAAGATTTCAAAGGATATTCTTTTATATATTTCCTAAGTATTTTATGCGATATTTAAATACCAAAGGTAAACCTAACATACATAGGTATTACTTATCGAATAATTACATAGCAATTATCTAGTGTTGTAATTATCAAATACATATTTTTAGGTAAATTCTCTTGCAGTTAGAAAAAAAAGCGATTCAGGTGTCATGAATCCACTAAACTATTTCATAAGACTTAAAAGAACCTAGAAAACTCTGTATATCTACATGGCTACTGTTTGACGAGTTATAATTAGTTTTATAGCACAAATTATTTAAAGATTATACTCGTGAAGTATTGAATTCTTAAAAATTAAAACTTAATAACGAAGTTTAGAAATTTATTTTAAGTTTTATAATTAGCAAAATTATGTCTGTATGCGATATCCTTGTAATGGGCTGAAAAAAAAAGAAGGTAATTCCTTAAAGGCATTTAAAATTAAAACTGCATGATATAAATGTTAATTAAATATTACGAAGTTCTGTATGCTTGAAACGTGTCTTTAATTATAATCTTTCTGGAAGTAGTGTATACTAAACGTAGTCAAATTTGCTGCTTAAGTCATCAGAATAAAATGTAAATTTTTTAAGCAAATTTTAGGATGCGTTTCTAAATTATGTTATAGAGTTCAATAACTTTTACGATATATCTATGAAGTTTACATAATTAGTAAATTCCATTTCAAAATTAAAATTTTTATTTAAATAAAAAATAAAATTTTTAAGTTGATATAAACATGAAAAATTAACAATACCCTGATGTATTTTAGAATGAAATAGTTATAATAAATCTAGATTACGTCATAGGTTGTTTGAATGTTTACAGTGTTTTCTGAGGTAAATGTTTCAATTATAATTAATTTTACTTCATATGTCCTAAATGTCAATATCAATTAGAAATTAATATTTTTATTTTATGAACCTCAATTATATTAGTTCTTACAATATATTCTATTTCATAAAAATATAAAGACAGTTTTTTAAATTTTCAATTACTTAAAAGTTTAGAATATCAGATACTATCTATTACTTATCTATTTCTTATCTATATCTTATTAACTTATCTATTTCTTAAAGTAAAAAATAGATTGTTTACTTTAATTTTATATAAACATTTAGTAAAAATTTAGTTCCTAATATATATTTTTCAAAAGATATCTTACAGGTTAATGAATTTCATTTGTTTCAGTTACTGTAAATGTTTTGTATTATAAATAATATAATTCGTGAAATGACAAAAATGTTTTTAAAAACTTGAAATTTATTAAATTGTAGAAATTCATTTTAGTGATAGAAATATTTCATAATAAATCGATAAAATAATTTTATATGGAAGATTTTATGTCTCAAAAGGATAGATTCTTTATGTTTAGGATCATTCTAACAACGTAAAATTGTTAACTATAAATGTGAATATCAATGTGAACTATAAATGTCTAAAAAGGATAGACTCTTTGTTTAGGATCATTCTAACAACCTAAAATTGTTAAGTATAAGTGTGAATATAAATGTGAACTATAAATGTCTAAAAAGGATAGAATCTTTATGTTTAGGATCATTCTAACAACCTAAAATTGTTAACTATAAATGTGAATATAAATGTGAACTATAAATATCTAAAAAGGATAGACTCTTTAAGTTTAGGATCATTCTAACAATGTAAAATTAACTATAAATGTGAATTCTAAATGTCTAAAAAAGATAGACTGTTTAATTTTAGGATCATTCTAACAACGTAAAATTGTTAACTATAAATGTGAATATAAATGTGAAATATAAATGTCTAAAAAGGATAGACTCTTTATGTTTAGGATCATTCTAACAACGTAAAATTGTCAACTATAAATGTGATTGTTAGACAAATGAATTTTACAAAAACTATGATGTTATTTTTTCAGTTCAATAGATCATTGTTTAAATGGTTGTTTGTTAGATTTCAAAATAAACTGTAAGTAGTGTGCAACAATCTAAATAAATAGCCTGCATGAAATGTAAAATATGACAAAGGAAAAAACTGGCTTTTGAGTCAAAAATGCAAAAACTAAACAATGAAAATTGAATATAAAAAATATAAATATATTAAAATAAGATATTACATATAATTCAAAATATGTTCTTTATCTCATTAGTATAAAAAAGCACCTTCAAAAACGAACACATGTATAAAATCAACTAACAAGGAAAATAATCTAATTTAATTTGAAGGATTGCAATAGATTTATTTATATGAATTGTTCTTCGTTAGATATATTTAACTTTACACTTATTCTTGAGAGGGGTGATTTCTTATTAACTTACAAATCAAAGACTTTTTTTTCTCAAAGTCAGACTCTTCATTAGACATGATGTTTGACTTTCAGGTCAAATCCAAGGATTCTATTCAAATGTTGTTCATAATCAAAAACTTGTCAAGCTTTTTCGCGAGAAACTTCTCTCTATTTGCACGAGAAAAGTTTTCGGGGGAAATTTTATTTTACAGCCGAGAGTTCTTTTTATATCATAATGCAAAGTTATCAATTGGATTAAATGTTCAAAGAATCTGTATTGAATTAGTTTCTCTATGAAATAAAAAGTAAATTGGGTGACCTAATTACACTGATTCATATTTACTTTGTCTTGAGGAAAGAAACAAAAAGGAATTGAATTTTTATTTTGAATGCTGGTAAAACAAATGCAAATAACGTGTATCTGATTAGATTGATTGAAAGGATTTTTTTAATCAGTTTTCTTTGAGTCAATTAAAAATGAGTTATTTGGTTACATAAAATAAGTCAATAAAATCTTTCTGAAAATTTTAGAACTTAGGATAAAAGTGAATTTGTTATAATAAATAAGTTTACTGAAAAGTTTTACAGAAAGGAGTAATTCACTGAAATACAGATGAAAAGAAATTACTTTTTATATTTGAACTTATCACTTTTAACTTATTATTCAGACATATAAAGAAGAAAACAAGTAATATTGCATAAAGAATTTTAGATGTTCAGAATTATATTATTTCATTCATAATTATGTTTCGAAACAATAGAAAATATTTATAACTTAATTTAGTTATACAACAGATTGAAATGAAATGGATTTAGAACAATCCATTATAATTTAACGATATTAATAATAACGACATTAACAAAATATCTCACTTAAAATATTAATATATCTTATGAAAAATGTTTTTGCCAGATTTGATTGTACAGTTACATATGTTTTTGATATAAATTTTGATTAATAATGATTACTATCCATGATATTAGGTAATATATTTTTACTAAATTATCAGATTTAAAAATTAAACAGTGTATTAGAATCTTTTAAAAATATTAAACAAAAGTCATCTTTAGATTTTCAGGGATCATACAACTGTTAAAAGTAAGAAAAATGTAAAATAATTATCATTTTCAACTTCTCAGAACTTGAAAATTACCAGATTTACAAACATAAACATTTTAACGTACATAAAACAAAGTATTACCTTTAAATCTTATTCATTTTTGAAACAAATAAAATATTTTTGTTAGAAACGTTTAAATACTTTGTTGTTAACAAAATTGATACAAAGGCTAATGTGTAAATTACTAAAAGTATAGTTAAAGTTAAAGACAGTTAAACTAAGTTAAAGACAAACTTATTGTTTTTAAACCTACTACAATATCTCAAAACAACTTTGAATCTAAATTTGTATGTAGTTAAGATAGATACATAATTTAAAAAAATATTTGAAAAAAAAAATGAGTTTTTTTCCTTAAAAATTAAAACAAAATTCATTGAAAAAAATTATTTTGGGATATATGCAAGAAAATTTAGGTTCAATCAGAGGAAATTTATATTGTAAACATCTTATTACAACTTCAGGCTAAAATATTAAAAACTTTTTGATATAACATATGTGTTACATTATAAAAAACACAGTTTGAGAAAAATGAAATTGAAGTTAAAATAATGATTACCATCAATGATATTAGATAACACATTTTTACAAAATTAACATATCTAAAAGAATTAAACAATATTTTAGAATCTTTAACAAATACTAATGAAAAGCTATCTTTAGATATTCAGGAGTTATAGGACTCTTAAAAGTTAAAAGAAAATGTAAAATAATTATCATTTTCTACTTCTCATACCTTGAAAACTACCAGATTTACAAACATAAACATATTAACATAGTTAAAACAAATTATTATCTTTATCTCATTCATTTTTAAAACATAAATATTTTTGTTAGAAATGTTTAAATAAGAGACACTTTGCTGTTAACAAAAATTGAATAAAGGCTAAGGCTTATAAAAACTAAAATTATAATTAAGTTAAAGACAAACTTATTGTTTTAAAACAAATTCTTTCATCTGAAAATAACTTTTAAACTAAATTTGTATGTACTTAAGGTAATACATATATTTAAAAAATATTTGAAAAAAAAGGAATTTTTCCTTAAAAATTGAAAATTTTTCATTGCAATAAAAGAAAAAACATTTTGAGAGATAAGGAGAAAATTTAGGTTCAAGCAGATGAAAATTATATTGTATACAAGTTATAACAATTTCATGATAAAATACTAAAACCTTTTTATATAACATGCAAGTTACATGAAAAAAAAAACACAGTTTGAGAAAAATCAAATTAAAGTAATGATTACCATCAATGATATTAGATAACATATATTTACTGAATTATCAAATCTAAACGAATAAACAATGTTTTAGAATCTTTAACAAATACTAAAGAAAAGATATCTTTAAATATTCAGGAGTCATACGACTCTTAAAAGTTAAAAGAAAATGGTGAATAATTATCATTTTAGACTTCTCGTACCTTGAAAATTACCAGATTTACAAACATAAATATTTTAACATAGTTATAACAAATTATTATCTTTACTTACATATCTCATTCATTTTTGAAACATATAAAATAATTTGATTAGAAATATTTAAATAAGAGACACTTTGTTGTTAACAAAATGATATAAAGGCTAAGGCTTGTAATTAATAAAATTATAATTACGTTAAAGACAAACTTATAGTTTTAAAACATACTACAATATCTGAAAATAACTTTGAACCTAAATATGTATGTACTTAAAATACATACATATTTTAAAAAATATTTGAAAAAAATGAATTTATTTCCTTAATTAAACATTTTTTTATTGCAAAAAAGAAAGCATTTTGGAAAATATGCAAGACATTTTAGGTTCAATTAAATGAAACTTATATTGTAAACAATTTATAACTATTTCATGGTAAAATATTAAAAACGTTTTGATATAGCATGTGCGTTGTATGAAAAAAACACAGATTGAGAAAAATCTAGTTGAAGTTAAAGTAATGATTACCATCAATGATATAAATAACACATTTTTGTTGAGTTATCAGATCTAAAAGAATTAAACAATGTTTTAGAATATTTAACTTATACTAAAGAAAAGCCAGTTTTAGGTATTCATGGGGTCATATGACTGTTAAAAGAAAATGTAAAATAATTCTAAATTTTGACTTCTCATACCTTGGAAACCACTAGATTTACAAACATAAACATTTTAAAATAGTTAAAGCAAATTATCTTTACTTTCATATCTCATGCATTTTTGAAAACATACAAAATATTTTTCTTGGAAATGTTTAAATAAGAGATATTTTGTTGTTAACAAAAATGATATAAAGGCTAACGCGTATAATTACTAAAAATATAATTAAATTAAAGACAAAATCATTGTTTTAAAACATACTACAAAATCTCAAAATAACTTTGAACCTAAATTTGTATGTACTTAAGATACATATAACTTTTAAAAACTATTTGAAAAAAATGAATTTTTTCGTTAAAAATTAAAAAAAATTTCATTGAAAAACAGAAAACAAAATTCGGGAAATATGGATTAAAATTTGGGTTCAATCAGATGGGAAGTATATTGCATACATCTTATAACAATTTCACGTTAAATTATTAAACAATTTTTGATATAACATGAAAATTACATGGAAAAAAACACTGTTTGAGAAAAATCAAGTTGAAGTTAAATTACTTTACAGTAAACAGCTTTTTATTAATAACGTCTTTAAAAATTGGAATTTTTCCACAGGGATTAATTTAAAATGTTCAGAACTAAATTCCTTTCAACATATTTTTTTTTCTTTAAATGAACTTTTTTGTCAATTTAACAGTTGTATGTCTCCTTAAAAGCATTTAAAAAAATTAGTATCACCCACACATTAGAAATATTACATATCCAAATGTAATATCCGTTTTATTATTATGAAATGTGATTTCTTACCAACACTATTTATGTTCCCAGCTTGCCTGGATTTTATGATTGTCTTTACAAGAATAAAATTAAATAATATACTTGCAATATACATAAATAAATACAATACTTACCCCATACAATTATTTGATTTATTACATCCATTATGTCCCTTATATATCATATTCTTAAACATGATTCTTAAATATGGTTATGTATTATACATGCATGTAATATAAATTTCATTTAGTTTAAACCCAATATTAAGTTCAAAATTATACAGCCTATTCAATGTAATGCCTCCCTTCCCATTAAAGCTAGGTATGAAATCTTACTCTTCATATAAATCTTAACGTGATTTGATACCATTTATTTATGTTTTTCTTAAAAAATTTCCAGCAGGCTTTCAAAATTTTCTTACCCACTTAAGCAGACTGGATCATTGAAAAACTATTAGTCCTCTAAAGTAAATTTCAAAATGTTTATTTTAGTTTCTTTGATAAACATATCAGGTACCTTCTTCAAGATGTTTGTTCTGCGAATATTTTCTGCCCATAGAATTTCTGTCGACACTGCAAGGGGATTTTATGAAGTTTTTGAAAATTTCTGTGGATGATACTTAAAATAAAACAAGCCAGACTGCAACTAAAAAAGTTATATTATTTACTATAAAAATGAAACTATTTGATGTATCTTATCCCCTATATAATAATATTCTAAGTTATCTGTTAGTCTGTCCTCGAATTTATGATGCGGTTGGATAGAGGCCTCGATATTGGATACTTGATGAGTTAGGGTTAGCAAAATTCGAAGCTAGTAAAGATTATTTTCTCCTAATTTATAGACCCGATTCTAAAAAATTTGGTGTAAAATATACTTCATATCACAACAAAAAATACTGTCATCTTTAAAACGTTTGAAATCCACTTCTCCCCTTTTCGAGTGTTTAATGCCATTATTTCAAGCTCTTTTTTACCCGGTTAAGAACAGGCGATTAAATTTATCACATAATAAATAGGTAAAAATAACATTTTTCTAGCATTATGACATCAAATCTTAAACCATCTCATTTAAAATTTTCTTATTTTAAATTATTTAAATATCGCCTGCACTATTTTCATGCGTTTTATGACTGAACTTAGATATTACGTAAATGTTTTTTTTTTATATTTGGATTAAATAATAGATTGGGTACATCTGTGATAACTTTAAAATTTAAACATAGATTATTTTTTGCTACACGAAAATTTTATAGCCACTATTAATGACAAACTATTTTCGTAAAAGTCTAGGAGTCTATTTCACGGACTAATACATATCTGGGAAATTAAGAAGTTTGTTTGTTTGTGTGTTTGTTTTTCATACATAACCACATGGTTTGGAACTATTGGTAGCATTCAAACAGCCCCATCTCTGATCACTGATCGCTGTATCACTGATCTAAATAATCCGCTGTTTGGGATTTAACTCTACCCCTCGCTATTTGACACTGCTTTCCGAGTATCGCTCTTAAACTTCCGTAAACTTCGGAAGACTTTCTCTGAACACACATGTTTGAACCAATTATATTTCGGGGTGGTCAAAAGACCTGGAATGAATAGAGACATCTATATTGGATTTTTGATGAGTTGGTCAAAATTTACTGATCCCGTAATATGACGGGCTTTATTGTAGGCAGAAAAAAATTACGATAATCTGTAGATAAATCGAGCATATCTCCCTTTCAGTTGATCTTATGCCTTTCTGGCCATTTGTCTTACTCCTTGTCTTTCGTTTGTATTAAGGTCTAGAACCTAGGCTCTAGAAAATTACCACCAATGACATTTGTGATGATTCGATTTAGATATGTTTTATAATTGATTCATTCATAAAGGAAGTAAAACGTTCGGGATCTAAATCTGACCTCATCACATCGTTGTAGATAGAGGACCATAAATTTCGATAAAACGGATATTGTAGTCTTGTACGGTTGTCTCGGGTGGGGTTCTGATTCCAGTCCCAGATTAGAATCCCGTCTCCATACTTGACATTAAATAAGAATGTACCTGTGTGGAGTATTTATGAGTCCCTAAGGGACAGTGCCCAATTAGAAGGGATAAGGTTGTTCACGTTGGTGGTCGCAGGGCGGGGTTTGGTCAGACCAATGAAATTCTGGCAACTATCCCGATTGGAAGACAAGAAGGAGGAGGGGACAAAGTTTGAGATAATATGAAAAATCTAAAAAATGAGGAATTGGATTAGGAGGTCCCAGAAGAGATTGGTTCGGAGGTCCAAAAAGAAGGTGCTCGATAGTCCAGACTAGGAGACTCCAGCCAAGTCCGCCAGGAAATGTTCCTGCACAAAGTAGTACGGACGCACCACAAAGGCTCAGGAGAAAGCCCCTGACGATGTCTGTAACAGATCAAAGGATGATGTATAGATTCCCTCACCTGATCAGCCATTGATACCCGTCAACCAGAAGTGTTCCGGGCCCAACATTTTAGACCCACAAAGGTACCCATTTTGCATTACATTTTAAAATCGAGATTAGGTCCTCTCTCTACTTACAATATTTGCTTAAGTGTATAAAAAATTGTCAGAACTAATTTTGAATATATTGACTAAGCTTACTTATGAAAATTAGCATCATTTTGGTTTTGTAAATAGATGTGTGAATATATTATAATAAATTTACTTTTTTTATATTAAGCTAGTCTCGGTTGCTATCATTTTAGCGGTTAGTTTTTTCTTCATATTTATGTCTGTAGTTTCTCAGTACCTGTGGTTAAATCTTGGTACAAAAATATTTAACACATCGCAATTAAAAATAAATCCCAATATACATTTGATCACAGGTTTTTACTCAAATATATAACGAGGACTACACGACAACAATGTAGTTAGATATAGCGATACATATAAAGCCAATGTATTTAAGAAACAAACACAAAAATCTTCAGCATTCACTTACTCCTAATTCATGTTGCATTGATTATGCAGCTCACTCTATGAGAATGATTAGCTATATGTGTACTTCCCTTGCCTTTGTTCTAGAAATTAAGTCGTAAGTCAATCAACCGGAAGTCGTTATCTTGAATATAGACAAGTTTCTGCTTAAAAATAAGCAAAGAAATTTAAATCATATCTAGTTGTAACTTTTATTCTAAAGCAAATGGATAAGCTTCGATAAATGTCGTCAAAACAAAGATATCCAGACCCTCTTTTAGTAGAATCGAATACACCATTCCCTTAACTCACCCTTCTTTGTGGTCCAAGCCTATTTGCTTTTCTTCTCTTAGCTTCCTTTTACCAACTACCACCTGCTCTAAGAGAATGGTTAACTTGACATTCTTTATCATGACAGACATTTCTGTACTCATGTTATTGGCAATGGCTTGCCTTTCACACAAGTTCATCAAAACATTAGTTTATCTGTTGAAAGAACAATTTGCAATTGTAAAAGATGGATTTTTTTCTGATATTAAGATCAGTACAATGAAACTTGAATGTGTGTAGAAATACTATCGGAGATGAAGTCGAACAAATGAAGGTAGTATGCTTTAATTTTTATTTTCTAGTTCAAAAGAAAAATTCTTTTACTGTGTTTAAGGCAAGATGAGATTTTAAGAATTTGCTAATGTAAGCTCCCCTCCCCCGACAATTAATTACTGGGTTAGTATTAAAAATGTTTAGCCTCTTCTTCACAGATATGTAATGAATAGATTATGTCCTGCTAAAAATTTCATCTTATCTTTTAACAATTTATGTACACGGTTAGCAAGTACCCTGCTTGTGATACATAAAAATTAACATATAAGCAGCACTGTAACACATATTTAGTTTTATTAAGTGAAATCAAACATTATTATTCTGCACACCCTGCCTATCTTTCAAGGAAAAGGACAAGATCTATCGTCAACTGCCAGTACCTGTGCCAAATCTAAAGTGCAGTATTCAGCTCCATGTTCTTAATATTCCGGCAGACGCATTCCGGTCAGCTGTGGAAAATAAGGTTCTGCAATTACAGCTTATTGTTGAACATGAAGGGAGGCATAATGAGCATTTTTATTGATAATTTTCAATATTTTTTAGGGTCTCATTAGCATTTGTGTGACAGTAGAGCTCCAAACCAAACCAATATTGTTTAGCATTTTTAAGCATATTAAATGTATTTATATGTATCACAGCACCACCTATAGTCTGAAATTTGTACTAATTTTTTGCATGTAATAAATATCAATCGCACCATTTGAATTATCTGTAGTTCCAAGTGAATCTCATTTCATCCAATTTAAAGTATTCTAGTGTTGCGGCTTTCACGTGGGATGTGTGACGTCATTCACCTTTGAAAACTCGTGCTGGTGAATATTGTCCCTGAATTTCCCCATCCTTTTTCTTCATGAACTCCAGTTTTAGCATCATTAACAAACTGATTCATTAATTCACAGGATTAATTCACCTCAAGTTACATTTTATGTCACGTGTTAAAATGAAGTGAGTTAAGAAAAGAAATGTAAGTGACGTGGGAGTAGTGTAAATGTTGATATGCTTTTGAGTCGAATTAAAATTGTTGTTTTAATAATCCCAGTGCAATATATTGAGTACTTTTTCTAATATTGACAACCGTTAATCATCGAGGTAGATATATAGAGCCCCTATTTTAGGAATAGAGTTTATTTATACTGATTTTCAAAACTAGAGCCCTCAGACTTGCAGAACTTATTTCTGTCTATCCTCGAACTACATTGTACTTTTTAGACTTTATTATATTCCTTTTAACATGTTACAGTAAAGGTAGTAAACATATGAAGGTAACATATTACATTCATAGTAGAGTAAATCAGAAACATATATTTACTAAACTAACATAAGTATAAAGGAAATTCAGTATGCATTAGGCATTGATCATGCTGTTGATATTATTTACATGCATAATTTAACATATTGACTGCTACCATATTAAGGTCGACATATGTCACTGGTGACTTCTGCGCCATAATGATGTCAGAAATTGCCAGAAATGGGAATTTGGTACCATAAATTTTCCTCTCTGACATCATTATGACGCAAAAGTCACCAATGACATATGTCGACTGTAATATGGTAGCACCCATTATTTTAAATGTAATGCAAAGAAAATTATATATTGTCTTTTTGTAAACATGAATCATTTAAAACTAAAGTATAAATAATGATATAAAATTGAAACGTATTGTCTATTTCAAATATTTAAATATCTTTAAAATTCCTAAGCTATGCGAAATTAATAAAGAGTACATTTTGCGATAAATTGTTGCACATTTAACTGATTTGAAAATCTAATTAAACTGCGATTAGACAAGCAGACGTCTGTCGCCTCAGCAATTTAAAATAAGTGACTGGCCTTGGGCTCCGATAAT
>CM063498.1:88259460-88289460 GCA_032207245.1 Pardosa pseudoannulata | reverse complement strand
AATCTTCAAAACATAAATTTCACACACCTAATACATTTTCTATTCTGAAAGATTAATACTAATACTCTAAATAATCTAACGGCTTCATGATAAACCTTAGTCCTGCACAAGTAAGATTCCCAAATGAAAGTTTGTTTTATTTAAAAACATAGAAGTTAATTTTTAAGTTATATTACGTTAAGAATGTACACCATCTCAAAAATTAGAAAAATTCGTTACCATTACACAAAGAATGTATTGATTTAAATTTAATTTTTATTCATAACATAAAAGTATAATCTTATACATTTAAAAACATTCTATATGCCTGCCAATTTTGTATGCTATTTTTTATCAGGTCCTTTTTAGAGAATGCATTTATCAATTGATAAAATATATTATTCATGAAACGTAAAATTTTAAATAGTTTTTCAAACAATAATGTATATAACAATGAAATAAGTCAAAAGTTGAATAAAATAAAACTGACTTTGCAACTGAATTCCTACTGAAAGAAAAATGCGGAATTTTGATTGATAAAATTAAATAAAAATTATTGCATGATAAATATAATAAATAAATAGTCCATTAAATATATATAAAGATGGTCAAAATGAAAGAAAAATATTTCTATTAAAAACACATTGTAAATGCTATAAAATGAATTAAGTTATTTTAAAAAGCATTAAGTTGTTTAGAAAATTGTTAAAATAATAAGAAAGATATTGTTCAAGATTATAATAGCTGTTATATAGATACGTTCTGAAAAATTTGATAGTTAAAAGGATAAAAAATCCTGAGTACCAGGAAAATTCATCAAGATCACACAACACGTTTAGAAATCTATAGTGAACATACACATATACTCAAGCATAAATGCACATGAAGGATTCTATACCTGTAAAATTCAAATTAAATATTAATAATGGATGATAATGGTGACAATAAATAGCTGATCTCTTTTAAATTAACTTAAAATCGTACAAAAAATTAAACAGTTTTTTTGTCGGTTTATCCAAAGTATGACAAATACGGCTGCTCAATATGAATCAAATAAACTCTTACACTTCCTATACGACATAACGCAAATGTGTATCAAATTTGGTACTGATTGATAATACACACATACCGGTTTTAGTAAGCTTTAAGGCCGGTCTCATCAACGTCTAACTGCGATTAGCCAAGGTGGGACTCAATTTTCCGTTTAAACAGAGATTAATAGCGATTAGCCGTTAAACGACTTTGGAGAGATCGACCCTTAATGTTGTTAAGTCAAAAACCCATTAAAATTACCTGATAATAAAATAAAAATAAAAGAAATTTGATTAAAATACAAGTTTCATATGTGTGACGGGAAACCCTGTGTTAAAAACAGTACATTAAATTTTCCCATTAACAAGCAATCATTTTACATTCATACATGCAAACATTCTTCTTTGTTTATAAAGAATTATATAACCACCACAAATATCGATAAAAGATGATGCATTTTGTTTTATTCCAACAAATGGAGACAATTACTAATAAATTGGCTAATTGAACATGATTTTTAAGAGTTGTTTTCACGTAATTAAATTTGGAAT
The DNA here is from genome assembly GCA_032207245.1 of Pardosa pseudoannulata. NCBI lineage: Eukaryota > Metazoa > Arthropoda > Arachnida > Araneae > Lycosidae > Pardosa > Pardosa pseudoannulata. The sequence continues at coordinate 88,287,898 of CM063498.1, read as the reverse complement.
GTACTTTTCCGATTAAGAGAATGTTTAATGCTGAGTAGAGTTTGTAGTTGCAATATGTCTTGATAGCATAGTAGCGATTAAGCATTTATTGTGCAATAGAAAGTAATCTAAATTCAAATTTAAAACTAATACAAATTATATAGTTGAATAATGTGAGATTAAAAAATTTTCGAATGATTCCTCTCGTGTATAATATGATATTTAATGGTAAACTATCTTGAATTTTAGAAAGCTAACTTAATTTAAATGTAAGGACTAAATGGGATACTCAGAAAATGACGTCACGGTTCTAAAACTTTTAAAACAATTTTAAATATATGGAGTTAATGTACATCTGTAACATCATTTTTAAATTTAAACTACATTTATTTTAACAATATTTTAAATTAAGCAAAAAAACATTCGCATTTAATTTTGTATATAATATTTAAAAAAAAGGGTTAAAAATGACTTTAAGGGTGCTACCATATTACGGTCGACATATGTCACTGGTGACGTCATAATGATGTCAGAAAGAGAAAATTATGGTACCAAAATCCCATCTTTGGTGATTTCTGACAGCATTATCACGGAAGTCACCAGTGACATATGTCGACTCTAATATGTTAGCAGCCGAAACCTGTAATGTCCGAATCATTTCTGCCGATTACATATCTATGCAACTCTTAAATCTAAGTTATTATAGACTGCAGATAATTAAATAAATATGAATTATTAACACATTGTATGTGGGACACGTACTAGCAAGTACTAGCAAGTAATTTTACCCTTAGAGAGGTTTACGGTCTACTTGCAAATATTCATACATTTGCTTCATGTTCCCCGATGATTTAAAGCTTTATATTAAATTCTCTGACATTCACCTACTGACTTTATGCATCAATGATAAACAAATTTAAAATCCCAATACGAAATTTATACTTATGGCTTCGCCAAAGACATAAACTTTTACACTTCATTAACACATTGCATGCGGTACACGTACAAGTACCTTTTCTGACGATTGATACTTGAATGCGGGTCACATACTAGTACGGGTTAGTGCAACACCATGCTTTGTTTGAGGGTACAAAAATAATGGCATGTACAGGAAAACGAAGCCGAATATTCTTGTCAACTACATAGGTTATGGATAAATTTAGACAAATAAAAACTAGTTTTTACAATATTAGTTTTATGATTGCTGTTTTCATTTTTTTATTATGTAAAAATTTTTATATATAACATAATTCGAAAAAATTAAAACCATATATTACTATTTCTATTTGATTTTTCATATTTACGATACTGTTATAAATTTATCCACTAAAAAAAAAAACTTTTTGTTTACGAAGATCTTATGGTTGTTATTTATATGTTTCTATTTATATATTGGTTTATATATTTTAATATAAAATACAAAATTTGGTTAAAAAATTAAATAATTTTCCATCTATTGAGATTTAACTGAATAACTAAATTTACGCGCAAAGCTCCAGCTCCCGGTACAATTCAACCTCAAATTGTACTCGCACACAATGTATTAACAACTTTGAATACTACTGAATGGTACATTAGTCGTCAGGTATCATTTTAAAGATCTTATGTTAACATTCGTTTAAAAGTAATACTTCGTGAAAAAGGATTTGTTTGACGTTTCATGTAAAATAAGTACTACAAAAAGAAGTTTTATAATAGATAAAGCAATGTGCCATGATTTCAGTCTGTATCTGTCTAAAATGTAAATATGTGAGCTGATCGAAAAATTACAAAATGTTGATCTAAATGAAAGAAAGTTAATAATATAATAGAACTTACTTGAAAATTTTGTAGAAATATATTAAAAGAAAAACTAATCTGAATTTTTGATAAAATGGCTCTAAAACCTTTGCATAATGACACGATGTTCCCCATCTGTCCTTTTACCAACTTTCATGTATATATCACTCACCGTTTACACGTGAACCTTTTTACAGTCAGACAGACGCACACTCAAATTATCTTCTTCATTTATATTTAAGATAAAATCGTTTTAAAGTATAAAACCTTCTATCTCTGTAATGCACTATACCGTACGGACAAAAATAGCTGTTGTGCAATCAGAAAATATTATCTCTTTGATTTTTTTTTTCTCTTGAAACAGTGTCTTTAGAGAAAATTTTATTCTTGAAAAGAGAAATAAAAAGCTCGTTCACCGAAAAGAACATATGCAAAGTCAATTTGTCTTTATCAGCGTTTTACATCGGAGACCCTCGTGACCTCACAACATTTTAGATAAAAGCTGCATCTTTATCAATATTAATATTCTGAATACAATATTTTTTTTAAGTGAGAAAGATCTGCCGTTAAGTGCATTTCATTTCAGTGTGAATTAGGGAAGAATCTATTTCTTTAGAAATACAGATAAAAGACCGTAAACGCTTACAGATAAAAGACAGCAAATCTTTTTATTACTCTTCTTTTGAAAATAGTTATTAAATTTATGAATTAAATTTATAAATGTTTGCAATTACTGGGGTTAAAAACATCTGAATATAAAATTGCTTTTCCTAAAGTTTTTTTTTCTAATTTTTACAACATTATGTTGAGACACATTAAACAAAGAAAACAATTTTTGTATTTAATGCATTGAGCTATTAAAATAGAATGATTTTATTTCTTTTAATATTTAAAAAAATTAATGTAATATTGTTAAATATTAGACAGGTTTCTTTTTATATGAAGTAATGGAATTGAAAATCCTTATTAAGTCAAATTCACCTTATGGTAAGTTTAATGCTATCTGTTAAAACGATTTCAATAGTTATTATTTCGTAATAGTCCTCTTTCTTTATAAAAAGTAATCATTGACTTAATTCCTATATATACATTTAATGAGTAAGTATACATTATAAGTATATAGCACTCTGATTGCTATTCAATTATTTAATTACTTTACATGTTATTAATAATACATAAACGTTATGTATAATGTTATTAATAATGCATAAATGTTATGCATAATAATACATAAGTATTATTAATAACATTTATGTAAAAGTAGTTTAAAGTTAAAAATTCACATTTCTAATATATTTTCTATTCCAAAACTTAAAAGATATTCACTGTATATTACATAAAGTAGTTTTAGAAAATGGTATCTTAAAGCGATTTCAAAATATAACATCGATTCAAAAAATAGTTTTTTTCTAATCAGAAAATATTGCGTCTTCTAATTTACCCCCTATTAAAGTCGTTTTATATAATTTATTTTACCAAGACTAATGTTGAAACGCCTTCGTTCACCGACAAGAATACATGCAAAGTCAATTTGTCTTTATTGTGTTACACATGGTGTGCTTAGAACCACACAAAGCATCAGATAAAGTACTATGCATTTTCTTTATTTTTAGAGAATACAGTATTTTTTAAAGGAAATGAACTTTGACACTAACAGTTATGTGCATTGAATTTCAATGGAAATTAGGGAAGGATACATTTCTTTACATATATAATTAAAACAGTGTTAAAATTCACTTGAAAATGCATTTGAAATGCATTTTCAAGAAATACTTTTATTACATACCCAATTTTAATCTTCTTTTTTTGGTGTATAGAACACAGATGCCTTTACGATGCAATAGATTTCCAAGTAATTGTCAAAGTGAATTGAATTTTTTAAGTCATTATAAAGAATTTTTTTATTATCTCTATCACATAGGCTTAAACTATATAAGAGATAGGTGGTAAAATGGTAATAAGTATTCGGATCTGAGGCACATATTTCTACAGAAATTATAATAATTATGAAAATTAAGATAATGCATAAAATATTTGATTGTTAATTAACTGTATTTTCTAGTAAATCGAACTATTGAGATAAAAAATTTTCGAATAAGACTAATTTACAACCAATCAATAATCATTATCTCCAGAAGAAAATAATCATGCACTTTTCAATTTTACTGGCTCTAGCACAGATGTATTGCTACGTATATATTTTCCAACGAACCAATTAAAAATAAATTATAATTTAGCAAACATCATTCATATCATTTTAATTTTATTCATTGTGTATTTCAACATTTAGAATTCATATAAAAATAAAAGAAATTGATTCGATAATACATTTAATCATGAAACTTTTTGTCAATGTAGTATGTTTAAATTACAAAATATCTATGCATCTATTTTCCTAAATTTAAAGTTTCTACAATTACAAAGTTGTTTTGATTCACAAAGTCTCAGGAACACAAATTCAAGTTGGATAGTGTGTTTACCTTATAAATTAAATTATGTTCACTTTATTTTACAACAAATCTTTATAAAAAGTAATATCTTCAATCTATTTAAATTTACTATATTGAGCAAAAAAGAACTTTTGTATAGCCAAAAAATATTGCCTCTTTGATTTTTATGTCGGAACAGTGTCGTGTCAAATATTTTATTCATGAAAATGGAAATGAAGAAATGCGTCCGTTCTCTGACAAGTACTTGGGAAAAGTCAATTTGTCTTTATCAGAGTTTTACAGAGGAATCCTCCTGACCTCACAATATTTTAGATAAAAACTGATTTTTATCAATATCAATATTCAGAATACTATATTTTTACCGATGGAGTTTTGGTTTTAGGCGTTTTAAAAATCATAATGGGTTCTACTGCGAATTAGAAAGCAATATATGTATGCTTTAAATTATTATTTTTCTTTGAGATGTACATTCTAAATTCATCAACATAATTTTTCATAATTCAGTTCATAAATCTGCCTACTTATTTCCACATTTTAGGGATTATACTGTGTATATTTCAACAATAGATAAAAGTATATTTATAGTTTTTATGGAATACTAGAGAAATATATAAATCTAATATCTTTAATTTTCATTTAAAAATAAACTACAATTTTTAGTAATTAAAACTATGTATCCTACTCAAATTAATAATTCTGAAATTTAATTTTGCTCATTAAAATGAAATTAAATACATTAATTCGATTGAAAAAAATATTACTTCTCGCTCAAAGGCAAAATTATATCTTTATACATGTTTTTTTAATAAGAAATAAATTCATTATAAATTAATGTAATGTTTATGGGTTCTAGAGTTTCAAACTGACTTTCTTCCGTATAAGGTTCCCTATTTGTATAAATATCGTATGAATGAAAGGTCTGATGAATTTAGAATGGAAAAACTGAATTAAAATTAGAATCATATTTGTTGATTTTCAGCTATTTATGGCATTTTAGTTATTTACACTACGTAAACACCGACTGAGTAATTTTCCCAAATTTGAAAAACTCTTATGTTATTGCTCTCTAAAATCAAGGTATCATTGTGTTTTGAAACTTAAAAAATCTCAATAGAGTCGTTATAAACAAATCCTTGTGTAAATATCATGTGACTTAAAGGTCTGATGAATTTGGAAGAGAAAGGCTGAACTAAAACTAGTGTCATTTTTTTTTGGATTTTCAGTTATTTCTGGCATTTTGTTTCCACTACGTAAAGACTGATTGAGTAATTTCGCAAAATTTGAAAACTCTTATTTTATTGCTTTCTAAAGTTGAGGTATCATTGTATTTTGAAATTAAAAAAAAACTCAATAGAGTCGTTATAAACAAATCCTTGTTTGAATATCATTTTACTTAAAAGTCTGATGAATTTGGAAAAGAACGGTTGAATTAAAACTTGGGTCATATTTGTTGATTTTTCAGCACTTTCTAGCATTTTGGTTATTTACACTACGTAAAGACTGCGTGATTTCGCAAAATTTGAAAAACTCTTATTTTAGTGCTCTCTAATGTCGAAGTATCATTGTGTTTTTAAATTAAAAAACTCAATAGAGTCGTTATAAACAAATCCTTGCCTGAATATCATTTTATTTAAAGGTCTGATTAATTTGAAAAAGAAAGGTTGAAACAAAACTAGAGTCATATTTGCTGATTTTCAGCTATTTCTGACATTTTGGTTATTTACACTACTTAAATACCTACTGAGTAATTTTCCCAAATTTGAAAAACTCTTATGTTATTGCTCTCTAAAATCAAGGTATCATTGTGTTTTGAAATTTAAAAAATGTCAGTTTGCTTTCAGTTTAACTCTTTGGCCTTTAGTGCTTACAACTCTTCATAGCTCTAATTAAAACTTAAAGATCATGCATACTGTATTTATGTCCCTACAACAAAAGTATCACCGTCTTTATGACTGTAAGTAGTGCTTTTCTAAATTCTATTGGGTATGTCATACCTATTGCCAGACAGCTTAAATCACTTCATCTGTTCTGAAAGCATTGTAAGTTCTACCTCTTTATACTTTTTTCTTAACTATATTTCTTTCAGGCTAATGAGGAGAAAAAACTGACCATTTACTTATCTCAAAATAAATGAAACCAAGAGAACCCATAGATAGCTTAATGTATCAGAAATTCTTAATGAAAGGTAGAAGAACTTAATATGTGAGAGAGCGATTAGTATGATTTCTTTTTTGAAATCGATCTTGTTCCTCTTCTACACCGAACTTATGAACGAACTTCTTGCCGAACGATGGCCGATTGGTTAGGGGGCTGGCCTTCGGAACCGGAGTTCGTGGGTTCGAATCCCACTGAGGCATGGATGTTCGTAATCGTTCGGAATCGGCGTTAAACTGTAGGTCCCGGTCTCATTAGCCCTCGTGTTGCAAACAGTAGACCGTAGCACTCCAAACCAAACCAAAACCTCTTCTACAACATTACTGTAAATAAAATATTTGTGAATCTGATTCAACTGATAACGAATTAAAGATTATAGCACAATGACAACCGTTTCGATACATACAAAAAAATTTACGTGAATGCCAAATGGTTTATTATGTGCCAAATAAATGATACATAATATTTTATGTTAATTGTATAATACGTCAACAGAATTATCATTTGCCTTCAAGGTTTAAAGTTCTTTTGTTTCGATAACGAGGACTGTAAGGAAACTGGACCTACGACCTGTAATTCTCAGATGTATACCTTTCACACTATCTGCAAAATAGGTTCCTTAAGGGAAAGTGGAGCCGGCTGGCAAAGGAGGCTGATAAGGTTTTTCGGATGTGTCTTTTTTTTCAGGGTGGTAGTGCATCTGAAAGATTCCATTTACAAAAGGGATCAAGTGTCCAGAAGCTGACCCCCCGAAGAAGGGAAAGAAGATCATCGGGAGTTGAGATAGAACCTGCTTCTTCAAGAGATCTCTCTGGTTGGAGTGAGAGAACGCAACGTTGTTCTTATTTTTATACGGAACGCTCGTCCACCTGATCTGGTTAAGTCAGGCTTCAAGATAATATGTTTTTGTTCTACCTTTAATTTTCATCAATCATAAAAATAAATGTTAACTGTTGCTCTTAAAGTTTCATAGGTAATTTAATGCATCCCAGCGATGGTCTATTATAGATTATATTTAGTTATACCGAGATGTATACCGTTATATACCGTATAACTCGATATACATACGTTATGCCTATAATTTACTCAATACAGTTTCAAAAACCTGAATCTTTTAGCTATTAAAATGTTTCCTTTACAAGTTATCAAGGGGAACAACGTCTCTCGCGTCAGTGTCTATGAGCTGAAACCGTATGTGTCCTTTAGGTAGTGCTAAATGAGAGACACCTCAGGGTTATATCCCCTTTAGGTATATAAGGGTGTCACGAGATCGAGGTGCCCTAGTTATATGGGTCCACAGTTATTCCTGGTAGTCTCGAACTTTCCTTTGTAGAGTATGCTCCTTGGGTTTGACAAAATTAGAATCGGATTATGATGGAACTCTCTTAGGTCAACATTAACTTTAAAGCTGTTGTGGTTGTTGTCGCGGCTTAGTTGTCTTAAATTTGTTGCTGCTGTAGGTCTTCGGATGGGTCAGAGTAAGAATTGACTTACAACTTTTCAAGACTGCAAAACAATATAGTTAAAAGCATTAGTGGAATATAATACTTTTGTTGTTTTGTAATGTTGTATTGTTTAGACGGACACCGGAAAGGTTAATATCCGTTATACAGCAATTTCCGTTATACAGGGTGCAAAATACAAAGAGCGATAATGAGAAATAGCGATACACAATTAAATCCTACAACAAACCTAAATACAAACTTTTGATATTCTATGGCCCATAATTTTTCATTTATGCAGGATACATACTCACGTACGTACATACAGAAGCTACTATGAAACTACACAAAATGATGTGAGAGACGATCTAAATGATTTTAGACGGTAATAAATAAGCGGACACCCTGGCCAAGTCCGCAGCCAAAGAAGATCATACTGGTCTGGAACTTCCTCTTCTAGCGGTCTACATCAGGGGCAAACTTCGAGAGCACCAAATAGCTGATTGGCAGGTCACTTGGTACACAGGTGAGAAGGATAAGTATGTCTACTCCTACTCCCCGAAATTAAATCCCACTAGGCTAATATCCAATATAGCCCTTATAACGTTCCTTAGCATGACCCATTCCCGGAATATATTAGCCGGTTCCAGCTCTCCGAATCAGCTAGTTCGACATGTGTTTGCCGTGGCCCGGATGTGTCCGATCACTACCTTTTAACTGCGCCCTCATTAGGGATTGGCATTTCAAGCACTCCAGAGCAGGCCTAGGTGTTGTCTGGCCTGATCAGCTAAATTGTAACAAAACTCTCTCATCCAAACTATGTAAACTGTTCGGTTAGTTAATGGGAAATTCGAAGAACCTTCAGGTCCCGTAACAAAGCTGATTCCAAATATGTATTTCACTGTACCGCACTTGTGTTTGTATTTTCAAGAAATTATTTTGCAATTTTTATTATTACTATTATTATTATTGTATTTTTATTTATTTTCTTTAATTCAATTATTATTACTATTTTTTGTATTTAAGTATTATTTTGTCTGTTTTGTATTTGTATTTGTTGGTTTGTAATAGTTTTACTGTATATTTACTGCATTGTGTATGAGCTGTTGTGAATTGTACACCCGGGGACATCCAAAACATCTGAAACCTTTGTTTTAAGGTAGATGATCGTCGTTGGTGCAGCCTGTCTAAATGATTATTCAGAACTTCAGAATTAAAATGTCCTTGCACGTGTATACATATGTAACGCTTTCATGCATCTAAAAAGAAATTTGGCATGATTAAAATGCGCATTTTCTGTTATATCTCGAAATAAACAGTTTTATGATATAGTAATTGTTCCATGTAACAGAAAGTTAATAACATTGAGAAAGGCAGAGGTTACCGAAAAACTAGTTAGAATGCATTCACACAAAATCACACTGAATGCATTTGAATAAATGCAATGAATATTAAGAATCTCAAAAATGTTAGTTTAACGCTTGTACGAAGATACGTAATGCTTAATATTTTCAAAAAGGATACAGACACGATGAAAATGCTATTGGCATCGTGTTTTGACGATACCCTACTTACTGAACTTAATATAAAGAAATAAATTACAGATGCTATGACTTTCCTATATGTTCCTATATGCATGCAATATTCAGTGTTAACTGTAGGAAAAAAGTACATTCAAAGAGCTAATTACCTCCTTTTAAAGTAAAGAGCATAAGAATGTTTATTGTGAACACATTTAAATTGCATTTACTTAAATTATGCACTATGTTATAGCATTACTTTTAGTCTATTTATGAATGAATATTTTAGGACTATTCTGCATAAATGTAGTAAATATTGCTTCAAAAATATGCATTCCAAATGGAAAATGCATTTAATTTATTAAATCTTCTTTTATACTGAAAGTATACGTTAGCTGCAATACAGACTAAAAGGAAGATTCAAACTTCTATAAATTTAATATAAATCATAGATTAAATATTTTAAATTGAAATCTCAGGAAATGAAATTAGATTATGAATTTTTAATTTAATTTCTACTGTACAGAGATGTATATTATATACATTTGAGGTATAAATTTAATTAATTAAAATCTATTCCTTACACGGATTTAGTTATGTAACAGATATATCATATATTTTTAGGTGGAATTAAAATAAATTAAGATTAACTCGAAACAATTTAAGTAGCTTAACAAGGTTTTGTTCCATTAGTTGATAACTGATTTTAATCTTTTCCATCGTGATAAAATGACATTTAAGCTATACACTAGATTTTAAAATATAACTAATAGTTTTCTGTTAAAATATAAATTTTTTGATTGTCATTTAGAATTTGCATTCTTTGAAATCCTTTTGATATTTACCTAAATATCTTGTAATATATTTATTTTATAACTGCAGATGTGGTTATTTTTATACTACTTTTATGCTATTAATACTGTTTTAAGGTTGAATTTTTATTCTAGATATTAATTAAAATCTTTAATTACTGATGATGTTTTTTAGTTTTAGCTTCATGCAGGAAAGTTGATACCGTTCATTAATAAATATTTAAGAATTTAATTTCCAATATGTAATTTTACCCCTTGTCCGTATTTGTGCTGCTACCCTTTAATATATTTCATCTTATTTAATTGACATACTGCAAAATTTGTGATCCGTAGAAACATAAATAGTGTTTATTTTAATAAAACACAAAAGATTGTTATCTTAAATATACTTTCGTAGTATAGGGAAATATGTGTACATAGATAGCACTATCGCAATACAATTTATTTCTTCCCAAAATGTTTAAATGAAAATATAGTAGTTTAGTAGTTAATATAGCAGCTAAGGACATATAGTAGTATCTTTATATATGTGGCATCGGTAGGTTACTATCTAGAACAGGGATGGACAATCTTTTTCTGCCATAAATTGAAAGAAATTAAGTTTGACGGACCAAGAAATTTTTTTTTTTAATTTTAAAAACTATATACAAGTACCTAACTGTTTAATACTTAAATGAGATAAATGAAATTGCGATTGCATTTTTAAAAATTCTTTATACTGAGGTTCAAAGTAAGATGTTCTGATTTTAAGGAACAATAATAAATGCTCATCTGTCAGTCTACTTCTGAAATTATTCTTTCTAAAGTTCAAAATTGAAAACACTCGTTCACATATAAGAAGCAAGTATACCGCTGATCTCCTGGGCGTAAGATTATAAATTTGAGATATAATATTTAAGCAAAGTAGAAAAGGAGATGGATATATAATGTATAAATATATATTTCTTTTAATTTGCCTCGGACCGGCAACTTAAAATTCTATCCGCGGGCCGGATAAAACGTTCAGGCGGGCCGCAGTTGGCACTCGGGCCGTAGTTTGCCCATCCCTGATCTAAAACTACATTTCATCAAAGGAAGATACAAAAGACAAAAATCAGAAGTCGGGAACATTAGTAAAGAGGAGTTACCTCAGGTAGAGTAAAGGTAGTTAAAAACAGACGCTTATTTGAGGAGTCACAGCCTTTTATATTATTTGATATTATGCAAATTTCTTATCAGTGTTAGATAAATTGCTTCTTATGGTCACATCTGAGATGATCCTATAGTGGTTAACGGAGATTATTTTGATGATTGATTGGGTTGGTTATTTAAGAAAATAACACCAGGAACGTCGCAGTAAAACGGGAAAAAATGGGAGTGCTTAGGCTGGCCAAAAATTGAAGTGCGCTCCAACTAAAAATTTGCCCCCCCCCCAAAAAAAAAAATAATAACTCGTCTGCAAGGTTCAAAGATATCAGGTTTGGGATAATAAATTACACTGTGACCACGACCCTATTTTAATTACCTTATTATCTTTGGGCGGCTCGTGGCTCCATTCCGCTACCTGCTAGTTTTGAGATCGCTTAAGAGACATTTACCTACTGAGCTACCGCGGTTCTTAAAAACCTACATTATTGAATATAAGCCTATTTCTTTTAATTCGTTCTTTTAAATTAATTACAAAATATAAGACTTTTAATCTCAAATAATTTTTTTTACCTGCGTTCAGACATCTTAAATGATTCTTTAACTATACCCCAAATGGATATATTAACATGCAATTTCATTTGGTTATTTATTATTATTATCTTAAAAGACAATATAAAGACAATGTTTGTCGGTACAGTTTTTAAACAGAACCAAGTACCACTCCTTACCGTATATGAAAATAACAAATCACACAAAACGTCATTTTGTTTAACAAACATAAATTAGTATTTTCAATTACGCATAAGTTTGAAAATAATATCAGTTTCTTAGTATAGTAAAGCAGTTTTAGTCATTGAAAGGGTACAAAGTTATATGGTTTTTAAAAGTCATACAACTTTTATAACTTTTCCGTGTATATTTTAAAGGAAAATAAAAAGATAATCTAAGATTAAACATATAAATTTGCATATTTTTGACAAAGATATGTAGGATTTTAAGGTCTTTTAACACTAGATTGCCCAAGGCAGTCATTTTGACTGTTTTTTAATTTTAATTAGAAAAACAATTATGAAATATAATGACACAATTTCTTAGAATTTGGTGACTTTTTCTATAACATATAAATGGGTTTATGAATAATTGTAGTTACTTCCCTCCTTTATTATATAATATCAAAAATTAATTTTAAACAAATTTCTTTACATATTTGTTATTTTTTCACAATGCAGTCATTTTGACTGTTTTTGGGCAATATAGGTATACAAGAAATCTCGGGCAATCTAGTGTTAATAAGTCAAAATAAATAGAAAATATTAATGTATAATAAAAATATAAATGTATTCTGTATATATATATTATGAGATAATTTTAAACATAATTTAGTTTTGCATGATAGCCATTAATATTTTTTATTTTATAGTGCAGATACGTCTCCGTATTTTTTGTTTGCATTAGTTTATCAAAGAAATCATATAATAATGTATTATATAAAAATGAATGAACGGAAATGGTTGATAGAAAACTATTATGGGATATATAATTCTGTGCAACAAAATGGTAGAAACAAAAAACAAAAAAATGTATGGAGATTTGAAAAAAAATTCAAAACGAAGCTTAGAAATCGACATAACTAACTTATATTAATTGACATAATGTAACTTATAATAAAACCTTATTAAAGAATTCTAAGTAGTTGAAAAATTCATCTAGTATTTTGAAACACTTATTTTCTTTACTTATTCTTTAAATGAATTCGGATTTTCATACTCCTATATTAAAAAGTCAATAAAATAATTTAAATTATAATTTTATAGAAATGTCTAACTTTTATAAAACTAGAAAATAAAAATAATTCTTATATCCTAGATTTTATTTGGTGTACTAAATGTTTTTCATAGTGATAACGTATTGCAATTCTCAAAATATTCAAATTTGGAATACTAGAATAATTTATGTAATACGGAATCTTATTTGGAGGGCTTTGTGTGACATCAACTAGTAATATTCCTTCGAAGCATATTGTCTGAGATTAATATATATTCCAAAATAACGAACATATTAATATATTATACATTTCCCTAATTTGTAAATGCCAATGCCTTTAATATCATAAGACTCGGTATAAACATTTGCATCGTATCATAAACATTCAGAATACATTCATAAGCATTACAGTTCGTTTTTGATAAGATATTTTTGTTCTCGGCTATTTCCGTTTTCATTTTTACGTAGTGTAAATGAATTAAAACTCAGGAAATAATCTTTATAGTGTGAGATTTCATCTAGACATGCAATCCAATTTTCGATCATTATGGAAACAGTAATCAGCGATTCTTGCAAGTGTTGTCGCCAAGTGTTGAATTCTAATGCGAAAGAGAACTTATACATTATTTATGAAGCGTTTAATTCTTCTGATGCCAAATGTAATTTTGATGCGGTTGCTTTAAAAGAAACCCGCTTGCAATTATCCTGTATTTTTCCCGACATCCCACGTAAATACATTTACATTTCAAACTTAAATCTTTTTAAGAATAATATATAAATTTTGGCGTGAAGTTGGGAATAGATAAGTATACAAGTATGAATAATGGTTGTTATATGCATGAGAATGTTTGCATTCACTAATGTAAACATAAGTATCTATCAGTATTATATACTGATACATAAATTTCAAATATTATGTATATATATATATATATATATATATATATATATATATATATATATATATATATATATATATATATATATATATATATATATATATATATATATATATATATATATAATATATATATATATATATATATATATATATATATATATATATATATATATATATATATATATATATATATATATATATATATATATATATATATATATATATATATATATATATATATATATATATATATATATATATATATATATATATATATATATATATATATATATATATATATATATATATATATATATATATATATATATATATATATATATATATATATATATATATATATATATATATATATATATATATATATATATATATATATATATATATATATATATATATATATATATATATATATATATATATATATATATATATATATATATATATATATATATATATATATATATATATATATATATATATATATATATATATATATATATATATATATATATATATATATATATATATATATATATATATATATATATATATATATATATATATATATATATATATATATATATATATATATATATATATATATATATATATATATATATATATATATATATATATATATATATATATATATATGTGTGTGTGTGTGTGTGTGTGTGTGTGTGTGTGTGTATATGTGTTAAGTATATTGTAATTTGATTATTTTGAATATTAGAATAAAATTTGTATTCTCGCATTTCTTAAAACTATTCAAACTAAAATACATATTAAAAACTGTTCATTATTTTCAAACCTATAAAAAGTTTTACCGATTTTTCAAAAGGAGTTATATGTCTTTTAATCCATTATTACTTATTGTCGCATTTTAGAGATATGAAAATATAGTTTGTAGTTTTTTTTTAAGAGTACCTTAATTTAAAACTAAGAAATGTGTCAGAATCTTCTACTGCATGTACTTCTGTTATTTATTTCTACATTTTGCACAGATTTTTGCAAAACCTGAAGTTCATGTAAGTACATGGACTGAAATCAGGTTGAATAACTATTATAAAATTTCCCTTTAAAATACAGTAATTACATGAGATAAATAAATATCCTATTGTTTGTTTTTACTACTTTATACAAAATATGACAAGCAAGAATAACAAAATATCAAGTAAAAAAAGTAGAAATAAAATAACAATAATGAAAAGTTTCAGTGTTTAGATTTCAATGGACATTCTCTATTTTACAGCATCTGTATGGATTTTGATCAGTACTAATTTGACGTTTGATTGTACAATCAGAGAAACTTTATTTTGTAAAATAAATATTCATTTTCATCGGTCCTGTCTTCATGTTGACTAATTTCACCTTCGAGTCTGTATGAGTTTCTATGTATGTCACTTAATTAAAACACAACTAGCCATTGAAGTTCGACATTTTATATTAAACATTAATATAGTGTGCAGTTGTGCACCTTTTTTTTTTGGTTGAAATCTGTCACATATAAACATTCTTCAACGTTCAAGTCCAAAACCCTTGTTGTAAATCGTAAAATGTTGTAAGTTTGTATTTATAATTATTATACTACCTAGTTCTACATCTTGATTACAACACATATTCTATATAACTAAAATTTTCAATATCATATGGATAAATAAGATACATGTACCCGTGGGTCGTGATTATAAACCGATTAACTCTAAAATAATGTATTTTTTATGTATGTAATAATAATGTAAATTCTTTTATTACAGCTTTAATAAACAGTCTTATTATGACGAATATTAACGTTCTACTGAAGATTGTAGGACTGGAGATATAAAAGATAACTGAAAAACAGAAACCTTTTGAAGATAATTAGCAAATAATGTATCATACAAAATAATGTACATACGTACATAACTACATATATATATGCATATATATACTTATACATATACATATGTACATGTACATATATACACACACACGCATATATATATATATATATATATATATATATATATATATATATATATATATATATATATATATAAGCTTTTATTTAGATGTTACATCCACAATGTTGACTGACAATCAAGTTCAATGCAATCATTTTTTAAATATATCTTTTTTTTTGTAAAATCAATAGACATGGAATAAATTTCCTTATACGGGAATTTAAAACAACTTACAAAAGAAAAATGTTCACTAAAATTTATAAAAACTATTTTTATCAGAATTACTCCACCAAATCATCCTCCATGTTCATTTATATGCATAGCCACATCAGATAAACCAATAGTTGAACCATAAACATTTTCGTTTTCAAATGAAACAATATATTCAAACATGAATAGAGGCATCCACTCCGTGTGTTACAATGGTTAATAGCAGCGCTGGTTTGATTTGTTTTGGAGAGTACGGACTACTCCACAAAACAACATGTAATGACAGCAGGAGGGAATGCTTAAAATCGGTCTAAATGGTTGCTAAAACCAATGCAATGAGTGATGTATTCAATCCCACAAACTTCGGTATCGAGAATTAGCGACCTACCTATTCAATCATCTATCAACATTATAGCCACTCTGAGGACAATGGTAGAAGGTTTTCGATTGGCCAGTAACACTATGATCTACTATTTTGCTACACTAATTATACGAATATCAGCTAGCTATACAAATATCTACTACTTAAATTTGATTTCAAACAGCTTTGAGCATCTATGGGATTTAAGCACATGAAATGAGGTACCAAATAGCAGCATACAACCGGTTATGCATGAAGACAATAGCATATTGTCTTAGTCAATAAACATAAAATTATAAAAAAAAATTGATGTTACAAATCATAATTTATAAATCATAAGTAGTAATATGTAATATTAGTACAGTTGTATGGCAATATAAATACATTACAAACAATTTCTAGCGAATATGTAGACATCAAAAACATCAGAATTTACAGGAAATTACAGAAATGTAGACATATATATTATATATATATATATATATATATATATATATATATATATATATATATATATATATATATATATATATATATATATATATATATATATATATATATATATATATATATATATATATATATATATATATATATATATATATATATATATATATATACATATATATATATATATATATATATATATATATATGTATATATATATATATATATATATATATATATATATATATATATATATATATATATATATATATATATCTGTAATATATCAAAATTAGTTAACTTTAATATTTCTTCAAAAACCTCCTCTCTCCTATTATAATTCATCTAGATATTTTTTATCAGCCTCTAAATGGTTTAATCAACGAAGTATTTTCCACTTAACATTCCTTTCTGTCCTAAAGCTGTAAACTTTCTGTCTATGCAGCAGTTTCGCAGGTGTTGGCGGAACATGTGTTCGTGTTTTGCTGATATTGCAGTCAATTCGCTTATTAAGCTGTTTTGTTGTGGGAAAATTCTTGTTGTCAGCGCACTTGGGTGTACTTGTGTCAGAAAAGAGTGAACTCTGTGGCATTTGATTTTATATTGTCCAGAAGGACAGATGTGTGATGTTGCTGCTCTGAAATAAAGTTTAAAATTAGACTTCTGAGTTCTCTTGAATATGAAGCCCGACTGCATTCTCATTACTTATAGCTGTTGAACTTTCTCCTTGTGAAGGAGTTTTATAAAAATGGATTACATATATATATATACACACATATATATATACATATATATACACATATATTTATATATACATATATATATACACATATATATATATATATATATATATATATATATATATATATATATATATATATATATATATATATATATATATATATATATATATATATATATATATATATATATATATATATATATACATATATATATATATATATATATATATATATATATATATATATATATATATATATATATATATATATATATATATATATATATATATATATATATATATATATATATGAAGAAGGAATAATGACTAAATTAGGGCTGTGACTTTACAAATTAGAGTCTTTGGGTTCTAATCTCCAATCTGACAAATTTGTTTGTAATAGTTGGTATCATCTGCAAACAGTGAATGCCGACTGAATTGTCTCTCATGTATCAGAAATATGCCAGCAGCAGTACAAACCACATCAAAAAGCAATTCTACATTCTGAAATAATATGGTCTATGTTTAATAAAAGTCCTAATTTTTTTACAACAACATTTGACAACGTTGTATTTTGTTGTATTTATCTACCTTAGTTCAACATATTAAACTTATTTCAGTGAATAAATTTATTTCAATTTATTTTATATTCATTTTTTTTATTTCATTTGTAAATCCTCTATCTTAACATTTAATACCGCATATAACAAAGTCTAAGCTGGACTAAGTGATACTAAGGTAAGTTCTTCTAAGTATTTTATACTCACTAAACAATTTACTCGTTTTTAAGTTAGAAAACATATGTATGCTTTTTACAGTTGCTTTGCGTATTGAAAATGGTTATATTTTTTAATATATTTCAAAATAGATTTAGGCTTAATCATCCTTCAATAAGCTAAAGTCTCACTCCTTCACTAAAGAGGTGGACCGTGTTTGCTAGGTAGGAGACGGTAGAATGATTTTCAATGTTGCTTAAATTTTATGTATTAATCAAGCTTTTTTCTAATTTTTTTAAATACAGGAGGACTAAACTTCTTTAGACAGCTTAATTTTTACTTTTTACCACATTTACTGGATAGTTTGAATCTATGAAACCTATGATATATGTTTTTTAATATAGTAATTTCTTTGTTATTATGAGGTTTATGTCATAAGTTTCAATTTAATTTGACTTAAAGAAATTACTTTTACTGTATTAATCCATACATATATATATGTAACATCATTTTTAACGTAAAAAACTGTAAGCGTAACCATAAGTGTATCTTAAAATAACTTTCGGAAAATTATATAATTTTATGTAAAATACACAAAAACTAATTCCCACTCAGATTATCCTTTCTTATATAACTTTTAATATAGTTAATTTCTCTTCTTCGAGGTTACTAAACGTCTCCAATGTGACTAACCTTCTATAATGATGATTCGATGACTCACACTCCTGTAAATTGTCATGCCGGGATGTATACTCTAGAAGTCTTTAAGAGAAGATTCTATAATATACTACATTTACTTTTACAAAATTTTGTTCTATGTTATCTCTAACAGTTAGCTTAAGACTACACCTGAACCAATGCGGTTCTTTTACCTTTCTAATGTGCTAAATTGCTCTTCACACACACACACACACACACACACACACACACACACACACATATATATATATATATATATATATATATATATATATATATATATATATATATATATATATATATATATATATATATATATATATATATATATGTGTGTGTGTGTGTGTGTGTGTGTAACTATACATATGATTACAGTTTAATTTACCAATAAGGTGTTATTAAAAAAGTTTTAGAGTATGCACCAAATGAAAGCTTAAACTTTATCTCCATTTGCCAGTATTTTTAAATCAGCTAAAAATATTTCAAAACTTATAGCTCTGGTTATTCTTCTGAACACTTTCCAATAAATTTTTAACCAAGTCATCGAGATAATACTAAATCGAATGTTCCAACCCAAGTAACCGGAATACAGTTATGAATCGAGGGACGAAACATTTTCGAATAAATGAGTTAATTACTTCGTCTCACAGTTTAAGTATCAATCTTACAATAGTACACGGAAATCGCATTCCCCCTTTAAAGCGCAGTTGTTACTGCGATACTTACGAATAGACTCGTGAGAAAGTAAACGTCATTAGTATATGACGCATAGTCGACTCATTTATCAAAGATGTCTGAATATTCTAAACTTAGATTGCATTGCTTCCCCTCTTGAATAGCGTGGAACGCATAGGTGTGAGGGTTTTGATTGGAATGAGTGCCCATATTTTAGCTGTTCATCGTTTAGCGTTATTTTAATGGGACTCATTCACTAAAGATTATTCAATGAAGCATATTGTGTTTTCCCCCAGCTCTGATAAAGAAGGTTTATGGTGAATTGAGATTGCTAGATGCTTCCCTTTCTAGGAAAGTTTCATCTCTATTATAATTCTTAATTTCTTTTCTTTTAATTCTTATTAAATACATCTGTAAATAATTTTATATTTATATTTATATCTGAATCTCATAATTCAAAGTATATATATATATATATATATATATATATATATATATATATATATATATATATATATATATATATATATATATATATATATATATATATATATATATATATATATATATATATATATATATATATATATATATGTGTGTGTGTATGTATGTATATTTAACAATACATATAAATAAAGTTTAATTTACGTATGAAATTTCATTAAAAAGTATTAGAGTATGCACCAAAAGAGACTTTAAATTTTATGACTATTTGTCAGTAAATTTTTAAATCAGCTAAAAATATTTCAAGATTTATAGTTCTGATTATTCTTCTGAACACTTTTCAATAAATTTTTAACTAAGTCATCGTTTGGTGTTATTTTAATGGGACTCATTCACTAAAGATTATTAAATGAAGCATGTTGTGTTTTCCCCCAGCTCTGATAAAGAAGGTTTATGATGAATGGAGATTGCTAGTTTTCTTTCCCTTTCTAGGAAAGTTTCATCTCTATTATAATTCTTAATCTCTTCTCTTTAATTCTCAGCTCCCATAAAGAAGGTTTATGATGAATGGAGATTGCTAGTTGTTTCCCTTTCTAGGAAAGTTTCATCTCTATTATAATTTTTAATCTCTACTCTTTAAATCTTAGCTGTGATAAAGAAGGTTTATGATGAATGGAGATTGCTAGTTGTTTCCCTTTCTAGGAAAGTTTCATCTCTCTTATAATTCTTAATCTCTTGTCTTTAATTCTCAGCTCTGATAAAGAAGGTTTGTGGTGAATAGTGATTGATAGTTGTTTCCCTTTCTAGGAAAGTTTCATTTCTATTATAATTCTTAATCTCTTCTCTTTTAATTCTTATTAATTCTTATTAACTTTTAATTCTTACTCTGTTCTCTTTTAATTCTTATTAAATACATCTGTAAATAATTTCATATTTATATTTATGTCTGAATCTCATAATTCAAAGTTATTTAAAGAAATAGATATTACAAAGCTACCAGTCTGTTTTTCGTAGAGATAGATCAAGAACTGAACAAATCTTTAATATAAGACAAATATTGGAGAAGACCCAGGAATTTGGAGTTGACACTTACTGTTTGTTTATTGATTTTAAAACAGCATATGATTCAATAAATCGGAATAAACTTCTGGATGCTATGAAAGAATTTAACATTCCTGAAAAGCTTGTTAATCTGGTAGCTTTGACTTTAACACAGACCAAGATAAGAATTAAGGTACAAAACAGCTTATCAGAACCTATTACTTTCATGAATGGTCTAAGACAAGGGGATGCCCTGGCCTGTCTTCTCTTTAACCTTGCACTGGAGAAAATAGTTAGAGAGACAAATTTAAATTCTAGAGGAACCATTTTCAACAAATCTGTACTATTGCTTGCATATGCATATGATATTGATATTATAGTCCAGACATTAGATGCACTAAAACAAGTATTTATTTCTCTGAGACCAAAAAGATGAATTTGAGCATTAATGAAACTGAAACAAAATATATGCCTTGTTTCAAATCAGAATATAATCACTATTTCTTAGAAATAGGCAGTTATAGATTTAAGACTGTAAAGCAGTTTATATACCTAGGTTCGGAAATTAATACACAAAATAATATATCTGTTGAAAAATTCATAGCAGAATTATTGCTGCTAATCGATGTTTTTTTTGTATTAAAGAAATATTTAAAGTCTAAGTACATTAAAAGATTGACTAAAATAATATTGTATAAATGCCTAATAAGACCTGCTTTGACTTACTCAGCTGAAACCTGGGCATTGACAGAAAGAGACAACGAAACCCCAGCAGTTTTTGAGAGAAAAATATTGAGAAGTATTTTTAGGGGAATTAATGTAAATGGTATATGGAGAAGAAGAACGAATATTGAATTATACAGAACATATAAAAACCCAGATATAATTAATTTTACTAGCTTACAACGATTAAGATGGGCCGGACACCTAGTTCGACTTAATGACAATAGATCCACAAAAAAAGGTTTTACGGCCAAACCAATAGGAACCCGATGAGAGGACGACCAAAACTTAGATGGTTAGACTGCATTGAGAAAGACATAAGATCCTTGAAAATTTCAAATTGGAAATCCAGAGCCAAAGATAGGACTGCCTGGTATGGAATTCTAGAGAAGGCTAAGGCCCATCCTGGGCTGTCATGCCACTGAGGAAGGAAGGAAGATAATACAAAGCAGTTTAATTACATTACTTCTAGTTTAACCGTTGGAAACACGATTCGAGTCTCTGAAGTCTGAGCGTTATAAAAACATTCCACAGAAAATCACAGATAGAAAAAAACTTCCCAAATTTTTATTCGCTGTCTTATAAGTTTTCCAGACCCCAATAACTTAGATGACCCCCCCCCACACACACACATACAACTCAAGTGTTTATAGATGCGAAAGCCTAAGTGGGTGGGGGAAACCTTTATACATATTAATTTTAGAGTTTAACACAAAATTATTGATTTAAAATGAAAAACTTTTTTTATAATTATCACTATTTTATTAAATATTTTCACTCATTTTAAAATTTAATTTGTTTAAAAGAGTAATTTAATTTTAATGTGTTATAAACTTCTTTTAACTTTTTAATATGGTTTCGATTATTATCTATTCTTTTAGAGTATTCGATCTGTGTTTCGTTTTCGTATTTTATAATAAACATCGGGACGAGATTATATCTTACTTGCATGTAATGCTGAGGGTTGCCTACCATTCCTCATTTACAATTTGGGGAATCTAGTTTTCTAATTCTATACAAGTAGGTTGGGAAATTTCAATGACCGGTTATGAAATAGTTTAAAATTTTATTTTCGAATTGTAACTTTTTGTTCAACTTTTGACATTATAGTATAAGTTGTTCTTCCTTTTTCGCTTTTATGCCTATATTCTTGCCAATCTTTATTTATTTTTTCTCTCATATATTTTAAATATTGAAAAAAATACCCCAATAATATGCATTTCCTCAATTTTCTCTCATTTTTTTTCTCAGAAAGAGATAGTTTTATCTTATTCTGGATTCAAAAACGTCGTACAAACGCATACACTTTGCATTTTTTTTTGGGGGGGGGGAGTTGTGGACGAAGGAGACATTATGTCAAAAATACATCATTATTTGATTAGAATGATGAAATATAAAGATGTGATTTAAGTTTCTATCTTATGCTTGTAACTTATGTTTGTGTTTTCAAAATGCTAATAAAAAAGATTTTCAGTCCGAAATGCTTTTAAAAATCAATATTTCAAATAATTCGAAATATATTTTAAACATGACATGCATTTCCTCAATTTCTCTCAATTTTTTTCTCTCAGAAAGAAATAGTTTCATCTTATTCTGGCTTCAAAAACGTCGTACAGACACATACACTTTGCATTTTTTTAGGGTTTGTGATCGCAGGAGAGATGATATCAAAAATACATCGTTTTTTGATAAGAATGATGAAATATAAAGATGTGATTTAAGTTTCTATCTTGTGCTTGTAACTTATGTTTGTGTTTTCAAAATGCTAATAAAAAAGATTTTCAGTCCGAAATGCTTTTAAAAATCAATATTTCAAATAAATCGAAATATATTTTTAAAATGTCATGTATTTCCTCAATTTTCTCTTAATTTTTTTCTCAGAAAGAGATGGTTTAAAACTATAGTCAAGATGGAAAATAATTTTCTTTACAAAATTATAATGTATTTTTTTTAACTATGAAGCGTCCAACAACTTCTAGATGTAACATACAACATTTAAATAAATCAATAGCTTATTTACAGTTATTTTCTTATAGTATTTCCCAATTATGAAAGATATTTTCAATGAATATGGCATACTATGGCATAGCAATATGTTCAGAAGTGATAATGAAAGGGAAACATTTAAATTATTGTTCAACTTAATTTACTTCTGAACTATGGAAAAAATTATATTTTTCTCCGAATACATATAATATTATATAATATTGGTATTATTAATATAATATTGTGTAGTTATTCGTGATTATAAATACGTTTATAAGCTTTACATAATAAGATTGTTCATTGAACCATATTGTGTTTTCCCCTAGCTTTGATAAAGAATGTTCATATGGACCGGAGATTGCTAGCGGTAAAGTTTCATATCTATTATACGTCTTAATCGCTTCTATTTTACCCATGAAATACACCCGTAAATAATTGCATATTTATACTTATGTCTGAATATCATAATCCAAAGCTGTTTAAACAAATAGATGTTACAAAGAAATCTAATTTAGAATACTAATAGTTTAATTATATAATGTCTAAAGTTAATTCTTTGAAGAATTTGTGTAATCGTTTAAATGATTATAATGTCAAGGAAATAAATCTTATTTGCAATCTTGTATGCTTTGAAATCATAGTTAAGAGCCAAAATTTTAATATATTTTTTAACTATGCAGCATCCAACAACTTCTGGATATAGCATGCATCTTTCGCATAAATTAATAGATTATTTACAGTTATTTGTTTGCTGATAGTTTTTCCTAATTATAAAAAAAAATTTTAATGAATATGGTATAGTGTGACGCCTTCAATATTCTCAAATGAGAGGTAACATGAATAGTGGATCACAGTCAAAGAATAAAACTTGAAATTCACTTTAATTCTGGATTAAATACGGCTATTTACAAAGGAACGTTAATTCCTAAATCATCTAGAACTGCAAAGGATGGTTGCCGATAAAACTTCCTCACGGCAATCACAATCGAAAGAAAAACAAGAGATTTAATAATCTCTTACAAATGGGGAGGCTTTTCAGGGTGCAATCAAACCCAATTTATCCCCCGTTCGGTATCTGAGATTCTGCCGCTCCCTATATGAGCGGACTTTACGAATCTCCCGAACTAGAAAACTGGCTCTGGTAACAAACGCGAAAGCCTCCACACAAGGTCAACACACCTACGTAAAAAAAATGACGTCGCAAAATTGTAGGCTTTTTATACCTGGGGGGTCAGTTACGGTTCTGCCACTTGTTTTTTGGGGTCAGTTAAGATCCGAGTTACATCAGAACTCCAGCTAAAGTTAGAGTTATATTTTTTAGCTGAATTCTCATTCGCTGGCTGTCTCTACACGGAATTTCAGAGCATTCATTAACTCGATCCATCAGGGGCGTATTTGTCTATTCAGTCCGATTGTCAAGATTCCCGACTCTGCGACGCCACGCTATTGTCCAGGTACATGTGTACTACGATCAGCTGTTTTGGTGAGTGCTCGGGGAGTTTTCACAATAGTATGGCATTACAATATATTCAGAAGTGTTGCTTTAGAGGGGAAACATTTTTAGTATAGTCAAACTTATCTTATTTCTGAACTCCCTATAAAAATTATATTTTACTCTGAATGTAAATAATATTGCATGTTAATCGTATTTTTTATATTATATTGTGTAGTTATTCATGATTATAGTTACGTTTATGAGCCTCACATAAAGAATATTCATTGAACCTCCTTTTGTTTTTCCCTAGCTCTGAACGATGCTCGCCGAACTAGCTCGCCGAACGATGGCCGATTAGTTAGGGTGCTGGCCTTTGGATCCGAAGTTCGTGGGTTCGAATCCCACTGTGGCATGGATGTTCGTAGCCGTTCGGAATCGGCTTTAAGCAGTAGGTCCCGGTCTCATTAGCCCTCGTGTTGCAAAAAGTAGACCGTAGCACTCTAAACATAACCCTAGCTCTGATAAAAAATGTTGATATGTAATGGATATTGCTAGCATTCTCCCTTTCTAAGAGGATAAAAAGAATAAGTTCTAACAGGAGGAGTTTCCATAAAACTTAATATCTCTTTTTAATTTTAAAACCTGTAGAACACGACCTTAACCCTTTAACGAACGGTGGTTTTGCAGGGAATCCACCTGTTAGAAGTTTCTTTTTTCTACTTTTTAAAGACATATGAATGATTTTTTTAAATTTCTATGTTAATGACATTTCAAACTTACAGCAGATGGAAATCCTACACTTAATTTATTTTTCTATTTGTAATATGCATTTTTATACTTGTTTTGCCCTGATAATTCAGAAATTCGATTTAACTTCCTTGAGAACCCCAAATACCTATATTTATCCAAATAACACTTAAAAACTGTTTAGCTAATTTTTTATTATGCACTTTTAATAATTAATATTCATTGTACTCCAACCTTAACGAAAATTTAAAAGAAAATATTATTTTCACACAGTACAAAAGGTTGGTTTTGCATTCAATCCTGCCTTCTATCCTTTCTTCTTCCGAATGGATACACATTTTTTCCATGTATTTTATATTTATAAGGTTCATAGGTAACATTCATAAACTAATTTTATTAAATCGTAAGAAATTTATATTAGAGTCCTTTAAAGGGTTAAATAACTTCACACTTAAATTCCTGAAACTTACAAGTCAAATCAGTTTAAACAAGTAAATATAATACTTTTAGTTTAAATATATAATATCAGATGTTAATATCACCAAATGTAACAATAATGAATCTTTTTTTCAATTCTTCTATACTTTAGATATATATTTGTTTGCGATTAATGAAATATTTTGATGAGGCAACATATTATAATGCTGTATAATCTCTTCACTTAATTTTAAGACATGTAGAATATAACTGTAAATAATTTCACACTAAAATATCTATAACTTATATTTTAAAATTGTTTAATCAAAAGTCGCAAAATCAATTTCATTTATGATACTCCTAGTTAAAATATATAATGTCAAGAGTTAATTATTTAACAGATATTTCATCAGCTAAAAAAATGTCAGAAATTGAAACTTTGTCAGCTTTCTCACTGTTTAAATGTTGAAAATTTAAGGAAATGAATATTATTTGCAGCCTTGTATGCCTTAAAATGGTAGTTATGCCTTAAAACCATAGTTATTAGTAAAAATGATTTCTTTCACAAAACTGTAAAGTATTTTTTTTATGTAGCATCCAATAATTTCTAGATATATCATAAATATTATATCTTTATTTTAGTTATTGTTTATAACATTTCACATTTATTGTCATGGATTATACTTTTAATTAATTCCGTATAGTATGCCATTTCATTATTGCATTGTAGCATTATTTTAACGGTAAACTATTCAGAATAGTAAAGCCGAATTTGTCATATTTTTGAACTATCAAGAAAATTATGTCTTTCTATGAATCCAAATAATATTATATTTTGTATAGTTATTCATAATTTATCATTACGTTACTATGAGCCTTATTCACTAAAGAATATTGAATGAACTATATTGAGTTTTATAATAGATATGAAAGAATGTGTAGAGTGAGCGGAGACTGCTGGTTGCTTCCATTTCTAAGAAAATTTCATGAAGCGTAATCCCTTCATTTAACTTTAAAACCTGTAGAATACAACCTTAAATAATTTCATGCTTAAATTTATATGTAAATCTTATATTTCGAAGCTGTTTAAACAAAGAGATATTACAAAGCAGTCTAAATTATACTATTCCTAGTTTAATTATATAATGTCAAAAGTTAATTCTGTAACAGATATTCACCTTCTAACTCCTGCAAAAGTCAACAATAATAAATCATATTTAAAAACTTATATATAATTTAAATATATATATATTTATATATATATATATATATATATATATATATATATATATATATATATATATATATATATATATATACATATATATAATATATATATACATATATAATATATATATATATATATATATATATATATATATATATAAATATATATATATATATATACATATATATATATATATATATATATATATATATATATATATATATATATATATATATATATATATATATATATATATATATATATATATATATATATATATATATATATATATATACATATATATATATATATACATATATATATATATATATATATATATATATATATATATATATATATATATATATATATATATATATATATATATATATATATATATATATATATATATATATATATATATATATATATATATATATATATATATATATATATATATATATATATATATATATATTTATTTAGTAAAATGAAACTTTATTTGCTGAATGATAAAGTAACTTTTTAGTAAATAATTTATTAAATATTCCAGATTTAGCTGAAAAAATAGAAAAGGAGTAGCTCTTAATAAGATGTATTTACATTTATATGATTGCATTAAAAAATGCATATATTTTTAATTCATATTACGTATAATCACTCTTAATTTCAAA
>CM063498.1:88246960-88254460 GCA_032207245.1 Pardosa pseudoannulata | reverse complement strand
TAAATTATTATACAAATCGGCAGTGTTTTTAGGCCATCCGACATTTAACTTCTAGAAACAATAACTTAAGATTATTTGAGATTAAAAAAATTTGAGACTAAAAAAAAATAAATAAGGAAATCATTTATTTTATTAGTCCTTAATCTTAGACGATATCACCCGTAAGTGCATATGTAATAATTTTTCTCTAGTTATATTTGAATTATCTTTAAAAAAAATATGCATTTCTCCTCAGCTGAGATAATTTTAGTAAGGATTAATCACTAAATCTTGTCAAATACTTACTTTAAGTACTTAAGTTTATACAAACTATAAATTCCTAGAAATGCGTTATTCGATTTTCCTTCATATATTTTTTACTGATAATATGTAATGCTACCTAAACATTTATATCAATTTATAACTACACTAGATAAAATGCAGCTATTGTCCTACATTATTTTTTAAATAAATACTTTCATGGAGGGAAATTTAATAGAAATAATTCTTGCTTTATTCATTTAAAACTATTGTAGAAAAAAACGTAAAACATTACCATAGAATTTAGCACCAATCTTATAAAATGTGAAGTCAATTACGATATATTTATCAGTTTTAAGTTCATAAACACATTATTCTTCCAGAAAAAAAATCGTCGAATGATTATTACCACTCCTCAACCGCAGTTGCAAATAAAATCCTCGAGTCTGTAGCTTTGATAAATTTCCAAAATACTTTCGTAGAATTATAACGGATGAACGCCTCAAAAGTGGCGAAAAGTATAAAATTTTCTACCAGAATTCTGAGAAGCAACGTCTTACTTAAGAAAGAGTTTTGAAAAGATTAATTACGTCCCCTTTAGGAACTATTAATCAAACACTACTCCTTCTCTCTTATACTCATTAGTTGCTGGTTTAAGTTTCGAGCTGGATAATATGACGATGCACAGTTTCTTTACAATTTACTGATACAGTGCCTTTTCAATTTAATGATATTCCTACTTATAAATTAACTTATATGAATATATGAAACACACCTTGCCATATAATTTTGAGTTATTATCTTTGATTTTTAGTATGGTATACCTTATAATGAAGTGTATATTTTATTAAACCAAAGTATTAAATCTTTATGTAAAATAGTATCTTGTACAAAAGCTGTTTCTGTATCACTACTCAACTTTATAATTATATATTAAATTATAATAACTCTCCCAAATTCAAAACCAATAGTATTGTATTCGTTTTGAATTTGGGCAGAATAGAATATAGACAAATGTTTAAAAGGCAGAATGGAATGTAGATAAATGTTTTCCAACTTCGTATCAAGTATTTAATTTTAATCACTATTTATTATTTATTATCATTATATATTATTCATTACTATTTACTTGTCTATCAAGTATTTAATATTATCCACCTTCATTTTCTCTTTTTTTTTAGTCTACAGCCAAATGGTAGAAAAAAAGGCAGAGCGCTATACTTCGTTGTTAACGTTCGTGTATTTGAATTACAGTACTTGTAGGGATGTTTGCCAAGACATTTAAAAGAAGGAAGTGATGTATTTATTGTATTGCAAGAAAGAAGATCTTAGTTAAAAAAAAACAGTTTATTTTTAATTTTCTAATACCTCACAAAGGGTAGTCTACATAATATATATCTCTCGTTTGAAAAGACAAGCTAGATGGAAACATTTTGAGCATTGATAATTGATAATGCAGCTCTAAAACAACTATCTTTACTTTTACTTTTATAAAATACTTTTATATTTTAAATTATCCCTTTATGCTAACAAAATAATTCCTTTTTGCAACATTTTAAAGTGTGATAAAATGCCATGGATAATATGAAAAAAAAATCTTGGAAATCGTTCGAATCTTTTATATAAACGTTAATAATATCTTCATTGAGAAAATAAATTACAGAAAATATTTTGAATTCATTGTGCAGTTTTAATAATTACAAATAGAATTAGAATATAATCTAATTGTACCGACATTGTTCTTGTAAAAAAATAATATATACGTCGGTAGTAAATGGGTATTCTTAGAACAACACTAATACCACACAGGATCTCGAATTTCAAAATGATACTTAATGAAGAGCACTCCTAGTGTACTTATATACATATATATATACATATATATATATATATATATATATATATATATATATATATATATATATATATATATATATATATATATATATATATATATATATATATATAGTGTTTGTATATTGTGTAATGATAAATATTAATCTCGTATAACAAAGACTTTAATAATAATAACGTTCATTCTTCTGCATTATTTGGTGTAGATATCTATTCAGAATTAAGAACGTATAACGTGCGGAAGCTTTAACTTTATCTACGAGATCATTCAAGGGCAAAATAGTAGATATATATTGCCAGATCATCCATTTTTCAAAAAATACATTAAGATTGTGAGGAATTTTTATTTTCTGCCCTTACTGGTGTATCATTTTGAATTAGATTGACGTCTATAATACGTTATTGATTAAAACTTGTAATTTTTATATTTTCCGGAAAATAAAATTTATTGGGCCAGTTCTTTTTGATTTTGATAATGTCTCGAGGATTTCCTAAGTCAGTTGGTGTACATGTAAGGTAAATTATACATATTAAAATATATTTTTCAGTATTTCTACATATTCTGTGCTCATTTACACTTCTAACACAGCCATGTAATTTCCAAGTCTCAAAATGTATTAATCAAAGGAATGTCTTAGACATAAAATTCTTCCAACACTTTTACCAAAGCTTTTTGAGAAATAGAAGTGAATTTTTTCTCCATCCAAGGTATTTTTCAGCTGTCGCTGGCTCAGTTTTACCCGTGATCTCACAGATGAATTCGCTCACTTAGTTTCTTTGTCCCTTGGGATAATTTTATCTGTCTCGCTCTGGGGTACACTTCTATGAGAGAAAAATGTATTTCGTTTCATTCTCTTATCTGACATTGGCTGGCAAATATGCATTTTTTGCAGCTCCTCAATAAATATTTAAGTTAGTCTCGAATATCTTCTTGTCTTCAATGTGGCCTGACTGCAACATTATTCATTATCTAGCTGCATAGCTTTCTTTTTGTCCATTAGCCCAGGCAGGTTAAAAGAACATATCAAGAACAAAATGTAACAGGCCTTCTTCAATTTCTGGATTACATATATATACACACACACAAACATATATATATATATATATATATATATATATATATATATATATATATATATATATATATATATATATATATATATATATATATATATATATATATATATTTTGAAATTAAGATTTAATGAGTAATTTTAAGAACACGTTTACTAGTTATTATTAAAAATTAAGAATTTGTTTTTATTTTAATTATTAATTTGTCTCATATTACATTGTTTAATTTTCTTGCAAACTAAAATTCCTTTATGATCATGTCTCTTATTCAAGTTAGATCACAGGTTAGTCGGTTTAATTAAAATAAATTACTTATCTAAGCAATTTTTGTATGCGGAAATAACTCCCTTTATTCACTGTATTCAAATTTCACGTATTAATTAAAATCCCACGCTGTTTAAGGCGAAAAGACAAAAAAAAATGTCTAAATGACAAAAATGTTTTTAGCATTTTCAATTTCCATCAAAGGTTTTAAAATTAATATGAATTTCTTCATAGTTGAGTTTTTTACGCCATGTATATTGTATGTTAAAAACTGCTTATTTCTTGGAAAGGGAAAAAAGCATTTTTTTTTCAAAAAATTAAGTGTAATATTAACCTATCTTAAAAATTGGGATAGATTGTTGATAAATTATTTTAATTGTTTTCTTATCAATGGAGAAAAAATGTTAGCAAGTGTAAGAAAATTACAAATTTTATCTCCGTTATGCAGATATAAAAATATGATATAATACATAAAATAAGGTGGTTTTTTATAAGAGAAGTGTTTAAAACTGCTTTTTTCACATTTAAAGTCATTTTCCATGTTTTAATTTAAAATGTATTTTACATATAAACATTTTTCAAAAATAGTATTAGAATTTTTTTTTTTATAAAAACATAGAAAATTATCCTAGTTACATTTTTAATATTATTCAAAAATATATTAACTGTTGATTTTGAGAATCCTTCAGGGCATTTAAATCATATATGATACATTTGAAAAAATACCCTTTAACTTTCACTTTTAATTATTATTCTATTATAGAATGTATTTTACACATGTATATCCAAAATTGTGCACTTGGTGTTCATATTCTGTAGTATATTTCTGCATACAAATTTAAGTTAATTACTATTTTTTAATTTTTATTCCTGAAGTAATAGAAATTACATTTATATTATTTTATATGGTAGTAATGTGTAAAAATAACTTTCTAGAAAACAATTTCAAAATTCAAAGAAACCCTCTTTTATTATAATTCATAGGTCACATTTTTTACATTATACTGTATATATTACAACTTCTATAAAAAGATATTTTTTAAGGCAAAAAATACTTTTGGAGGATTTCTAAATTCAAATAATTCTATTTCAAATTCTATTCAGTTAGTATAGTCTCAAAATTGTCATTGGTATTAACTTATTGAGTGTTTTTCAAGTTCGTCCTAACTGTCTTAACGTTTCTAAAATGTTTTCATATACAGGGTGCCCCAAAACGGCCGCATAAATTCTTCACAGCTAGATTCCTCGTTGGGAGAATATAAAAAATTGCCCAAAGAAGCGTTCTTGTACAATTCATAGTTTACGAGAAAAAATACGAAAAACAAAGTATGACGTCACTTTCGGGGCACGAAAATACACTTTATTGAACATATCAACAGCAGTATATGCATGCTTCTTAACAGTTCGTAAGGCATTTCCATTATATCGGCCGTACATCGGGTACATGTTGCAGTAGTCACGAACGAATACATGGCTACCATACGAATACTACCAGTTCAACGGCTGCTTAACGTCATTCCATGGCGCGCGCTCATGTTTGACGCGATATGCGTGGCGAACATTTTAAACCTTATTGTCTGAAAAGATATGCAAATAGTGTTGTTCATATGTCCAATAAAGTGTATTTTTTCTTACACCGGCCGTGACGCCATACTTTGATTTTCGTGTTTTTCTCGTAAACTATGGATCTTACAGGAACGCTTCTTTGGGCAATTTTTATGTACTCCCAATGAGGAATCTAGCTGTGCAGAGTTTATGCGGTCGTTTTGGGACACCCTGAATATCCTTTGAAACTTAGTAATTGTATTATCTTATTACATTTTTGTTAAACGAAACAAGTTTTATTTAAAAAGAAATGTGTAGGATTTATTAAAATAACAAAGTGAATATAAGAAGTGTAAAGCTGGTACTAATTGTCTAGCATTTTCATTTCTCCAGAAACTTTGACAACTTTATTCTTAAATCTGGCTCTATGCCTAGCCGTTTCTTCTATTTACTTAATAGAAAAAGTGTTGAGAAATCACAATTATAAGTTGGAACAAAATACATTAGAAACTATAGCTTTTTGTACTGGAAATAAATACTATTCGTGACTGGACAGATGAAATGTAATAATATACTTGATTTATCACAGTATATCTATTATAGTTAATAGATTTTTTTCTTGTAAGGTGTCACTTATATTTTGATTAATCTCTCGTTTGCCTGAACTTCCTTTTAAGACTTCTAGTTTAAGTAATAAAAGTACTTTCATAAATTTAATAAGATAATATAAATAATATATTAAATGACACATTTCATACATAGGCCTAATATAAGGATGAAACTTTAATTAAGTACCTAATAACAGTTAATAGCACTAAATACCGAATAGATGATGTTTCAGAACAGAAGACTTGATTTCAGAATTGATTACAAAAACAAATAATTTTTATTTCGATCACATTTTTGTCTATTTACTAATAATAATTTTTTAAATATTATTTGTATAAAAATTTACTATACAGAAATAAAATTTTAATCTATATGCATTGCCCATTTTGTTTAATTTGTTTCTAAATACACATACAGTAGAACCTCGATTAACCGAGCTTAGATAAACCGAGGTTTCTGTTAACCGAGTCAATAACGAAGTCTATTTGTTTCTTCTTCTTTCCAAAATGAGCTTGGAAAATATGACACACATTTTAGTTCGTTGTCCTTGTTACAGGCACTTCTTCGCCATAACATGATTTCCCAGGCATGGCGATTAGGGAATTCAGCTACAATTCATAAAACATTCAACAAAATAATTGTTGAAAAGAGGCGACAGGGTGAATCAAAGCAGACGGAAAACACACCCACAGACAGGGAACTTCTTGAGATCATTAATGGAATTGAAGGATGTGAAGAAGTTTCAGAAGAGGACATTTGCGAGTGGCTAGACTTTGAAAATCAATATCCAAATTTTTAAATTCTCAATGACGAAGAAATCATACAACCCGTTAATCCTTCAAGGGACATTAATGAAGCTGAAAATGAAGATGAGGACTTTAAGGATTCTACGACTATAAGTCATAGTGAAGGTGTTCAAGCACTGACAACTGCCCTAAAATATTTAGAGTAAAGAAACGATGCTACACCGATGGATTTCCTGTTGCTCAAAAATTGGCGCGATATGGCTGCCCATGATAGAAATTCTGAACTTTTGAAACGAAAGGTAACATACTTTTTTAAAAGAATGCAAATTTAACAAATTAATGTATATTAAATTATAAAAATATAATATTTTCTTGAGATTTGTGTTATTTTTGAAAATGCGTTTTTCGATATTTAACTAAGTATAGTTAAAAAAAATTCCATTTTACTTTTTAAAATTTACTACTAGAGTTGATTTTTCTTTTAAATCTTTTTAGCTATGAAACATAAGTTTATATATGTTTGTTTTTATCATTTAAAGGACGTTCTATTGTTTTTTACTTTAAAAGTTAGTTAAATTCGCGAGCACGGAAGGTTTTTGTACAGGGTTTCTACTAACCGAGATTTCCGATATCCGAGATACTAGCTGTCCCAGTTATCTCGGATAATTGGGGTTCTACTGTAGTTTAACCACTCTCTAGGCTCTTTTAAATCTGCATTCAGTTTACTTAAATAGCTGATACTAATATTTCTTAAAACAGCTATAATGAGAGTACATCGAGAAAAACTGATACATTTTATATAATTTTAAATAGCAAATTTTTACATATTCCATACCTTTGATTCCGTTTTTTCTTAACTTACGACACGTTGTTAATTTATTGCCTATTTACTGAATGCTGTTTATAGCTAGAGATCTTATTGAATTTTAAATATATTAAATATATGTTTAGAACATTAAAAAGTAATAACTAAAATTGTATCGTGTGGCTTATATAAAGGCATTATTTCATTTATGTAACATTTGTTTTTTCTAGAGAGTTCTACATATAACCATGCTTTCATTTACTTTAAAATGCTTTCAGCCTTTTCCAGACTATATTTGAGCAAATATAATCAATTTACGACATGAAATAAAATTACCAATGTAAAATAGTGAGTTAAATAATA
>CM063498.1:88231960-88239460 GCA_032207245.1 Pardosa pseudoannulata | reverse complement strand
TACTTTAAGGATATGGTTTCTTTATACCATGCCCTATTTGACCCCGGTAAGAAGTCAATATGAAAGCTAATATTCCTTTTTGTCTGAAAACCTTGATAGTCAGACAAAAAAAGGAATGTTTCATGTTTATTCCTATTTGTAACAAATATTATAATACATAATGTTCTGTATCAACACGACTAGCTTATAAAGTATATACTTCGTTTTATTTGTCAAATAGAACGAGGTAATTTGGAGATGAAATTGGGTACCTTAAAACCTTTAAAATCTATTTAAATATTTAATAACATAAGGCAATGATACAGGGATATATCCTGGAAGAAATTAGATAGATGCTGGTAAAGAGAATTTCTTGCAGATAGCATAAACTACATTATAATACCAACAAACGCTTGTTTTCACAGCTTTCAAAGTATTTTCCATTGTTTGTAATCCCATGGAAATCTGTTCAAGGATTTTTCGAATGTACCTCTTCATACGGTTTTGAATGGTATGAAAGGTCCAAAAACAGTTTTCTGTCATAACCCTCTTTATCAAAGAGAACAGAAAAATAGCATACCCTGTTGCGATTCCAAGAAAGAAAATTAAGAAATTAGCATAATGATTTCTTTAGCTTTTCACAAAAGCTAATAGTTATGATTATTACAGTATTTCACTAAGTATCATTGTACCGATTTGGCTATATAGTTTAAATAATTAATATGTACTTTTGTAACAAAAGTATATTTTTCCTTTATAATTAGATTTCAAATTCCCATTCCAAATTTACCACTGTTAGAGATTCAGTATAATAGATTGAACTCTATTTATTTGTAAAACCATGCTATTCAAAATGAAAAATATGTTATAATTACATTTTGCTTAGTAAATATTACAAACTTTACTTAATCAGAATATAGAACACATGCTCGTATTATTTTGGGCTATTATATATATCTAGCCTATAGCCCGTCATGTGACGGGATCATTAGAATTTTTAATTTTCCAGAATTGTAAAGTACCCTATGAGGCAGGTAATTTTTTGGTTTGATTTGGTTTGGAGTGCTACGGTCTATTTTTTCAACACGAGGGCTAAAATGAGGCAGGTAAAAAATGGCTTGTTTATTGGCTGATAATTATCTTGCAACAAAAAATAATCGATGATTAAATTTAAAATTATAACATATGTACCTAATATATTATTTAAGACAAATATAAATGAAAATTATTTACTTAATATCTATGTTCAGTGATAAAACGCATGAAAATAATGCAGACGATATTTAAATAATTTAAAATAAGAAATGGTTAAAGGAATGACATCATAATGCTAGAAAAAAATGTCATTTTTACCTATTTTTTATGTGATAAATTGAATCGCCTGCTCTAAACCGGGGAAAATAAAGCTTGAAATAATGGCATTAAACGCTCGAAAAGGGGGAAATGGTGGATTTCGAACGTTTTAAAGACGACAGTAGTGTTTGCTGTGATATGAAACATATTTTTACAAATTTATATTAGAATCGGATCGATAGTGTAAGAGAAGATAAACTTTACTCCCTTTGAATTTTGCTAACCCTAACTGATGAAGAACTCAATATGGCTGTCTCTATCCATTCCAGGTGCAACCACTTCATAAATTTGAGGACAGACGGACAGATAACTTAGGCTATTATTACATAGGAGATATAAAGGATTAATTTGGAGATAAAATACAGCAATTTAAAAGAACTTTAAAATCACTATTAAAATTTTTAATATCGTAAGTCAATTAAAGAAAACTGAAATATTGCACTAACAAAATGAGTTTTTATGAATACGTTTTAGTTATAAGTTTCACTGCATTTTATTATAAAACATTGTATTAATTTAATTATATGATTTATAATAAAATTGGAAGTTTAAATTTTGAATAATTTTGATTTTAAGAACATTAAATGGTTAACTACACTCTTAATAGTTCTAAATACTATATATATATATATATATATATATATATATATATATATATATATATATATATGTCTAACTTTCCAATATACACTGTAAATTTGTTGGGGACATTTTTTGCTGATTATCACTTATACTCATATCTGTATATGGATTTTACTAAACCTAAAATAATTTATAGTATAAAATAGTTATTATATTGTCATATTGACACTTAAATATTTATTATTTTAAATTATAATTTTGGAAAATTAAGAACATATTTCTAATAGGTATAACTTGTTTTAGCAGGTGCATAAAAACATTTAACCAAATCTGTGAACATATTTTATTATGCTATCCTATTAAATTTGAAACTTGTGACATAGGGCCGTTTACTTCCAATGTATATGTTTCTGTATAATATTATTGTGTGCAATCACACACATATAAACTCAAGAGCTAAAACATTATGACCTCCTGTCAATAACGAGTTGGTCCAACTTTGGCGCTCAAAACGACTTGGCATGGATGCCACAAGTCTTTGGTAGATGGCCGGAGACAGATTGTACGAGATGTTTAAGCAACGGTTGCGCAAATCACATATATTGCCAATTGGATGTCTTTGAACTCTGAGCTGCCGTTCCATGAAATCACGAATGTGTTTTATGGTATTGAGATCCGGTGCGTTAGGTGGCCAGGACATTAGGTCACTGGAATTCAACATCATGTTCCTGTTTAGTTTTGTGACACCGGGCGGTGTCCTGTAGGAACATTCCATTTTCAGTGGGAATAACATAGACCATATAAGGGTGCGACTAATCCGCAATGATGTTAAGATGCCCTGCAGCATTCAGGGTCTGCTCTACCTCAACTATGGGTCCTAGAGACGCCCAAGAGAACGTCCACAAAGCACAATACAGCCACCACCGTCCTTTGTATGACCTACTGTATATTGTGGAAGCAACTGTTGGCCTGGAAACCGAGTATCCTGACATGGCAAGCAGGGTGATGAATGACAAACCGTGATTCATCTGACCAGGAAACCCTCTCCCACTGATGCTTGGACCAGTCGCGATGTTCCCGGGCTCAGCTTAGACGCAGTTGGCGATGACGCTTTGTTCAGCAAAAGCACACGTGTGGGACGTTTGCTTGTCATATCCAACAGTGTCCGCTGAACGGTGTGCTCTTATACCTTTCTTCTTGGTCCTGCATTGTACTGGTTTTGTCAGTTGAGGCTCTGTTTGGCTGCGAGTTTCCGAAGACCTTTTTCTTTGATAGCGTATGGACGTCCAACATCATGTCGGCTACTGCTGGTTTCACCCTCATTCATCCACTTTGCATAATTTCTAAGAACTGCAGATCGTGAAAAAACCACGAGTCATGTAGTTTCGGAAGTACTTGTTCCGAGCCTTCGAGCCATTACAGTCTGCCCTCTATCAAAATTTCTTAGATCCGTAGTCTTTTCCATAACACAGGAGTAAGTAAAAGAATGATTCTTTAGATTATCCAGCAGCAGTTAAATACCACTTCCACCTGATCACTTGTCTTCCACTTCATCCAGGCGAGTTCACTGCAAAATGTACTGGTGGTCATAATGTTTTGGATTTTGAGTGTAACTATCAGCCACTGATAATTTTATGTTTGATTTATCTGAAAAATTTTCTATGCCAATTTTTTTCTAAAATGATAAAAATAACTGAGCATACAGTAACAAAATCATTGCCTAATTAAATGAACTTTTATGTTAAAGGTTTAAAAGACTTTTCTAAATTTCTTGTAGCTGTTCAAACAAACTAGACCAATTAATTGGCATAAATTCTCTTAAAAAATAATACATGTACGTATTCCAAGAACAATTTAACTACTCCTCTATTTAATTTCTGAAACGCAGATTTATTCTCATTCCTAGTTAAGAGGAAATTTATTCTCTTTAAATACCTTCTGTCAAACAGGAATCCAGTAACTCCGGAAAAGAAAAAG
Organism: Pardosa pseudoannulata; assembly: GCA_032207245.1. Lineage (NCBI taxonomy): Eukaryota > Metazoa > Arthropoda > Arachnida > Araneae > Lycosidae > Pardosa > Pardosa pseudoannulata. The sequence goes on along the minus strand of CM063498.1, from coordinate 88,235,569 downwards.
CTTTTATAAATTACGCTACAAATCTTTCCTTGTTAAAAAAAGTTCATTTATAATTAAAATAAAATAAACAATATGACAACCATACAATAAAATGTCGTAATTAACTGTACAAATTCTTTTAAAAACCTTATTTTTTATAGATTTAAAGTTACACCGATAATTAATTTTGAGTTACTATAGTGAAAAATATTTCATTTAATGTGTTTTTGGGAACAGGAATTTTTGATTTGTTTCTTTAAAAGAAAATTCACTCGGTATAAATTATTTTTATAATATACTGTAAAGAGGTAGACTTTATTTTTCTACATATATATTAATTTTAATATCGTAATTTGGCACGTATAGTCCGCAGGCGCGATTTTTTGTTTAAAAATTTTCATAAATTATCAGATACTCCTCACTAATAGATAACCCGCGGACTATACGTGGAAAAATATTTATTTTAGTATGACAATATTAAATCATTTTAAGATTAAAAACCAAAGTACAGTAGAGTGCCGAAAAGTCTGAATTAGACTCAAATAATTCCACCTTTAAAATTTTAAATCATTTCTTCTAACTAAGCCTCGGAGACGAATTTTAATGGAAGAAACAGAACGGCCTTCATTTCTCTGTTCGAGAACCCAGCTATGTAAATCGCCTTCTAATGCAGGCCATTGTATTTTTCCACTGCGATCGAATCGCTTTATTCCCATATTTTTAATGTTTCATTTTGCTTGCGCCAATTTCTTACAGCTTTCTCGTCGAATTTCTTGAACCCATCCACTCGGTGTTGTCAATCGGAGCTGCAAATTGTGACTATCGATATTTTCGCGTACTCCAGGACACAATTTAAGATTGCTCTACTTCCCACTACTGATTCTTTCTGCTTTATGGGTTGTATTTTTTTTCATGTTTTATTACCGATACGATACGATGTTTTCTTGACGTCTCTTGAGTAGTGATTTTGTTTACATTTGATCATCGCCGCTCGAACGATGTGCTTTTTATTTTCTCCCTACTTCCGATTTTGATAATTTGAGCAATAAACAGCAGATAGTCCTGATCGGCAGATAGTCAGAAGATGAAAAAATTTGCTTTTTAATCACAGATAGTCAGCGGACTATACGTGCGAAATTACGGTACCTTGAATTATATAGCATTGCTTGAGTATCTCCAGTAATAAAACAAATAATACAAATTTTATATTTTACATATATTATCACATAGGATAAATTCCATTACTGTTTTGATAAAAGCCAGTAGGAAAAACTTATTACTAACTATTATAACATGGATAATTTCTAACAGGCACTGTCATCACAGTAGTTGTATACTTTACCTACAAGCCACATAGGCAAGTACAGCCAGCGTATAAGAGAAGTACAGCTTTTTGTATATACGATACTGATTTTTCTCCAATATAATTTTATGATTGAATGTTGCATTATTGTAGCTGTAAAAGGAAATTGAACTTGTGTGGAAAATTTCAGATCTTTAGTTGGTCAGGAAGGCAGCTAAAATTTAATTACAAAGTACCAACTGACATTCAAGTGAAGATAAATTAAAGAGATTAAAAATCAAATAGTGTTGTTAGTTTGTCCGTTTAGTTTCTTTTCAATATATTCTGAAAAACATTTTAATTCTGAACGGAAAATATATATTTTCCTAAGAACTGAAATACTCTAAGCAATAGTGTCATTGTTTCTCTTCCAAAGAGGCAAACTTAAAATAAAATAAATAAATTTTAAAAAATAAATAAATAAAAAGCCCGATTTTATTTCTGTCGATCACATATCGAAGCATATCTTACATCTAAGCTATTATAGACTTCACAGAATAAAATAAATTTTAAACAATTCTGAATACTACAGCACTTCACATTAGTGACTAACCATTGTTTTAAACAATATAGGATGTAACTTAAGAAAGAGGAAAAATATCCTGAAAACATGTTTAATATTGCGTATAAAATAAATTCTATAAATAGCAGTTTTACAATATTTAAAGCATTTTGTCATGATTTAAGTAAAAATTAAATTTATGTGCTCTGTTCAAAAAATAGTGTCTATCCAAATGAAAACTTTTTAAATAATAGGAATTACATGAAAATTTTGTAGATTGTTTACGAGATTGCCCTCTATTTACTCAAAAAGGAAAACTCGTTCTAAAATAAGATAAAAATTTTACCGTATATTTTTCACCGGTACCTAAGATGAGAAGCAAGTCATTGAAATCCTATGGTAGCATTATGTTATTATTTATATATTATATATTCTCTTACATAGTGATCATACAATTATTTTTTCCTAATAATTCAATATAAATAAAGAATTCAAGTTGATCACTACGTCATAGTCTGGCCTAGACTAAACAAACAGTCATATTTTTGATATTTACAAATTAAATTTTTTCTTTAAATCTTAAAAGTATTGAAAAATATTTAAATAAGTATTTCTTACATGTAGTAAGGATTAAAAACAAACTAAATCCTGATTTGTTTGAAGGAGTTCTTTATTAAGCTGTATCCCATATATTTAATATTTAATTATATAAAACAAAAATTTCTCTTCAGTTATTTCTAAAAAGTAATCAGCATCACACAGAAGCGCTTAATTTATTTTTAAAATATCTTTGAGGTTTCTTACTAATAGAAATGCCCTTAATGTTACATTTTTTTTTTTTTTTTTTTTTTTTTACAAAAATTGTTCAGATTACAAAACGTAATAAGATTATTTATCTTGTTGAAAACCCCAAAATGTATTGAAAGAAATCTGTTAATTTGAAGTCTTGATTTTATTTTATTTTCCTCCTAGAATGTCATTTTGGAAAAGTTTTGTCAAAGATTTTAAGGTCTTGCTTTTACTACTTTTATATGGCAACGGTATAAACTCTGTTAATATTGGTTTTCCATATTTTATTTTAACTTATAAGGAATGGAGGATAAAATAGTTTATTTAACGAATATTTGACAGTTATTTCATTAATACGGCAAACGGAATAAAAAAAAAACCGAAACTAAAAATCCCTGGTTCCATTTAAGATATTGTAATTTATTAATATAAATATGTAAATCTGACTAATAAGTATCTTTATAAATAATCTAAATATTCTAATATTTAATTATACAAGAATTGCTTTATAACACGACATTTCACTGATGTTATACCAGTCTTAGAAATAAAATTCAATTGTAACAGTTTAAATTACATTAATTTAAAAATTAATTATTACAGTATATGTTTATTTTTTTAGAAACTTAATTTATTCAATCTAGCACATGTGACAATGATTTATGTATCATTATTTTATGCTTTCTAAAAAAAGGCTATATATATATATATATATATATATATATATATATATATATATATATATATATATATATATATATATATATATATATATATATATATGCATATATATATATATATATATATATATATATATATATATATATATATATATATATATATATATATATATATATATATATATATATATATATATATATATATATATATATATATATATATATATATTATATATATATATATATATATATATATATATATATATATATATATATATATATATATATATATATATATATATATATATATACATACA
>CM063498.1:88204460-88226960 GCA_032207245.1 Pardosa pseudoannulata | reverse complement strand
CAATGGATTGAAAAACAATGGCTGTAATATAAGACGTTGCCTGTAAGTACTTTAGTACATGGATTTGGATCCAGTTTGTAGTATTAACGTTATTCGTGACCACGAATTACCTTTAAGGTATCCGTCTACGTTTGGAGTACTTTTTTCTTTAAACGCAGAAACTAATTCTTGTTTTTATATTTTTATATTTATTTTCTATATTATCATAAAGAAATGCACTTAAAAAATTTATTCCTGGAGAAGTGTTTATAAATTTTCTAATAAATAAAGAAAATTTAGTAAAATAATCGGTTTTTTTTCAAAAGGTATAGTTTTTTAATAAATTAAATTATTTCAGTATTTTTGATGCAACACATTTTTTATACAATGGACTAATGAATCACATAAAATTTTTGCTTCATGTACATTTGGTAAAACATTTTGGTCCTTCAAAATCATACACATTGAATTTTTAACGAATTTCCATTACCTAAACAACTAACTATGAGTGTAACATCATTAAAACATATCCAATTTAAAGCATTTAGGTCATGTAGTAGTAAATACTATCAAAATCATTCGTAATAATTTTCAACAAATTATTTTAAGAATGTTTTGAGAAATTATATTTCAAATTTCAACATTTTATTAAATATACCGTTATGAGAAAACCGTATTTGAAGTTTATGTAAGCAACTTTAACTATTAAAAATTAAGATGCATTTGTAAAATTCCCCACACTTTTTTGCTTCAAAACTTTCTAATTGGCAAGTTGCTAATTATTAAAAATGCTAGAAAAATGTTTAAACTAATCTTCATGAAAATTTAAAATTTTTTGTCCAAAAAATGCTCTTTAAAAGTCTTTAAATTCACAACTTCCGGTTCTGAAATCGCTACTTCCGTTTTGTTTTGACAGCTGTCACTGATGTATAAACAGCTGTAACTTTTCTTTAAAATGCCGTAGAGACAAAACAAAAACAGATTTAGAAGCCTAAAAGTTGAAATTTTGCAATAGAGAAAAGAAAAAATTTTGAATTTTGGCAAAAAATGACGTTTTATTTTATACGGATACTTTAACCTGTAGGCGTGTGGGGAATCAAAGTAAATAAATCATCAAAAGGAATTGTATCTATCTGTCACAGATTATATCATAAAAATCTTGGATCTATTTAATTGTTTATTTAGTTTCACTACAATTAAAATATATTAGGTGTCAAGAAATTTTCCTTGGGAAATATAAAAAAAATAAAAGAAAATTATTGAACATTACTATTTTAGCTCAATTCAATTTAGATGAATTTTACTTTTTGGACATATTTACTAAGATTCACTAGTATTTTTAAAAATATTAATTATAATATATCACATTTAAAATAAATGACCATTTAACGATTAGACACTTAAAAAAATAACAAGAATTGTTTAAGTATATAATATTATCTTTTCAAATTCTCTTAACTTGCTTTCACCTGCTTTTATTACAAATATAAAGCAGATACAAAGTGTGGTATCTTCTTTTACTCTATGTTAAAATTTAGTATGGAGTATATTATTTCATGATCTTCACAGGTAATAACTCCCTTTAAAAGGTAAGAACTTTGATTTAATTGTTTTCATTTTGATTATTACATTAAAAAGTAATTACTATTATTTTGTTTTAATTTTAGAAGAAAACAATGGCTTATGCCAAACTGTATTTATGTCAAATATTGTCATAGCAGCTAGGAACAAATACAATAATAATATACTTTACACCAAGCACGGAAACTGTCCTTAACTAACATTGAAATCAAGATTTGCGGCACGTTATAATGGTAGAAGAGAATAATACACAGCATTAGAAGGAAATGTTTTGGGCAAGTTGTTAATCAATTCATTGATAATATCCTAAATTTAGCAACACCGTATATTTTAACTCATTAACACCCAGGGAAATGAAGCATTTGTTTACTAAACATAATGAATAAGATCGACAGAAAGGTAATACAAAGGTATTTTAAATATTCAAATGATTTTTTATAAATAAATCCTGTTTACCCTTTTTGTGTAGAATGTATTTTTACAAATATTTGTAAGGAAGCACAACATAGAAGTGCAAAAATACGAGGGAATTATATCTTTTTTAGTTTTATTATAAATGACAATATAAATTCAATAATAACTACTTTTATTTAACTAAGTTATAAAGATGTCTCTTTAATTTAATATTAAAATAGTAAAAGATACGATTGAATATTAATTTTCGAGAATGGTGATATTTTATTGTTGTTTTTGCTATGTTGCTTCTATTGCCACAGACACAAGCTAAGCACGTAAACCAGATGATACACTCATTAAGGTAAAATATTGAGATTTTTGTTTGAAGCTTATAGCTAGTCTAAAAGAGAAAAAGGGTTTATTTTAACCCTGCCAGTGGAACACACCGAGTAAATAAAGTCTCCAAAAATACGGTATAGTCTCATTGTGTCAATGACCAAAGTGTTCTATGATTTTTTACTTCACCCTTTGTCGACAAGATTGGAATACGGGAAACCTATCCTCGTTACTGTCCCTTTACTTCCTGTTAAAAATACATATATAAATATACATTATAGATTGTTAATTTTTAATACACATAAAGATCGTCAAGTCTCGAAGATCGTCCCATAAGATATAATGGGTTCTAAAAGTACAAAAAAAATATTCTTTAAGAGAATTATTTATATCTTTTTTTACGAAAGTCATCCAAGCTATTTAAGTGGTGCAATTAGAGATACATCTGTAACCGCAAACAAACTACTTCGAAATAGAGATTTACAAAGCCATGAAAAGCTATCAGAGTCTTTGTGCCTCAGGGAGTAGGTGTGCAGTTCCTAAACAATCGACCTGACCCTCCTACCACAAAACTCCACAAGGGAAAATACTGACAGAAATGTACATTACATCCATTTTCTGAACGTTTTTGGAGGTCGAAAATTGTACGTGATAACCGCTTTGAAGGCATCATCGGTTTGGCGGAATTGTAAATGCGAACCGCTTAGAGGGTTAACCAATGTATGTGTAGATAGTTCTTAATATAGCTACGAATAATTACGATGTTATACAGGCACGGTAATCCTCCTTCAATAACACTGAAATTAAGATTTGAGGCACATTATAATGGCACAAGAAAATACATAACTTTTTCGATGAAGTTGTTAATCAATTCATTGAGAGTAGTCTAAATTTTCGATACACCGTATATAGTGATTCATTAACACCTAGGAAAATAAAATATTCGTTTACTAAATACAATGAAAAAAAAGTGTACAGGAAGGTAACACAAAGGTAATTTAAACGATTCAAACGATTTTTAGTTTAAAAAATGCTGTTTACATTTGTATTTCCATGTAGAATTTATTGCTACAAAAATTTGTTAGGAAACTCAAATAGGTGGATTAGGGTTTTTTTAAATTTTTATAGTAAAAACAATGTACAATGACTTATTTAATTTAACTAATTTATGAAGCTACCTGTCCAATTTAATATTAAATATTATAAGTAAGGATTTAATATTATTCTTAGTGAGTATTAATATTACATTTTTTTTAATTCGTTGTTTCTAATGACACTCACTTAACCATTTGAATATATTCGGAAAATACGTGTCGAAATTGAAAATTTTTGTCTTTAATTTTGTTAGTCATTATAATCAAAATGTTAGAAATAAATCATTTTTGCAAAAAAGAAAAAAACCTACATAATAATAGCCTAAGTTATCTGTGCATCTTTTCTCGAATTTATGAAGCGGTTCGACCTGGAACGATAGAAGTATCCATATTGAATTCTTGATGAGTTGGGGTTAGCGAAAATCGGAGTGAGTAAAGTGTATCTTCCCCTAAACTATCGATCATATTCTAAAATAAATTAGTATAAATATGCTGCATATCACAGCAAAAAATACTGTGGTCTTTAAAAGATTCGAAATCCACCCCTTTTCCACTTTTTCTAGCGTCAATTTATCACATAATAAATAGGTACAAACAACATATTTTATAGCATTATGACATCATCCCTTTAACCATCTCATTTAATCATTTCTTATTTTAATTATTTAAATATCGTCTGCACTATTTTCATACATTTTATCACTGAATTTAGATATTACTTAAATCATTTTATTTAATATTTGGCTTAAATAATAGGTAGGTATATATATATATATATATATATATGATAATTTTAAGTTTAATCATCGATTATTTTATCACCGGTATTAACAACAAACTCTATCTACCCCCAGAGTGTAGTGGAAACGTTAGTTTCATTCCTGTATTTCCATTAATTATTGTGGCGAAACCATTCGGAAGAACTAAATTAAATTTTGACATAGTTAAGTAAACTTTGAATTATCTTTCTAAATGAATTCAACGTGATTCTAAACTGCATTCACAGTATAGGGAGGCTTTAGAGGAGTATGAAGATAAACACATTATTGAACGAGTACCAGATAATTCTCAACCAAAAAACAAACCATTTTTTAAGTGCATAGGGTACTTTACAAATCTAGAAAATTAAAAAATTTACCTATCCCGTCATATGACTTGCTATATGCTAGTTTTAAAAGAAATAACAACTATTTTCAATATTTTCATATATATGAAAAATGTTAATAGAGGATAGCAATTTTTGCTTATTTTATAGAAAAATAAATCAAGAGACATAATTTTCTGGAGGTATGTAATAAACTAATACAATAATATTATTATCTATATCAACTGTCTTGAATTCTTAGCCCTTCAGATTCCTTTGAATTTCCCAAATCCTTTACAGTATCCGCGAGAAATGGCTCACAACTGACGAACATTTCCTTTGAGAGTATTTCTGTCCATTGGGAAAATGGCAAATTAAATATTATGCATTGGACAAATCAATTTCAGACTTCACGGATGTGAAATTCCATTTTTTCTTTTGCGCGAACTCAGGTGAGACAGTCTAAAATTTGCGTTACCCGAACTGAATTCGGGCGTCACACGTAATAGGGTTGAATAAGCAAAGCACGTAATTTAAAGAATATACATATTTTGGTGAACTGTTATTTATTTCTGTTTGATAATCACCCCTAGGCTGAATGGAAAAGAGAATAAAATTTATTCTGACCAACATTTGTGTGAACAGTTCACATATCTGTTAGAAACAATTCGAATATTATGTATTTTCGTCAAGCACGTAATTCATCTTTCACCAACATTGAAGAGGCGATTTCCTGCAAGTTATATGAGCACAAAAAATACACAACAGTAGAATGGAACATTCTAGGCAAGTTGTCAATCTATTCCTTGGTAATATTCAAAATGTTGAATGCCCTGCTTGTAATAACTCACTAAACCTAGAGAAATAAACGTACTTCTCTGCTAAATCTTATGTATTGAATCGATTGAAAAGTAATGCAAACTGATTTTGAAGGTTATAACGGAATTTTTATATGCAAAAGAAATATTACTTAGCAAATGCTCTATAGTATCTAAATCTACATAAATTTGAAAGGAGTCCCGAATTTGGGAAGAAAATAAGGAAATAAAGCCTACTCTTTTTAATGTTCATATCTATACAAATACATTTTTAATGAAACATGGATTTTATCGAAAGATCTAAATTTGCCGCTCGAGTAGTTAAATGTTTTGTCATTTTAATCTCTTCCTACACTGCTTATTTTCAATTGCGGTATACTATCAAAGATTGGCTGTGAATAAAAATTATGAGATCTGCTAACTTCTTATGATAAAATTGTGAGATCTATTTTAGGTTGAGATCCAACCTACAAAAGAAGTTGAAAAATAACAAGATGTGCAAAACTAGATGTTATAATATTCCTAAATAAAATATTTCAACTTTCTACAGCCTTCTTTTACAATTACACCTCAATGAATTTCACCACCTATCGGGGTATCATTAATTTGGGGTCACTGCCTAATGCATAATTGGCTTAATTGTTTGACGGTGGCGTGAGTGTGTCATGACCTTTCTGATTTTGCAAAGAAATGTAATTATTGTAGTCCGACTCTCTCGATCATCCGTGTTTAAAAGAACTAAATTTATGGGTTTTGAATAATCCCCTGTGTCAATGGTAAAGACAACTTAATTACAACTGGAAAAAGTATCCTGTGCAAAAGCAAAATTCACGAACCAGTATAGATGAACGTTGAGGTTAGTCGCTCCCAACTGGACATGGGCAAATAACCTCTGGAATAAACACCCATCTCCTGAACACCATACCCACCAAAACTATTGAACGGAAGTCGTATACAGTGAATATCAATAATAGAATAGATATCACAAAACATTAACGTCTCCTTATAATGCTGTAATGTGTCTAGACCTATAAAAATGCAGAAACTGTGAAGAGTAGAGACAATCTCATCTGAAGAATCATTCAAATTATTTAAAACTATCAGAAGTGAGGTTGTCTGGTGAACATCAACGGAAGCATGCGGATTGTCTGGTTTCCATCTTAATGCATGTAGGTCCTCTGTTGTAGAGAGTAATATCTTGCGAGGTCGGGGACTGTTCTTAATCTTAAGGAAGAGAATTAGAGATAAGCATTGTCTTAGTATTCTCTTAAATTTCATGACCTATATGCTTCAGACGATTTTTAGTGGGGTAACGTCTTGTAAACACGTCTACCTATGTTAAAAAAAGACGGTTAGAATAAGCACAATTAGAAAGTGGACTATCTCACTTGATGTCCTCAGTAACCTGATTTTAACATCCTGGAGCTTTTTTTGTGTTTTTTTTTTCAACAAAGTCTGTGTTCGGTTTCCTCTTTTCCGTCTACAAACTGAACACTTTGACCTTCTTGCAGGACAAATGGCTTGCGAATTCTCTCCAGCGTTATGCACGACTCTTGTTTCTTTAATCCTACTTTAGATGTGCCGAACGGTGGCCGATTGGTTAGGGTGCTGATCGTCGGTTCGAATACCACTATGGCATGGATGTTCGTAAAAGGCTTTAAGCAGTAAGTCCAGGTCTCATTAGCCCTGGTGTGCAAAACAGTAGACCGTAGCTCTCCAAACCAAACCAAACCTACTTTAGATACCTAATTTGTTAGGGCCAATGGTGGCTCAAATCCTTCATAATAAAAATTTTCCATTATTTTACAGGCATTCCCCTTTTTGACCTATACCTGTGTATTCTTTATTGTGGGTGTTAATATCTTCGTTCTGTATGGTATACATCAATAGAACATTAACAGATTGTATCTCCTTTTTATTTTTTATTCAAAGATATGTGATGCAGTATTATTGAGAAGCACCTATAGATTATCTGATAGTAAAAATCAAAGTGCATTAAAAAAATAAATATCGGAAGAAGCGTATGTTAAATATTTTTAGAAAAAATGATAATATTTGCTTTTTTTTATTTAAAATATTTTCCAGTAATTAAGAGTAGTTCCATTATTTTTGCGTTTTGAGAATTTGTATTTGAAGGAATTAGTTCGCATTTCAACAAATATTATAGCTGAACATTTTTGTACATTTTTGTACAAAATGTTTATTTACTCTATCCAACAACTGTCGATAACTGCTCTAACGAAACTAGAAACAGGAATTATAATTTACATGTACATGAAACAGGAAAATTATCCTTTACACACATAGAACTCTAAATCTGCTGCGTATTCTAACAGCTCAACAGAATTTACCTCATTAGAATAGAGTATTTTAAGCAAGTCGTTAATCAATTCATCGGCAATACTCTGAATTTTGAATGCATCATACGTAATATCTCATTAACACCTTGGAAAATAAACACATTCGTTGACTACATATAATGAATGGAATAAAGAAAATGGTAATATAAAGTTACTCTAAAGGTAGGAGCAGTATATAATATGCTAAATAAAGGTTGCTTGCATATTTTATGTAAAATATGAATGCACATAAAATTGTAAGGAAACACATGTTTTCAAATAAATAGAGGAAACTATATTTTTTTATCTATACAAAATACATGCAATATTGAATTATTTTATCTTCCTATTTAAAAAAAAGCATTTATCCAATTTAAAATCAAAGCATTGTATATGATAATCATATATTCTCTTTAAATAGTGTTAATGCTATTATTTTCGTTGTTTTGTTATTTCTAAAGCCTACTTGGATAAGCCAAACCCGTAAGCCAGAGACTAAACGAATTATGGTTGTGCCTTTTGTTTGAAGAGCACTGCTAGGATGATGAAAGGATGAATTTTTGTTCAATGTGAATCCTTCTAATATAGAAGCAGGAACCAATAAGAACACATAAAGATTTGTTTTACATCCTCGATAGGTTTTGTTTTGTTCAAGATGAACATTGTGACCACAAACCTATTTTATATAACTTAGGCTGACATTAATGAACACAGCGTTAACGAGATCTAACCTTGATCCCACAGTCCTGCGGTTATGAGTTCAATGCATTTAACGACTGATTATCATCTGATTTAATATATTCATTAACACTAGATTGCCCGAGATTTCTTGTATACCTATATTGCCCAAAAACAGTCAAAATGACTGCATTGTGAAAAAATAACAAATATGTAAAGAAATTTGTTTAAAATTAATTTTTAATATTATATAATGAAGGAGGGCGGAAGTAACTACAATTATTCATAAACCCATTTATATGTTATAGAAAAAGTCACCAAATTCTAAGAAATTGTGTCATTATATTTCATAATTGTTTTTCTAATTGAAATTAAAAAACAGTCAAAATGACTGCCTTGGGCAATCTAGTGTTAAACATATATTAACTCAATCTATTGGTTTTTATTAAGTTTTAGATTAACCTCTTAATGCCCAGTTCTTTTAAAAAGGCCGGCAAAAAAATATGATTTTTTTAAGTAAAAAACACTATTTAGACCGTAAATATATATTGAAAAATGAGCGAATCAGAATATCATTATGAATACGCTGTTGGGAAGCTTCTCACAAGGAAGAAATAAGTCGTAATAAGGTGAAAAAATATGTATTTTATACTTGAATAAGTAAGTGTTATAACTTACCATGTAAATGATAAATATCAATAAAACGATTGATATTTTTTACTTTCACATTGTTATTTACAATTCTCTGTTGCATGCGAGTGTGAAAAATTATAACAACAGTACAACGCCGCTCGAAATATCTCGAGTGTGCACAGTTTGGCCAGTTTAACGCGCTCGAGTTAACTCAAGAGTGCACGTTAAGGGGTTAATAGTGTAACAGTGTAGATCACAGATTAAAATAATAAAAAACTGTATGTTTTTTTAAATTTTGTACAAATGTGCTATAGTTTGAATGCAGTTTAGCTTAAATAATTAAATATATATTCACACACCACATTAAAATGTGTGTGACTTGTGATAAAAAGATTTATATATAAAATATTAGAATAAAGAAAGAAATGATATAGCCTTTGAATGTTTTTTAATAACAAAACATTTTATGCCCTGCTTCTTGAAATCGTTTAGTTATTGAAATTTATGTGTTAATGTTTATTTTAGTTATTGAATATTAGTAAATGGGTACTGCTTGTTTTTCCCTTAATCATAAATTCTTAGACATACTTGTGTTTCGGAATTCATAATCCATACTTTAATATATAAAAAGTTATGTTTGATAACACGACAAGTTATGTTCAAATAATGATTCGAGATCCATTGTTATTTTATAGGTTAACTATTATTTCTGATTTTTTGGAAATTACAATCGAGACTTATTTTATTCTATATATGTATCATTAATTATCCTAACAACTAAAAAAAGGCAGAATTGTCATTTATTGAATATCAAAGAAATAGAATGAGGGGAAATATATTGCAATGAAGGAAACTAAGAGAAAGATATTGCAATTTTAATGTTTCAATCTGAACTCTGAGATGCTAAATAACAACAGTTTATATGTGTTATGTGTTATGTATATCTCTATATAATTTGCAAGCATAAATTCTATCAAGAAATAAATTAAATTATGTTTTCATTACAGAGGTAATATGTATCATTAAATAAATATACTAATTTATTTCGTTTTCGTTATTGTGAAAATATATTAAACAAATTCAGCTTGATGTATGAAGAAAACTTTAATATCCATCTTCTCCCAATTCAGAGTTAATATTTCATATATCTTACAGCATACAGATAACAATAAAATATAAGCTAGTTTTTCTTTTTCAAGATATGTATTCTATTGCAGTATTAACAAATATATTATTTGACACTAAAACTAAAAAATAGGTATTTGTCAAAGACATGATTAAGTAAAACTATTAAAAATATAAATTTGGGAAAAACTAATTTCTACATTTTCTAAAATTAATTTTTTTAATTAGACTGATAACAAGTCTCCATGCTTTTATTGACAGAAAAAATAGAGTAGACCTTCGAATTTCAGAACACCAATTAACACTTTGACTGCCATGGCTATCATATGTGATATCCAGTGATATTTCCGTTGAGACACTGGCTATCCGATATGATAGCCATGGTGTTTTAACACTTCAGGCCATGGCTATCAAAGATGTTATCAGTTACATGAAAATCGTATTGGAGTTTGATTGTTGGGCTCCCTACGATGTGTTAGGTATACGTGGTTTGCGCAAATTGGTATATGTGACGATTTTATGAGCTAAGTTTTATGAAAAATTAAATATTTGGAACATGCAACAAAAAAGGGAATATATATAAATAGAAAGAGTTTGTTTTAAAATATTGTTTGTTTTGAAATATTGTTTTTTATATATAGTTTTATGTTGAAAAATACAAATTACAGAAAAAAAAGTTTGGCCCCGTTGTGAACATTTGCAATTTTGGCTTGGCAGTCAAAGTGTTAACAGGATCACTCAAGGTTCATGCTTTATTCATCGCCTTATACAAAATGTATTTCCCTGTGAAAATCCAGCTTTATGTAGAGTTCTCTTCGTGGGTGAGGCAAGTTATGTTAGGAAAAGAAAATGATTAATCAGTTTTTTTCTGCTAACCGTAACAACATAGAATGTTGTTGTTATTCAAAATTCTATGTTACATATTACACGTACAAATATATAGAAATTAGAATACAGGACTTTCTAGTAAGGTTTGATGCTACTTAACCTAATTCGTTTTAGATTATCCATACTTAGGTTCTTTTGTCTCCCCTCCCTGTTTCTGCTCAGACACTCTCGTTTTTCGGATTTCTATATCATTTAGCCCTTTTCTCCTTTTCGCCATTAGTAAACAACGAAGAATATTAAAAATTAAGAAATTAACTTTCATACATGCCAAAATCCCATATACTAAAGTTTGGACTATTACAACTGCCCTCCTAAGCAAATAAATATGTAAAAAAATATTACCTATAAAAAATTACCATAGGAGCAGCAATAATTCAAGTAGTAGTTGTATATATATATATATATATATATAATATTTATATATATATATATATATATATATATATATATATATATATATGTGTTTGTGTGTGGTGTATGTTTATATATATATATATTATTTATATTTATATATATATATATATATTATAGTGTGTGTGTGTGTGTTTTTTATATATATAAAATATATATATATTTTATATATATATATATAATATTTATGTTTTATATATATATATATGCATATATGTATATATATGCATATATATTATATATATATTTTTATATATATATATATATATATATATAATATATAATATATATATTTATATATATATATATTATATATAAAAAAATATTATATTATATAAAATTTATATTATATAATATAAATATATTGGCCAAGGAATCGCTATCATAATTGGAGGGTTGTGAGTTCGCAGCCTAAAATCCGCCGTTTCCTTTATAGGTGATTATGCAAGTAAAATATGTTAGTGTCACAATATATTCCAAGTTCACAATCATCACTTCTAAGGTACTTCTTCTGGTAGGCCAAGACTATAAGTCTTCTGCTTGGTATTTGCTTCTAAATTACGAGGATCCAATTGAGCATAAGTCGTATTTTCACTCTTAGCGGTAGTCTTTAAAACGAAAGGCCCAACCATTTGCCTTAATACGAGTAGGGCATTGATCAATTGTGTTTGGTTTGATCAAGTGGCATTTGAAACAACAACAGTACCATAGTGATTTTTTTAAGTTGACAAATTATTTGGATTTTTCGTTAAATAATAGGTGTACAACTGTATTAAATATAGGTCAATTGTTCTTACCGATTTCATGTAGAATATATTTGTTGATGTATCAAGAAATATCCTTAAATAAAATAAAACAGTGTAATTAAATGGTTTCCATTTCGACTGTTATTGAAAATAAATGTATTAATTTCTAACAACATGTTTTAATAAAAAGGTAATTTACACTAAAAAATATCCTTTAGATTGATTTATCTGACGAATACAAGCGGCCATTGTAATTTTCATTTACATGTGGCAGAGAAATTATTCTTCACTAACATAGTGTTTCGAAATTACTGAGCAATCTAAAGGCAGAAAATATGTTAGTGTCACAATATATTCCAAGTTCACAATCATCACTTCTAAGGTACTTCTTCTGGTAGGCCAGACTATAAGTCTATGCTTGGTATTTGCTTCTAAATTTACGACGATCACTTGAGCATAAGTCGTATTTTCACTCTTACAGTTAGTCTTTAAAACGAAAAACCATTTGCCTTAATACGAGTAGGGCATTGATCAATTGTGTTTGGTTTGATCAAGTGGCATTTGAAACAATAACGCAACAACAGTACCATAGGGAATTTTATAAGTTGACAAATTATTTGGATTTTTAGTTAAATAATAGGTGAACAACTGTATTATATATAGGTCATTTTTTCTTACCGATTCCATGTAGAATATATTTGTTGATGTATCAAGAAATATTACTCTTTAAATAAAATAAAACAGTGTAATTAAATGGTTTTTATTCCGACTATTATTGAAAATAAATATATTAATTTCTAACAACATTTTTTTTATAAAAAGGTAATTTACACTAAAAAATATCCGTTAGATTGATTTCCCTGACGAATACAAGCGGCCATTGCAATTTTCATTTACATGTGGCAGAGAAATTATCCTTCACTAACATAGTGTTTCAAAATTACTGAGCAATCAAAAGGCAGAAGAGAATATAACCATTTAGAATGGAATGTGTTAGACACTCGTTAATCAATTCATTGGTAATACTCTGAATTTTGAATTCATCGTGTATAATAACTCATTAACACCCAAGGAAAATAGAAAATATCGTTTGTTTAGATTGAATGAATACACATGAATGAAAGATGATACAAACCGGTTCTAAAGGTTTGAAAAGGAAATTTAACATGGCAAATAAATATTTTTCAGCAAATGTTAGCAGATATTTAAGTTAAAATAAATTTGTGAGGAATCACACACATACGCACATAAGAATATATATATATTTTTTTATATATATATATATATATATATATGTGTGTGTGTGTGTGCTTAGCAGTATGTAGTTTCTTTTAAAATTACAGTATTTTGACATTTAAAATTTTAAACAGTAAGTATTTTGGGAGAGTTGTCATTTGACCTATGAACTCAAACTAAAAAAGTATTATCACATCAATTTTTCTTCTTCATTATTAATTAGTTTTACAATGCAAAAAGATTTAATATAATAGTCAATACCTTTCTCGTTTTTCCTATTTCTGTCACATAATCTTTGTTTCCTATTTGTCCAGGAAGTGACGAAAATAGCCCTGCATAGTTCTTAGCAGTTGCTAGAGTATCCGCTATCTGTTTGCTGCATTTTTTAGTGTGGGTAATTATATTTTGTTCTTTGGAATATTATTATTTTACGGTTTCATTAATCAAACCTTGTATAAAAGGGAAACGCTTGAGACATTTTATTACCAATATTTCAATACCTTAATTTCTAAGTAAAAAACACACACAAGAGAAATTATTTTCTATTTTCTATCAACATAAATATAACTATTGGAGTAATATAGCCTGTGTCGTAGGAGTTTTAGTTTTATTTTTCTAGTCTTAAAGATTACTTATAGCATTTGTATTTCTTCAAAATAGAGTAATCAAGTAAAAATCTAATATGGTTTTCAAATGTTGCATGCAATTAAATTGTAAATGACACAATATAAAATAGGGTGTACAGAATGATAACTAATTATATCTAATTTTAATTTCTATAATTTCTATAATTTTAATTTATACATGCTAGTAGAATTTCCAATTTTTTCAGTTGAATACAAACGTAACTATTCATAAATGAGGTTTGCTTTGCATGGTACTTTAAGTTTATAATGGTTGTTCTGGTGTTAATCATTGTTTACAGCATGTGTATGTCTTAAATACAAATAAGGCAAGTCATAACCTCTTATGGTTTTAAAATATTTCATGTAATTGAATGATAAATAACACACGGATATAACAAACGTAACTATTCCATAAATGAGGTTTGCTTTGCACGGTACTTTAAGTTTATAATGGTTTTTCGGGTGTTAATGATTGTTTACAGCATGTGTATGTCTTAAATGAAAATAAGGCGAGTCGTAACCTCTTACGGTTTTAAAATATTTCATGTAATTGAATGATAAATGACACACGGATATAACAAACGTAACTATTCCATAAATGAGGTTTGCTTTGCACGGTACTTTAAGTTTATAATGGTTTTTCGGGTGTTAATGATGTTTACAGCATGTGTGTCTTAAATAAAATAAGAGTGTAACCTCTTCTTTAAAATATTTCATGTAATTGAATGATAAATGACACACGGATATAACAAACGTAACTATTCCATAAATGAGGTTTGCTTTTCACGGTACTTTAAGTTTATAATGGTTTTTCGGGTGTTAATGATTGTTTACAGCATGTGTATGTCTTAAATGAAAATAAGGCGAGTCGTAACCTCTTACGGTTTTAAAATATTTCATGTAATTGAATGATAAATGACACACGGATATAAAATTGGGTTTACATAAAAATGACTAAATAAATAATTATATTATTAATGGCCACGAAAAAGGTTAAAATTAAATAACACAACAATATAGAAAATATTCATTTTTGACCTGGACACCTTAAATGTGTAATTTCTTTTGGTAATTTAGAAAGGTTAAGTAAAATAAAAAGAATTGGGAAGCTGATGTAAAATTAAAACTTCTTAAATACTTTTTGCGTAGTATATATTCCTTTCGCATATCTAAATAATAAATATTCACAAGACTATCCCTTAAATAATGCCCTCACTGACGAAACGCATGTGTTTCTACTCGGCAGTTCGGCATTAAGTTTTGATCTCATTAAGCGTTTAAATTTTAACACTTAAGCCCCGAGCTAATGAGATTTATTTCTGCAAGTAACATCGCACTAAATTTAGCTGGGAGTCTATATGAATAGATTTCATTCTCTCTTTGTTAACAGCGCTTTGCAGAATAACTCTCTTCATCCCATTGTGACATAGAAAACTTAACAGATATTTAACTCGTATATTGTTGACATTTGTGCTCGCTTACTGCAAGCATTAAATTTAAATTATTCTGGTTTAAGTGCGCGTATGTCCTTTAATTATATACAGCTGTAGAGGTTAGAGTGACGCAGATATAATTAATTGTCGAAAACGGAAGTGAAATCAAAAGATAATTCACTTGAACATGATGATAAATACATTACGTGCTAAGTTTATAACACTGTTTAAGCGTTGTTTGTAATAGTTAACATCCCATAATATGATGTGTAAATTTGGTATAAAGAGATGGGAATAGTTTATGCGTTGTTTAATACTTTTTGTGGTTTCTTTTTTCTAAGTAGAATCTAAATTCCTGTTTTAACGTGTTTACATTCCAATTTATTTAGAATTATTATAATTTGAACCATTTTAAAACTAAAATTAATTTTGAAGCAATAAAAAATAACAATTTATTTATAAAAATACGTTAAAAAAACCTTAACTACAGATTTTTGTAAAATATTAAATTTTTTACATTATTTCTATGTAACTAAACAAAATTCAATTTCCAAATATCAATAAAATATTTTCAGTATTTTAAACATACAAACAAACAGTAAAAAGGTGAAATAACCAAAAAATAGAGTAATTTGGTATATGTTCTAATGCATTTAGTTTACGTATAACTGAAAGTTCTCAAGATTTTATATGTGCATGAGTTTAAATACCTATAGTGGTTACATCATAATAATTTAGAAAATAATATAAATCAAATTACTGGTTTGATTAAGAATGATCATATATCAACTATAGGTATTTCAAAATTATACACCAATTTTAAGATGTTTTAAGTTATATGTTTCTCAATTACGTAAACGTCTTCAAGTGCTTCTTTAGAAATGTTTGTCTTAATAATGCAAAATAGAAAATATTTTAAGGAAAAAAAATGTGCAATGAATAAAAGTTAATTTATTACAAAATCTTCATCTAAATTTAAACTAATGGTTTAGAATAAGCTCTTTTTATTAATTTCATCCATCGATAGATACATACATACATATATATATATATTATATATATAATATATTTATATATATATTTATATATATATATTATATATATATATGTATATATATATGTATATATATGTATATATATTTTATATATATTTATATGTGTATGTGTGTGTGTGTGTGAGTGTGTGTGTCAGTGTTTGTTTAACATATACCCATATTTACTATTAAGAATGTAAAACGTTTAGGAAATGTTTAGGAAATGTTAGGAAAACATGTTTAGGAAATGAACTGCTCTCAAGGACCAATTGTTCTCGTCTGGATATTGCAAATTTCATATATACGTCTAATTGAGCCGTACTAGCTTATACCATAGTATGTTAATTGAATGAATTAATGACGTTCAATAAAGAAATTATTGAATGTCTTTAAGGATTGAAGACAAAAGAACAAAATAAGTTCGTGCATGTTTATTATTTCCTTTGAAAGACAATTTAAAATAGTTTTACACAGCCAAATTTCAGCATTATCTCTTTAAAATTCAAGATTAATAAATCGTTGAGATTTATTAGAAGTCGGTTATAAATTTTATATAATAAATATTAAAATAAATATTTTGCCTAATAAATATTAAATGTGCAGAAAAAACACACTTATCTATCTAGAACATTTGTGAGGGGGTGTGATTGTGAAATCATCCTCTTATAAAGCAGAATAATAATGCTTTTTTAAATAAATTCATTGTATTGAGAAATTTATGAATAATTATCATTAAAATTGTGATATTAATAAATACTTAAACAATTTGTTATTCTTATTTTTGAAACCATTTTTTATTCGAGGCATAAGGTAAGAATGCTGAATTGCTGTTTAAATACATATATTTCAATTTGAAAAATAATTTAATTGTATCACTACTGTCTATTCATGAATTAAAGTGTTACAGGGATGCAAAAATATTTTTATACACAATTTAAAAAAAATCATATATCTTTAAAAAGAAGAGGTAAAATGTTTCAATAGGTGGCTCCGACGTCAAATCACTGTCCTTTAAAATTTTGAACATGGGCTGTATTTGTTGCCGTTGAAATATGGATCCAGTATTCAATTTCATACGTTTAAGCGTTTTGCAGAGTTTCGACTGCTCCGATGACTTCAATCATTCTTCATAAGTTATTGGTATTCAGAAGTGCTGTGGCACACCCTCGGTTCTTAACATACTCTAAAAGAAAGAGACATGTTTAATGTTGGAGATATTGGAAGCCCTGGTATTAACTACCACGATTGGTAAAAAAATCGGGAAATTTTTTTGTCCAATTCAGTTCTAACTGTGGAACAGCAGTATGGTGAGGCTTCGCCTGGAAAACAACTCAAGGCCGGAAAAATTCAAGTTGAAGAAAAAATGTAATATTTTGGCATGGCCAGGTATGTAACGCTCGTTGTAATCTTTTTGATAAAGAAAAATTGTATGAAGCATTATCAATAAACTCTTACTTTTAGGTTATTGTAAATTATTCTTTCTTAGTGAATGGAGTAATACAAGTTCCCCGATTAGATAGTTACGACTGTAAACATAACCAGAGCTACAGAACGTTCCATAGAAGATGATTTGAGAATAAAAGTTCTACATTTAAGCTTAACATTTTTATATGCAAAACAGTTTTAAATTGTTTTAGTAAGAAAGCCATAAGCATTCACCTCATTATTTATATTGTTCTTGTTTCATTCAAACATAAAATGCACCCAATAGTTTTGTACAACCCAATACTGTATGAAGATTCTTTTTCTGTTCTGCTGAGCAGAATAATTATCAAAACATTGGGATGAAATAAATCCTTTAATTTCGTTTTAAAATAATTTCATGCAAAGTAAATCTGTAAACATAGAGGGGGTCTTGGTATCCAAGCCGCTCAATGGAGAGACTTATTCCAAGAAATAAGAATAAATAGTATTCATGACATCACAAAATTACACTTACAAGGTTTGCACTATTTCAAACACATGTAAAGCGTCTAGTTGGAAGCAAAACATTGTTAAGTATAAAAGTCATTCTCGCTTTAGTTTCTTTGGTATATTTTTCAAGTGTTATCAATTTGTTTCTCTCAACTTTAATAACTTTTAATAATTCGCTCAATGTTAGTCTCGAACACAAAAACTAAGGATGTGTTGAAAATTATTGATCGACGGTAGAGGAAATATAACTTGATATATTTTTCATTAATGTATTGCATTACATATTTAAATGTATTTAATATTTTATCAAATATAATTTCTTTAAATACGGCCTTTTATTTGTAAAAACCCTGTGAGTATCATTTAAAGATAACTACAAGAAAATGTACTTATATTTTAAAGATACTTATAAATTATACCATGTGTGAAGATAATATATTTAATTTCAAATAATACTGATAACACATTCATGTTTGTTTATATTTGCGGAGGTTTAATATTTGATAAATTTCATAAATTGATGTGTGACATCATATTTAGTTTTCTTTAAAATATACAATGAAACAATTGCTGTGAGATCCACCTTGGCTATAAATTTATAATTATATTAATTTTTATGGTATTAATATTTAAACATTTAGTTTGAAATCCACACATTTTTTAAAAGAAAAACTTTCTATTGTTTGTACTGAACGATCAAATACGTGAATAAAAATCCAGTTTTAAAAATATTTGCCCTTTATTTACAGCAACGAAAAGATTCAACAGAAATGGAAAATTATGTAACGTAATAAGCTCTGCATACATAAATAAATTGAACCTCCGAGTTTACCAATGTATTATGATGTTTAAATTTACTTATTATTTGAGTAAATATTTGAGTTTCGTTCTTCACATTCCTATCGCATTGTCGAATGAGCATACATAAGTCATATGCTTTCGATCGGACTTCAAAGGATATAAAGGTAAACAATTTCCATTTTACCGTAAACACTGAATGGCAAAATGATTGTTAGAAAAGAGAATGTGACATAGATGGAATTGAAATCGAAGCACAGGAGTTAAATGCCTACCAGAATACTGAGACTTTGAAAGATTTTTCTATGTCTGAATGTATTAGAATTAGGTTAGGTAAAAAAGTATTTTGCTTTATAGGTAGATATTTTAGACAATTGTTTATGCTTACTCATGTATGGTAAATACAATTAAATTCACCGTAGATATGCTCATTATAGCTCTTAGATTACTTTCTGAAACATCATTAATAGAAAAGTATTAAAATTTATCAGTTACTCATTTTCTTATTGTAATTTTAAAATACATTATTTTAAAAATTCTATGTGGTACTAGCTGATATTTAAACTCCAGATTTGAGTGTGAATAAACTAAATACAACGCAATTTTTTTTCTATAAAAATTACTTGTTAAAACTAAAAATACTAGATCGATATTATTATTAAAGAAATCCAATTACAGCTCCACAAATATAGTCTCAGATAATATATTGCATGGAAACAAGGATATTTTCTGCAGGAAATATCTGGAACGTTATATGTTTATAATCTGTTTATAAACTACACAACTAAATTTCAGAGTAACATTTACAATAGTTTGTGTTTATTGGACAGAACGGTACTATGTGAATGTATTGTGTTAAAAAGTCCTATTTTAAAACACAGGCAATGATATTTTTGTAGTCACACTTAATATTAGTTTTTAACTTAAACATCATTTTAAGCTCATAAATTTCTCATGCTTCATTAAAGTACGATACTACAAAGAATGATTCAATCGACAGAATACATTATTCATTTATTATTAAATGCACTTTGACATGAACAAAAACACACAAGATTCAGAAAGAAAACAAACCCACATGGTAAATAAACTTCAATGCGTAAAATCGGCTTGTGCTGAGTAAAAGAAAATTAGACTTAAATTCCGTAATATTTTCTGTTTTACTCTCATTAAAGAAGGTAGTTAAAGAAGAAATATTCAACATTTTGCACCTCCCCCAAAATTACAACCAAAACATGTCGGCCGGAGACAAAAACTTTGTGAGTTTGAGGTAAGTTCACTTTTAAAAGAACAATGCGAATAAATAAAAACATAACTATGGGTTTAATTGTGAAATTTAAAACAATTCTAGTTAACAAATATATTTTAAATGTAAATGTATATTTATATGTAGAGTTATTTTGAATATTTTCATTTCTTGTAAATTTAAATCCCTCCAAAAATGTCTTAACTATCTTAAGAACTAAGATGCCGAATAAAATAAATTTGTACAATAACATATAAAAATGAATTTATATAAAAGAAAAAACTGACATTCACGAAAATAACACTAAAATCTTAAAGAAAATCAAAAATAGAAATGTATTCACGATATTGTTACCACCTAACATGTAGTTCGGGCATAAAAAATATCTCAAATGAGAATATCATGCCTGTGAAACAAAATAGGTATAAATTAAGTAATACCAAATAAAGTCTAATACGAAACTTTTAATTACTTAAAATTAATAGCTACATACATTTATTTAAATCGGTTAAAATAAGTAAAACTATAAAGTACATGTAGAATCCAATAGAAAATTACTGACACAATGCACTATACAATGTGCTTTCAAATGCTTTCTACTAACTACCACAAATACGCATAAAAATTAGTTCTTGAATTCCATAATAAGTTCTGTTTTAATCACATTAAGCTTAGTAGAGTTAAATAGGAAATATTCAACATTTTGCATACAACAAAATTCAAACAATACATGTCGGCCGGAGACAAAAACTTAGTGAAATTCTGCAAAGTTTGCTTTTAAAAGAACAATGCGAATAAATAAAAACATAACTATGGGATTAATTCTGAAATTTAAAACAATTCTAATTATAAAATATATTTTAAATATAAATGTATATTTATATGTAGAGTTATTTTGAATTTTTTCATTTCTTGGAAATTTAGATTAAGAAATAAAATGTTGAAATAAAATTAACTATTTTAAATAAAAGTTTCAACATCATTTTGAAAATATACGATGCAAAATAAAATAATTTTGTATAACATATAAAAGTGTTTTTATCTGAAAGAAAAAACTGACATTCACGAAAATAAGATTAAAAACTTAAAAAAAAAGAAATGTATTCACAATATTGTTACAAATCTAACATGTAGTTTGGTCATAAAATATATCTAAAATGAGAATATCATGCCTGTGAAAAACAAATATGATAAATTGAGTAAAACCAAATAAATGTCTTATAAAAAATATTTAATTCCTTAAAACTAATAACTATACATATTTATTTAAATCCGTTAAAATAAGTAAAATTATATCTGACGTAATCATGTAAAATCGAATAGAAAATTACTGATACAATGTTCTTTTAAATATTTTTAAAAAATTCTGAAACTCCACTAACTACCAGAAATACATAGAGCTAAATTCTCCATACGGTTAAATTTTCCAAATATTGAAATTAAAATCACCTATAAGAAGAATGTAGTACTCAAAATAATAAAATATACTTCATATTTTCATTTTAACTTTCAACAACTCGTTTGAACAATTTTATGGAAAAAATTATTATAAACATACTCTCGTCAACAGATTCTGACTTTTGACACCTGAAAAAGTACCTAACAATGTTTTTTATTTCAAAAATGTATTGCTTAAAGAGCAAAAGAACGTTGTACGACAGTTTTCCTATTTATCACAGTTCCCCAGAGATTAATTTATTAGATGCGCAAGCAACAGGTATTAGAAATAAATTGTGAAAGGGCTGTCAAAACATGGGAGACCATTCTCAACAATTACAAAGGAGAGATTTATTGATTTATAGACCATTACATTCTTCAGTGTAAAATTCCCTTTTTTATAGCGAGGTAATTAAAAATAATATGTGTTGAAGTTGCTTTTAATCATCGCAATATGTGTTTAAATATATCAATATTCTCATAACGTTTATTTTTTGACTCCATGTTGACCAAGATAATCAATCTTTGTGATTTTCATTAAATTGTTTACTGTTTACATTTAAAATATAATAAATAAGGTTAATTAAATGCAGTAAAACTGATGCAATATTTGAGAAAAACAAGTATGAGTGCATATGTACTTGTATATATATATATATATATATATA
>CM063498.1:88169460-88199460 GCA_032207245.1 Pardosa pseudoannulata | reverse complement strand
AACAAAAAATGCACTCAAAACAAATCTACTGTAAAGTGGCATTGTTCGCAACTTTGTTTGAAGACTATTGCATTGCATAAAGAATTTAGCTCTTAAAAAATCAAATTTCACAATCATTATAGTGGGTTTGAACTTGTCCTTCCGCTGTTTGTTTTAGTTGGCAAAAAATTGTGATATTTTTCATTACTTTTATACCTTTTATAATGCCATGGGAAACTTCAATTTCATTAATTTTTAAGTGTTAATAGGAAGCCATTTTACAATCTATTACTAAATATGCTTCCAATCAAAAAAAATTGTCTAAAAAATCAAATTTATTTTAGATAATAAGGTAAATGAATTTCTTATATAAATTAATTTCTTTCCCAAAAACATTTTAACATAACATTACTAGAAAAAATGGCCCTTTTTAGGGTTAACTAATTTTAGGTTATTTTTACTAACAAAAGCGATAATCAGTGGGAAAAACAGTTTTGTGTGTGTTTCTGTTATTTTCTGGTTAATGTATAATGAATATTCGAAATAATCCTCACAAAATCATGTAGAAATTCACATCAGTATACAATTACTACTCTTCTAATGTATGATGAATTAGTTTGTGTCTAAATAAGAATAATATTTGTTTTTTAACTCTCATCAAGAATAAAAATGATACACTGATATGTTTTTTTTTATTTATTTTGTACTGAGCTCAACTTGTAAATTATCCTGATGAAGGCTGTTTTCATTATAGTGTTTTCTAATTATATTATGTATTTATATTAGGGTTTTTTAAACATTTTTCCTTTAATCTTGAGCATGCATTATATCAACCTCACTTATTTCACAAAAAAATATGCAACTAAGGGTTTAAAATATTATTGTGAGGGTTGCCCAAATTGAAAGTGAAACTGCTGTGAATTCACAGTGTTAAAATATAGAAGACTACACATTACTTAAGGAGGGCTCTGAGAATGTATATCATAGTGTCAATTACGTCAGAGTGTTGTTTGTTAGGGTAGTTCTACTTTATTGGTATCATGGATGCATCCGAATGTTGTCACCGTACAATCTGTTTTAACGGAGGAAAATATGAAAGCTAGAGAAATTTACTGCCCTATATATACGAAATGTGTATGGTACACACATTGTAGGTTAGGCAGATCAGTATTTCGATAGCGTCGGGATTGACGTAAAGGATGGCCACATCTACTACGGACATTATCGATGACTGTATGCCCTGTCGTCTACAAACAGTATGGATGACAGGGTATGATCATGGCACTTGCAGTGGCACCAAGGCAGCAACTTCACCGTGGACCATGTCTACCATCGATTCAGTCTTTAGAGAGAGGTCTTAAAAGATGGCAATTTGAAGACAATAATGAAGTCCAATCGCAGAGGAAAACTGGTTTAATAGTGAAGACCAGATTTTCTTTACTGAGGCTACCGATTATCTCGAAAGCTTCTAGGACATACACACTTTATAAAGCCCAAGACAACATTGTATAGCCTATATGCTCTTTTTCTGCTACTTTTAATATTTTGCATGATTAACAGCAGTACCATTAAACCATTTATCATACTGACAGTTGTGCGACTTTTATTTGTGTGATCTTTTTATTTGTGTAAACATATATCTATTAACATAAAATGTGATAGTATTTGTGTTATGTATGAATTTCAACATGGATAAATTATCTAGATGAAACCCTTCATGCTGATTCTAGTAAGTTTTAGGGAAAGTATTACTTACCAATGACTTATACCAGGTCATATTGAGATAACATAAAGAGTTAAGATATCAGATACAAATGAGCGAAAACTTACCGTTTTGCAGACATTTTTTATTTACAAATCTAATTTTGCACAATCTGGTGACGCAAATAAAATGTATTCAATCTCGAAATGGAGACGTCGTAAACCGCTGAAATATGGAAGCAACTTCCACTGATGATGCTATCTTGAGGTGGACACAAAAAGTTGAGCGTGCCCTTCTTCTGCTGAAGTTTTCTTCGCTTCGTCTTTCCTTCGAAGTATTTTAGTTTTTCTTCAAGAGTCCTATATATTATATATATATATATATATATATATATATATATATATATATATATATATATATATATATATATATATATATATATATATATATATATATATATATATATATATATATATATATATATATATATATATATATATATATATATATATATATATAATATATATATATATATATATATATATATATATATATATATATATGTATACATATATATATATATATATATATATATATATATATATATATATATATATATATATATATATATATATATATATATATATATATATGTATATATATATATATATATATATATATATATATATATATATATATATATATATATATATATATATATATATATATATATATATATATATATATATACATATGTATATAGGTATGTATATATATATATATATATATATATATATATATATATATATATATATATATATATATATATATATATATATATATATATATATATATATATATATATATATATATATATATATTATATATATATATATATATATATATATATATATATATATATATATATATATATATATATATATATATATATATATATATATATATATATATATATATATATATATATATATATATATATATATATATATATATTTATACATATATATATACATACATATATACATAAGTATATATTATATATATATATATATATATATATATATAGTAATACGAAAATACTAACTAATTTTTATAAATCAAATGCTTATTCTTTGGTTTCAGTATTTTAAAAGTATTTCCTATTGAAACATAAGTAAGCCCTTAAATTTATCTGTGACAAAAGTCAAGAACTTCAAAGAAGGTTATCTACCTTATTATATAAGCAATAGTGAAGGACAATGGAATAGGTCACTGTACCACTATCATCAATATTTTACTGACAAATATGAGGATGAAACTTAATCAATATTTTGAAGGCTTATCACTACTACCGCGGCAATTTTAGTATACCTAATCGATGGAGTGTTCAAATGGACTGCAAAAGGATAATCCAGACTTGAGTGTAAAATATAATCATGTTCATTATGTTAATAATTATGTTTTCCAGACTAAAATTAAGCTTTCATAAATTTAATAATAAAATTGTAAATACATATGCTTAAAGATGGAATTGTTTTACTAATACTATAAAAGCTGTATATTTTAAGTTACTATAAAAGCTGTATATTTAAGGTTCAGAAATCTTACATTTTTTATAAAGTTATTTTATGATTCAAAAGTTACTTTTATTGATATAGAATATGTGAAAAATGTTTCATGCATGTGTAGAAATAACAGTGATATAAAAAAAAAAATTTCTAATGATTTAGTTTTTACAGGATTTGTACATTGCTTATTTTATATTATTTAAATTAACACTTACACACATTTGAGCACTTGAACCCATTTGAGTACTTTCTATCTATCTTCACTTTCTCCGTCAAAATGCAAACAGATTGGTGCTCCGTAACACCTATCTATTTGAATTACCTAAGAGTTTCTTTTGTAAAAAGCTTCTTTTCAATTTGTCATAGTTTATTTCAGAGTTAAAAAAGTCCAGCCTATGCTAAAAGAAGAAATTATAAAATTTAAAAAAAGCATTCACAACCACAGTTTATATGAGCTTTATTCTTATACAATACCCGGATAATATGAAAACACTATAAATGCTGTATATGTAATTATTTGCAATGACATATTTCCAACGATTATATGTTAGATATAGTTACAAATGTAAGGACAGATTTAAAAACTATTTAGCTAAAATTATAAGTATGTACACACCTTAAATATTTATTTACCATTGATTGATTATATGTTTTTAAAAAAGAATAATCAATCACACAATAAGAAATAAGAGCATTTAATTATATTTCTCTTTTTAGAATATTTAAAAAATATTGATGTAGTGCTATTTTGGAAACTGAATTTTCAACTATATTTGTATTTATCTTATGTAAAATATATTTTGCATAAATGGAAAATGTTAGACATTAATAAATAATATAAAGGAATTTTAGAAACATCACCTTAAATTATTTGAACAACATAGTCAAAATAATTAGAAATTATTTTATTTGTTCTAAAGCAAAACATAATACAAATAAAAACAAGTTATCTTTTTTGTATAATGCTTTCGAAAACCACAAAACTTGAAAGAAAATCTCTGATATTTACTTCTTTTAGGTATGCCAGTCAAGGAACTTATTTTACATCGTACTTTTCCTTGGAAAACAACAGAATGTCTTCCGTGTCTGTATGATACATAGCTTCCCTTTTATGAATCCGGATGCAGGATTCAAACTACTAAAAAACTATTTACAAATCCAGCTATGCTTTACATGAATACTTTATGATCAGCCCTTCACATATTTTCCCAAAACTATTTCATGATTCGATTATTTCTGTCTTTGGATGACGCCTGAAGAATCTCCATATAATGAAATATGAATAATAGAACTACATTTCTATTTTGTTTCACAGCAAGGGTGTATTGTATTTTTAGAGAAACTTTGAGAAGGAAAAAACTAAACTTTGAAAGTACGATAGATTTGTTTATGATTCCGGGTCTATATTTTCCGTAATGGTAAATATTATGAAATATGGTTTAAGTACACATTTATTTCATCAAAATTGGAAAATAAATGAAGTAAGAAGTAAATAGTCAGAAAACTATTGTATGTTTCAAAATAACCGCAAGTGAATAATGAAGAGAAAATATACAAACAAAATTATCTTGTTAAAAGTAGTACAAATACCTTTGAATTTTGTAATTTTGAAGCTGAAAATATTACAAAACCTACTATGACGTGTAAAAAAATCCATTTACTAATTTCAGAAAAACTTTCTTATATATATTTACACATAAAGATTTACTTTAGAGTCTATTATAATTTATATTCAATATATTTATCTCTTGTTTTATGTTGTTTACATACATGTATATACTACAGGATTTACATGTGAAGACTTTTCATGTGATAAATCCCTTTATAAGAAGCTTGCTGAAGTATATCGCCTTGAGATTAAAAAGTAAAATTTATGTTGTTAATGTGTTATAAATTAATTTTAATCCCTGGTATTGGTTTATAAATGCTATTGAAATAAATCAACGTTTAGAGATTTAATTAAAATACTAATTTACTCTATTGTACCAACCAAACATTTTTACTAATGTGGGCAAAATTTTTTACTGTTGTTTAGATTTCATCAACCCTAAACTATACCTAGTCTGATTTAGGATTTTTGATGTATGACATATGATGCGATAGTAGTTGAATTTCAAACTACAATAAACATTGGGGTATTGCATCAACTCACAGTTTTAAATAAATAGATTAAAGATCATTACAGAATGGATATCCAAAAAGAGAAATTCTGCAGCAATTAATGGACATATTATAAGATCTAATAACATAAGTAAAATATTTTGAGTTAGAAATCAGCAAAAGCTTTCTTTTTTGTTCCTTTTATAGAAGTTGGGAATTTTTGTTTCATAACTAGCTATAAACGATATGACTCACTAAATACCCTTCCATACTGTCACAACTGGTAGATTTCTTTGCATTTTATTAAAAAAAAGTGTTTATCAACCTTTAAAATATCTTCCTCCTAATTTTCAATCATTATTTACTTCACGCCCCCTGCACACAGTACAATGTAAACAATAACAATGCATTTTGAGTATTTCGGAGCTAAAAATAATTTCTTTTGTATATGTTTTATTCCTCTACCCTTAAGTGTTCCCACCCCTTCCCCTCATGTGGCCAACCCCACAGGGGGAGAATTGCAGATTTAAAATATTAGCAAAGATGGGATTCAGTAAGATCAGGGCAACAGTAACCTTCCCCTATTACATTATATTCGACAAATGCAAGCAAATCATTTAATTTCGTATTTAATTATAAATAAATGTAATATTTAAGACAGTACCACAATCAAATAAATATCAAATTTATAAAATGATTCGTCTTAGATCCGTTTGCCAACACATCAATCTCAAAACCCGAGAGTTGTGGGATAGAGGCTCTAACCGGCCAATGATTGCCGTAGTCATTAATGACAGCTGGGGAACGTAAAAGAGGTTGGTATTTGCAATGTTCCCCAAGTTCCTAAACGATACGGTAAAAGACCAAGCCTGGGGGTTGTTTGCTTGGTTCTTACTTTATGTAGTCTTAGGGAGTAACAAAGATAGCATGCATACTTGCAGCAAGTTTGATTGTTTATGGATAATATATTGTCATAACAAATTTGATGCTGCAAACTTGCAGAAAAATTCCTGCAAGTTACACAACGCAAGAACATAAAGCGACCACTCCTTTGCAAAGCTATTTTGCTGCAAAACTCTGGCAAACTTCTCATGACAAACTTCAAGCAATCGAAAATTCGTAGACTTCCTGCAGTTTTGTTTAAAACTTGCAGTCTTGTCATGCAAAACTTGCTGTAAGCTTGCTTGAAAAGCAAGACTGTTGCAAGTTTGCTGCAAACTAAATTTGCTATCTGGGAATGTTTGCCACCTATATGTCATTCCATAATAAAATTTTCAACAAAATCAGCAGCGTTGTATGGAGTGATTCTTAACAGGCAAATACCTCCGCGTTATTAAAAATTGCTTCTTTAAAAATATTGACACACATTTTTTTTTTGTGAAAAACTTACATATGATTGAAAATATATATGAATTAATATGTGTATGATTTCAAAAATTTATAGTTATTTCTTTACGTTTCAATAAAAAATACATATATTTTCAGATAATGTTTCATTTAGAAGTGCATCTGTTTTACAAATTAAGTTATAATTTTTAATTACAAATATTAAAAGATATTACTTTTTTTTTTAAATTTAACAAAATATAATTTCATAATATATTATTTGTAACTTTAATCTTACACACAAAAGAACGAAAATAATTGATTCCTTTCTGAATCACAATTTTAAGTAAGTTTTATATTACTATTGTGCATTTAGCTGATATATTTCACGAGATTTTGTGAAATAAATACTGTAACAGGATAGAAAATAGTGGTAAGGTCTTTGGAATAGAGAGAGGTGTTTTATGACGATGGAGTGTGAAATTTTGAAGGTTGAAAGTAAATAAAAATGTGTTGAGAGTGATAGACTTGTTTCTCTGTCTTAGATAAACGTAAAAATGATTACATATCTAAAATCTAATTCTAAGTTGCCTAACTGGGACTATCTACTGCTTTCAGATGAGTTTTTATAAGAATTTTTGTAAGAGTCAAAAATGGGCACTGTGCTACGATCTCACGATCTCCACGATAAATTACATTTTATTTTATGGCTAATTTTTATTTTCCAAAAATTTCAAATAATAATTATAGAGTCAGTCATCTAATTTAATCATCGATGTATAACTTTTAATAACTTCTATAATTAAAAATTGAAATAATAGAGTAATTTAAATTTTGTTAATTTTTAAAACATATTTTTTTTAAATATTATCATTATTTATTTAGTTATAGCTCAGATAATTTGATTGTGATTAAGTTATTTGATATAAATGTTAACTTACCTTTGAGTTCTTATGAATTATGTTCTTTTTATTGTGTGGAGACATTGTATTTCAGAAAAATCTACAAGTTAAAGGAAAAAAAAACCTATGTCTAACCTATCAATATTAGGTAATTACAAACTCCAATTTTTAAGATCATAACTATTTAACAATTATAAAAGTTATCTAGAAAATATAATTTATATTTTTTATATATTTTTAATATATAATATTGGTATAGTTAGAAATGTCTACAATTCTTTACCTACGTTATATTTAGTATTTTTTTATTTAAGTTTAACCCTCTAAGTGGTTTGCACGTACAATTCCGCCAAACCGATGATGTTTCCAAAGCGGTTGTCATGTACAATTTTCAACCTCCAAAAACGCTCCGAAAATGGATGTAATGTACGTATCTTCCAATGCTTTCTCCCATGGAGTTTTGCGGTAGCTGGGTCAGGTCAATTCTTTAGGAACTGCACCCCTCTTTGACGGACGTTTAAAGTGGGATGCACCCCTACCCCCTGAGACACAAAGACACTGATAGATTTTCATGGCTTTGTAAATCTCTATTTCGAAGTATTTCATTTGCGGCAACAGATGTATCTCTAATTGCACCACTTAAATATATTGGATGACTTTCGTAAAAAAATATAAATAATTCTCTTGAAGAATATTTTTATTTGTACCTTTAGAATCCATTATTTCTTATGGGATGATCTTCGAGACTTGACGAGCTTTATGTGTATTAAAAATTTACAATCTATAATATCTATTTATATATCTATTTATAACAGGAAGTAAAGGGACAATAACGAAGGTGGGTTTGCTGTATTCCATTCCAGTTGACAAAGGGTGAAGTAAAAAATCATAGAACGCTTTGGCCACTGACACAGTAAATCTTTAGCGTATTTTTTGAGACTTTTTTTCCTTGATGTGTTCCACTCGGAGGGTTAATCTTAATAAAATAGATAAATCAGTAAATAAATTACTATTTTTAATAAACAGTGAAAAGGAATTTTAAATACATCATACAATTTATTTCGAGGTGTAAATGGTGCATTAATTGTTTAGTATTTTTATAAGAAAAATAATACTGAATTACTTCTAACCATACGTCTTTGCGATATAATAGAGTAAAACACGGAAAAAGACGGTATGAAAAAGTATATATCTAGAAATATTTGTACTCTTATAGAGAGAAAAATTCTTGTTTTAGGAGATATATTTCGATTTCCTGGGGTTGTTTTGGTATAAGTATTGAAGGGATGTAACCAGTGAATGGAATAGTTTGGAGATTCCGTGCTGATAAAAGGCAAGAATTCGAATAATAGAATATGACAAAAACAATATCTATTGTTTCCTTTCCTCCTCCCCGGATAATATCTTTTTAGTTATGTCTCTTTGAAAGTGCCTTTTGTGAAGTAAAATAGGATTTTTTCTTTGAAAAAAGTACGTATGAAATGTGGTTTTGAAGATCTACTTGTGGCATAGATGGAACAGTAAAGGGCACGCTTCAGGATATTTTGGGATAATTTTACAAGTTTTGTTTCATTTTGAAGAAATGTCTGTGTTCCTGTGGTATTTAGGAATTACGATTAATTCTCGAAGGCTTTAAGAAATGATGTAGAACACCATATATACCAAATGTTCTGCTGTCTTAAGGGTTTTGGAAATTCTATTTGCTTCAGTGCACACAGAAATTGAAATGTTTTGTATTCAATTTTGAATTCTAAGACATAGAAGATTAGTGTAAAACCATGATTTTTTCTGAAGGCTTTTTTTCATCGATATTTTAAGAATATTTTTATATGCGTTTAGTTAAGGTTTGCTACAGGTTAGAGTGGACATCTAATTTATTTATAATTTAAGTTTGAAAATTTCATACGCCCTTAGCAATGTATGTATGAATATTAGACTCCGAATACAAGGGAAAATTTTGATTATTTTAAAAGCTGTTGATTATTACTTGTTCCAAAAGTATATTAACTTAAAATGCTCCACGCGTGTTTCTTTCATTCATAAGACAGTTTCATGACTTTTTTTAATCTTAAAAATGTAGATAATATTTTTTGGGATAAAATATAGTTGTTTTGCGATCATCTATGGTAAATATCTTCATAACATTCTGTATTTAAAATGTCCTATTTTTATTTTATATTCCACAATGATAAAAATGATTATGAATGATAAAGAAATATATTTAAAATTTGTACAATATCCTAAATCGAATAATTTTATTTTGGAATTACAGTATCTAAAATCCTTTTCAGATTGTACATGTGTTAAGATCTTTCTGTCAATTGAATTTCTAATCCCTCATTTATATTATTATCTGCATATTAGAGAAAGTTTTCTGTATGTTTAGTGATCTGTTGATATAAATAATAAAATTCTGAAGTTTAAACTTTTTAAGAAATTGAAATGTTTTAAAGCAACTTTTATATATTTTTTTAATATAAGAGCTGTTCACCCCCCCCCAAAAAAAAAACATGTAAAAAGAGAAAATATTCTGGCAATTGTTTTTTAAAATTTAGAAATCAGTTCCAGATATTTTTATTAGAGATTGATAAAATATTTTTTTTTCTTTTTCAATATATATACAGTCACATAAATGTATAAAACACCTAAAATTCTGCGTATAGTCTGAGTTTAAAAACTTTGTAAAACAAACCGTAGTATTAAGAACAAAGTATTTTGCTGATTTTTAAAAATCTAAACCTCAAACTCGTCCTATTATTTTGACTCTTCAGTTTGGATCAACAATATTACTGTTATTATTAGTGAAAATTATAATATTTTTACGATTGTTGAGAAGGTGATACTTTATGTAAGACGAGCACTTAAGTACACAAAAGTATACGCATTGAACTAAAACTTACCAATAATGTAAATCTTTAATTTCTTTGTCTATTGCATTTTGTATCCCCCCCAAACAATGTTAGACTTTATAATATCATTTGAATAACAATTCTCTTTGTTAATTGCATAGTTGGCTTACTACATAAATACATCTTTCATATAAGACAGTAATATTTTTTATTTAAATTTTGATTTTACAAGTTATAAAGTTAAACGTTGCAAATAAAATTACTTAAATTAATATATTAATGTAAACATATACATTTAGGTAAATCAGATAGCAAAGATTTAATGAATAATTGTATTATGATAAAAGATTAAATTTTAGTTATTCTATTTAATTTACCTATTTATAATGTCTATAATAATATTTATGATAAATATTAGTTTAAGAGCATAAGGTATGATTTCATTTATTATTCTTTAACAAACTCACATAAAAATACGTTCTCATAGTTTTCATTGCTTTGAAATATAAACTATTTATTTACACTAGTCAGTACTAAAATAAATAAATAACCAGTAATTTAACAAATGTATTTTATACCAGATTATAAAAAAAGTTGTCTGAAGAATTTGACGCTGTCCGAAATTTATTACTAAAGAAAAGGATGCTTAACATTAGCAGTTATTTGTAAATGATAAGTTTTGAATTCATATGCATTCTAATGCATCCGGTATTGCCATTAGTAAAAAATCCCTCTAATAATTTAGAAAATGGGATTATTGATTTAAATCAATGATTTTTTTAATCTCATTGATAGATTGGGTTTTAACATTATTTACACCAAGATTGTATAATCATCCACACCTCCTATTACTCGGCTATTTTAATTATTCATATTCATTCTAATTCTTCCGGTGTTGCCCTTTTTCATTCATAAAAAATAAAACTAATAATTTAGAAAATGAGATTATTGATTTAAATCAATGACTTTTATATCTCGTTGATACATTGGGTTGTAACATTATTTACACCAGGACTGTATACCACACCTGCTACTACCCTGTTATTATATCACATTTGTATAAATGGAGTAGTTGCTTTTAATTTTGTCAAAATTGTCGTTGTATAATTCAGAAGAATACATGATAAAGAAAATGGATAGCAATACAACATAAACAAAATCGATAAAAGGTGACTCTTTACTGTAGTACAGGCAATATTTTCGGAACCTAAACAATTTTTACCACTTTTAAAAGTTGAAGTACAAGAAAGAAGAAAGGCGTCAAAGTATATGCATCTCTTTGAAAACAAGTTATTTCAACTGCATTAGAATTTAAAAAGTCTTCAATTTCTTTGTCAGCTGTGTTGTGTATACTCATGAATGATAATGCACTTTAAAATATCCTTTAAATAGAATTTTCGTTGAAGCAGGCTCTATCGAGGATTTAATATGCTGAGAAGTCTAAAAAATAAAAGCTCTTTAGAGAAATATAGGTGGATAAAACTTTCAAAATGAAGCACGTTTTGCACAATTTTAGTGTTTTCTGTTTTAGTTACAAAAATTCATCCATTATTTTACTAAATATTACTAAAAAAATATTGTTATATATACCTATAGGAATGACATAAGGAAATCCATTACTTGTTTGCAAAGAAAGCTTTAAGTGCCGACAGCCATAATAGATTAACACATAAATGTTGATAGATAAAAATATATTTCTTTCGATTTTTAATACATAATAAGAAAAATCTAACAGTTAAAACAATATTACCATTCAATTTATATTCACTTTGGTTGTAATTACTATATTTATAGTAATATATAATAATATATAACATTATATATATAGATACATACATATATATATTATATATATATGTATATATGTATATATGTATATATGTATATATATATATATATATATATATATATATATATATATATATATATATATTATATATATATATATATATAATATATATATATATATATATTTATTTATTTATTTATTTATTTATTTATTTATTTGGATGAAATTAATTTGGTTATTCACTTCAATTGAAAAAGTCTTTCTTCTCACTTAAATATTTATAAATAAAGTTTATTTTGCACAGAATTGTGAAATGAAATGTTTAGAGGAAAATATTTACTGAAGAATTTAATGCTGCAAAACGATTTTTTATGATTTTCTTTAAAAGTAAGAAATAAAATATGTCTTCTATTGAGAAGGTTTATTTTTATCGAATTTTCTATCAAGTTCTTTTGAGATTGGTTTGGTTTGGTTTGGAGCGCTACGGTCTACTGTTTTGCACACGAGGGCTAATGAGACCGGGACCTACGGTTTAAGGCGGATTAAAGATTCCGAACGGCTACGAACATCCATGCCAGCAACGGGATTCGAAGCCGCGAACTCCGGTTCCGAAGAGCAGCGCTCTACCATTCGGCCATCGTTCGGCGTTCTTTTGAGAATTATCTGCAATTCAAACATTATCTCACATGCACTTGGATATTATACAGAAATTAGAAATGATTGACTATCCTTATTTTTTCTATTTAAATGCATATCAGTTGTATTAAAACTGTCTGTTAGCAAGCCTATGGCAAATACGTAACCTATAGTTTCGTAAACCTTAAATGACAAAAAATGAATACTAACACTAATTACAGATTTCAAAGTAAAACAAATATAAAGCTTAAGACACTTTGAGAGAATATTATAAGCTAAGGGGTTTTGTTTGTGTCTCGTAAAATTAAAACAAATATCTATATCTTTTGTAATTTTTGACATAATTAGAAAATGTTGTTTTGCATACATGATATAAAGTAAATATGTTAAATAGGCGAGATATTTGATTTCTCAGTTTAACATATAAAAACCAGAAATCAGATCGCGACATGAAATTCACTGTATATATTTTTTTAAGATTTTGTTACAAATTGGTATAACACTTGAGTTTTAAATTTGTCCTTGCTTTATCTACTGATATCTGCATTAGTAAAGTTGGTGGTAAACATTTATTCATTATTTGAAACTGAGGTGACCACTTCCAAAACTTGACAAAATTTACCTGTTTTAAATTTTATTTTCGTCCCATTATTATTTTTTGTTCGTTGTTATGTAATTTTTTCTTGACATTCGTTAATATTATTTCCAATAATCAGATACTCTTTAGTGACCAACCTGAAAATTCAATAATTTGAGTATAATTTGTTTTAAATTCTATATGTAATGAACCTGTTTCGCTTTGTTAAAGTAAAAAAAATCAGAAATATTATTATAAATATGTTATAATTTGAAGTAAAAACTTATTTTGAATTATCAAACATCTTAGTAATATTAATCTTATAACAGCTTTCTTCTTAGTATGAAAATAAAACTAAGAAAATATTATGAAACCAATCTTTAAATAATACGGATCATGTATTTAAGTTCAATTTCCATGTGACTGTTGTTACACGCATACTGACTTTTTTAGCTTATTATTCTCCAAGATTACATTCTTTCCTAATGCACATTTCTGATGTTGAGAAAAAACCATTGGGGCGTTCGTTATACCAATGTAGTTCTAAGAAAAATATTAGTTCTTAGATAAAGATCATCATAGGTGCACCAACAAATGTTGTTGATAAATGAAACATATACTGTATATTTTTAACTATTGTATCCACATTTAAATTTTGTACTATAATTGAGTCATATTTATATATTACAAGGATATTATAAATTTGTTATAGAAAATTAATTTAAAAATACCATATATAAAGTAAATAAAAATTTCAGTATCATTATAAAAATCAAGTTAAAGTACTAAATAATTTGGCTGCTACATTATTAATTACATTTTGTTTACGAAAATTATTTGTCTCAGAAAAAGCTAAATGTAATAAGCTCATTAATAATTTTCTGAACCAAAAGTATTTGGTTGAATTGGTTGTGAATTTCAACATATTTTTATACCACTAGTGTTCTCATTTTGTTTACAGGGTACATTTATCAAGAAGTTTGGTTTTAGGGAAATAACAGGTCACTTTTTATTGTGTAAAAGGATATTTTCTGTGCATCATACTGGGCATATCTGTCAGCAAATTATATTATAACTTTAAAACGGATTTTGCTATATATGTATCAGTTTAACTTAAATAAATTCACACCCTATTTAGAATCCTGTTAGGGTTTAATAACCTGGAAAAACAATTCTAATAGTATGTACTCATAATATTTACTTACACAACACAATTAATAACATAATTGTGCTGTTTTGTGTGTTGTGTTTAACATAATAGGGTAAAATAAATTACACCCTATTTAAAATACTGTTAGGATTTAATAACCTGGAAAAACAATTCTAATAGTATGTACTCATAATATTTACTTACACAACACAATTAATAACATAATTGTGTTGTGTTTGTGTGTTGTGTTTAACATAATAGGGTAAAATAAATTACACCCTATTTAAAATACTGTTAGGATTTAATAACCTGGAAAAACAATTCTAATAGTATGTACTCATAATATTAACTTACACAACACAATTAATAACATAATTGTGTTCTGTTTAACATAATAGGGTAAAATAAATTACACCCTATTTAAAATACTGTTAGGATTTAATAACCTGGAAAAACAATTCTAATAGTATGTACTCATAATATTTACTTACACAACACAATTAATAACTTAACAAACTAATAACATTATATTAAATAGCAACATAGTTTTTAAATATGTTCTACACAATATATTAAATACTATTATATTTTTTATAAGTTTAGTGATTTATTTTTACTACTATTGTAAAAGTAAACATTTATTTTGGATTTAGAGAAACACATATTTTATACTAGTAATTTATTTAATACGTGAAACACGATAAGTATCTGAAACAACAATTTTAATTGATATTTCCGATAAATTACAGAACAATATGCGATACTTATTATAATCTGTTATTTGGGATACTTACATAGTCCTCAATTTAACATCAGGGCATGTAAATCCCATAGACCTTTAGCTTTCAAGCCCCTACGTATTTCCCATACCGAAAACATTTTTATTTAATAAATGTACTTAAAAAAAGAAGTACTTTAAAAAAGTGGGAACCAGGCCACTGGATGCTTTGAAAACACCAAACATAAACAATTGTTTACCTACATCTAATATGTACCATTTTCAAAATGTTTTCAGAACAAATAAAATATTTTAAAATTTTATATCCAAACTTTATTAAATGTTACTCATTAAGTGTTTAAACTATAAAATTAATAGATTTGTGTTTATAAAAAATATTGCATAATAGTAATCATTTATTTGATGTTTTCATTATATTCTGAATTTGATTTAAGCCCGAAATTAAATACTAAGCACTACTTCGAAAAATAATACTTAAGCCTTTAAACGGAAAACATTATTTTACTATTCATATACTCTAAAATTTTCATCTATCTTCTAAAAATCGTCTGATAGTCTTCAAATACATAAATTATTTTAATGAAAAATATTTAATAAAATTGCATGCACAAGTAAGATCTTTAAACATTCAAGTTTAGTTTATAGTCTTTGATCTTTTTTATACTGATTCTCAGGAAGAATTCTATAAAGAACATAACAGACCACTCAAATTTTAGGCTACCTAAACTGTTTCTCCTCACAGGTGTATTTGAAGATGAAAAACAAATATTATATTTTAGAGAACTGTTAAAGTGAAAATCTAAAGAAAATATAGGGGAGACCTTACTATCTTATTGGAAGCAGAATGCATTGGGAATTTATATAGTAAATATTTGTTACTAAAACAGTTTCTATGATTCTGGGAATTTCTTTATAAAAATATATGCTACAGCACTAGAAGATTAAAACTTTTAGTCTAAAGGTCATTTTTATTAAAATAGACTCTTTATCATATACTCATATCCATTCCTGTTCGAAATTGATTTAATTGTATAGCATTCTGTATTATATCTTACGCCCACTTGTATAGCTTGAAGATATTGAAAAATAAACTATAAAGTATTAGCTAAAATTCAAGCTAGAAATTATACAAACCACTTTAGGCCGTAATCAAAAGAAATTTTAGTTATAAAAAGTTGTATTCCTTTTCATCAAAAAGTCATGTTATTTACAAGATGGTTCATTTTAAACAAAGTTATAATTCTTCAAAAAAAAAAGGTATTACTTTTTAAAAAGAATTACTGAAATAAATTTAAAATATGGTTAGAATTACCATATAGAAATTAGTTTAAGATGTAAGCTGTTTTAGGAGTATTTATACGACTAAATGTATTTTAAGGATTTTAAGATTAAATCTTTACACGATTATGGTTGAAATAATTTTGTATTTTCATACAAACCTCTAGTTTTTAATTTGAGAGCAATAATCCTGTAAGAAATTGTAACATATCTATCATTATTCAAGCAAACGTTATTTCATATCCTAAGATTCTGAATGAAGCTTTAAATCACATTATCTATATATATATAAATGAATTTGTGTGTGTCTGTCTGTCTGTCTGTCTGTACTCGATAGACTCAAAAACTATGCATCCAATCGCCGTGAAAATTTGGGAAATGTTTAGGTATATCCCTGGGAAGGTTTTTGTAAATTTTCAACGTTCGAAATTCATTCCTTCCCCCTTTTTCGAGCATTTTATGTCATTATTCCAAGCATTATTTTCCCCGGTTAAACGCAAACGATTAAGTTTTTAATTTATCGTATCATATCTAAGGGAAAGAAACAATATTTCTAGCAATGTGACGTCATCCCAAGTAATTGTTTTAAACGCAGTTTTCTACGGTTGAAAATCTAAAGAAAATATAGCTTACTATCCTATTGGAAGCAGAATGCATTGGGAATTTATATAGTAAATATTTGTTACTAAAATAGTTTCTATGATCCTGGGAATTTTTTTATAAAAATATATGCTGCAGCACTAGATAATTAAAACTTTTAGTCTAAAGGCCATTTTTATTAAAATATACTCTTTATCATATACTCAAATCCATTCCTGTTGGAATTTGATTTAATTGTATAGCATTCTGTATTATATCTTACGCCCACTTGTATAGCTTGAAGATGTTGAAAATTAAACTATAAAGTATTAGCTAAAAATTCAAGCTAGAAATTATACAAATCACTTTAGGCCATAATCAAAATAATTTTTACTTATAAAAAGTTGTGTTCCTTTTCATTAAAAAGTCATGTTATTTACAAGATTGTTCATTTTTAAACAATTTTATAATTCTTGGAAAAAAAGGTATTACTTTTTAAAAAGAATTACTGAAATAAATTTAAAATATGGTTAGAATTAACATATAGAAATTAGTTTAAGATGCAAGCTGTTTTAGGAGTATTTATACGATTAAATGTATTTTAAGGATTTTAAGATTAAATTTCTACACGATTATGGTTGAAATAATTTTGTATTTTCATACAAACCTCTCTTTTTTAATTTGAGAGCAATAATCCTGTAAGAAATTGTAACATATCTATCATTATTCAAGCAAACGTTATTTCATATCCTAAGATTCTGAATGAAGCTTTAAATCACATTATTGATTATAAAAGGTTAATATTTCAAAATTGAGTGAATTACTTCGTAATATATATATGACTTCATAATATTCATGTAAATGTACAAAACCTAAATGTGTTAACGAATTAAAATAAATT
This sequence comes from Pardosa pseudoannulata, assembly GCA_032207245.1. Taxonomy (NCBI): domain Eukaryota; kingdom Metazoa; phylum Arthropoda; class Arachnida; order Araneae; family Lycosidae; genus Pardosa; species Pardosa pseudoannulata. Next base: position 88,181,385 of record CM063498.1, on the reverse strand, counting down.
CCTAAATTTAACAATCTCCCCTTAAAGTATTTTATTTTTGATTTTCTTGAAAGAGAGAAGTTGTCTGGAACATTATCGTTTTCTAATAATTACCTATTTTATAATTTTTTGTTGAATTCGGAGGTTAAATTATTGTCTGAGAATGAAAATATTTACAAAAGGGTATCATAACAGTAAAATAGAAAAGATGAAGTGATAGAAATACCTATATATTTGTTATTAAGTCTCTTCTACGCATTTATTACTTTCAAACACCATCATTGTATAGTTATACCAGTAACTGATTTTTCTTCTCCATACTGCAGATTTCTTCAATCTACGAATATCTAAGATTAACCCTCTCCTCTTTCAAACCATTCCAAAACATTCAGGCTTGTTATTTGCTACATTATGTACGTAAGAATAAATTAGTATCCAGAATAATTTTCATACAGATATATAAGTTATTTCTTATTATTAGATGTATAGTTTATTTTGCAGAAATATATAACATTTCATTATAACCTCACTACGAGCCCTATTTTCTCCATATTTCGAATTAATTCAATATGCTACTTCTTCAGATCAAACAAACATTAACTTATGTTGTTTGCTACATTCTGTACATAAAAATAAATTAGTTTGCAAAATAAATTTGAACCATATATATAGATAAGTGTTTAGCAATAAGTTATTTTTAGTACTTTAACGATAACCATATTGCGAGCCTCTCCTGCCTTGCTTAGTCTACTTCGGTTGCCTGAGATTAAGGAAATAACTTTTAATCTTTGGTGTTTAATACATTATATATATGAATAACATGCAGAAAAATATTCAAAAATATGGTATTTTTTTATGAATAATAAAAATATTTAAGACGCTCATATATTTTTCAAAACTATTTTTGGTTTTTAACATGTTAAACCTTTATGTTAATTTTGATGAATTAATATTCACAATACATTTTGGCCAGATATCTATGTTATTTCTTAGTAATAGTTAAAAGTTTAAGGTGTTCATCCATATTTAGAAACTGTTCTTCATTTTTAGCATATTAAAACATTATGTTCATTATATTGATTTTTATTAATTAATATGTGGAATATATTTTGACCAGATGCCTATATTACTTCTGAGTAACAATTAAAAATTTACATTGCTCATCATATTTCGAAGTTTTTTTTTTAACTTTTAAGATCTCACAATATTATGTTCAATTCAATCCATCAATATTTATAATAAATTTTGAATAGATGTAAATGTTATTTCTTAGTAATAATAAAACGTTGAAGATGTTCATACATATTTCTAACCATTTTCAATTCCTTCTTTTTAAAACATCATGTTCATTTTGATCACTTAATAAGCAGAATGAATTTCTGTCATACGTCTATTTTATTTCTAACTAATAATTAAAAATTTAAGAATTTGATGCATTTATCAAAGCTAATTTTAGTTTTTAACTTGTTAAAATTAACAATACACTAAATACTTTTTTTCGAAAATATTTTTAAATATATAAGAATAGGTAAATATTTATTTCACTTTCGCATTATTCTATTTATATTCTTATTTCTTAATGTCTGATGAAATTCATACAGAGAAAATATTGAATGATCACCTTATAAGTAGTAGTTTTTAAATAGTAATAACTATAAATAGTAATATTAGTAAGTATTATCACCTTATAAATAGCAATATTAGTAAGAAATAATATATGTGTGGGCTATTTCTTACTAATAATTCAAAATTTAAGAAGCTGATGCATTTATCACAGCTAATTTTAGTTTTAAACTTGTTAAAATTAACAATACACTAAATACTTTTTTTTTTCAAAAAATATTTCTAAATGTTTAAGAATAGGAAAAATATTTATTGCTCATTCGCATTTTTCTACTTATATTCTTATTTACTAATGTCTGTTGAAATTCATACAGAGAAAAAAATTGAATAATCATCTTATATATATAAATATTTAAATAATAATAATTATAAATAGTAATATTAGTAAGTATTATCACCTTATAAATAGCAATATTAGTAAGAAATGATATATGTGTGGGCTATTTATTACTAATAATTAAAAATTTAAGAAGCTGATGCATTTATCAAAGCTAATTTTAGTTTTTAACTTGTTAAAATTAACAATACACTAAATACTTTTTTCCAAAAGATTTTTAAATATTTAAGAACAGCAAAAATATTTATTGCACCTTCGCATTATTCTACTTATATTCTTATTTCCTAATGTCTGTTGAAATTCATACAGAGAAAATACTGAATGATCACCTTATAAATAGCAATATTTATAAATATTAATTATAAATAATAATTATAAATAGTAATATTAGTAAGTATTATTACCTTATAAATAGTAATATTAGTAAGAAATAATATATGGGTGGGTTATTTCTTACTAATAATTAAAACTTTAAGAAGCTAATGGATTTTTCAAAGCTAATTTTAGTTTTTTACTTGTTAAAATTAACAAAACACTTAATACTTTTTTTCCAAAAGATTTTAAATATTTAAGAATAGAAAAAATATTTATTTCACATTCCCATTATTCTACTTATATTCTTATTTCCTAATGTCCGCTGAAATTCATACAAAGAAAATACTGAAAGGTTACCTTATAAATAGTTATATTTAAATAATAAAAATTATAAATAGTAATATTAGTAAGTATTATCACCTTATAAATAGTAATATTAGTAAGAAATAACATATGTGTGGGTTATTTCTTACTAAAAATTCAAAATTTAAGAAGGTGATTTATCAAAGCTAATTTTAGTTTTTAACTTGTTAAAATTAACAATACACTTGATACTTTTTTCTAAAAATCTTTTAATTATTTAAGAATACGAAAAATAGTTATTGCACTTTCGCATTATACTACTTATATTCTCATTTCCTAATATCTGTTGAAATTCATACAGAAAAAATACTGAATGATCAAGTTATAAATAGTAATATTTTGTCCCTCTTTCCAGCTAAAACTTTCTACTTCTGTTTATTTCTGAGAAGCTAACTGAATAAAAATCCTCCTCTAATCCAACGCATTTTCCCTTGCATCGTGGTGATAGGTTCCAACCTCTAGAAAAGGAAAACTAAAAATGTTTATCTTCCTTACTATTTTCCATTATGTGTGGAAACTGCTTTTTTTTCCTTCTTCCTTTTTTCCCCTTCTTTTTCATCCTTTGATATTCCAACACTATTTCATGATCTAGTCATTTTCTTTCTACCGCTGATGCCTTGAGATTTTTAGATATTGAATTATGAGTAATAGAACTGTATTTCTATCCTAACTTTGGGCATGAACTTACCTGGGTTTTTTTTAGAAACTTTTCTGAAGAAGTTGAGATTTATTTTGTTCTAGAATTGGAGCATAAAACACTCCTTGCGATGGAAAAATAATGGATGGTAAAAAAGTACATATTTTTATCCATTTTTCTTCTGCTTGGATGTTCCTTCATTTACGTATTGCTTCTCTTATGTTTATTTCTAATGTTACACTTAAACGAATAATTTATGATTGTATCTGTATATTCTGTAAAATATGGTAATTTTTTTAGTAATAATTAAAATATTAAAGACGATCATACAGTTTTCAAAGCTATTTTTGGTTTTTAACATGTTAAAACTTTATGTTTATTTTGATCAATTGAAATTCAAAATAAATTTTGCCCAGATATCTATTTTACGTCTTAGTAATAATTACAAGTTTCAGGTGTTCATCGATATTTCGAAGATGTTCTTCATTTGTAGCATATTATAGCATAATGTTCATAATTATCAATTAATATGTAGAATAAATTTTGACCAGATGCTTATGTTATTTCTGAGTAAAAATTAAAAATTTTAGATGTTCATCCATATTTCGAAGTTATTTTTAACTTTTAACATGTCAAAACATTATGTTCATTTTGATCAATCAATATGTATAATAAATTTTGAATAGGTGTCTATGTTATTTCTTAGTAATAATAAAACATTCAAGAAAGTCATACACATTTCTAACCATTTTTCTTTTTCAACTTGTTAAAAAATTATGTTCATTTTCATCAATTAATAAGCAGAATGGATTTTTCTCGTATGCCTGCGCTATTTCTTACTAATAATTAAAAATTTAAGAAGCTGATGCATTTTTCATAGCTGATTTTAGATTTTAACATGTTAAAATTAACACAACGCTTAATATTTTTTCCTAAAGATTTTTTTAATATTTAAGAATAGGTAAAATATTTCTACTTATATTCTTACTTATATTCTTACTTTCTAATATCTGTTGAAATTCATGCAGAGAAAATACTGAATGATCACCTTATAAATAGTAATATTTTGTCATTCTTTCCAGCTAAAACTTTCTACTTCTGTTTATTTCTGAGAAGCTAACTGAATAAAAAAACCTCCTGCTCTAATCCAACGCATTTTCCCTTGCATCGTGGTGATAGGTTCCAACCTCTAGAAAAGGAAAACTAAAAATGTTTATCTTCCTTACTATTTTCCATTATGTGTGGAAACTGCTTTTTCTTCCTTCTTCCTTTTTTCCCCTTCTTTTTTATCCCTTGATATTCCAACACTATTTCATGATCTAGTCATTTTCTTTCTACCGCTGATGCCTTGAGATTTTTAGATATTGAATTATGAATAATAGAACTGTATTTCTATCCTGACTTTGGGCATGAACTTACCTGGTTTTTTTCTTAGAAACTTTTCTGAAGAAGTTGAGATTTATTTTGTTCTAGAATTGGCGCATAAAACACTCCTTGCGATGGAAAATAATGGATGGTAAAAAAGTACATATTTTTTTATCAATTTTCCTTCTGATGTAAGTTGTGATGTTCCTTCCTTTACATATCGTTTATCTTATGTTTATTTCTAATGTTAGACGTAACTAAATAAGCTATGATTTTATCTGTGTATATAATAAACCTTATGTGAAAAGATAGGATTATTTTTATAAGCTAATCTCCAATTATCATATACAACAGATTTTTAAATATTTTAAAATACTGCTACTTAACTATACTATACGTCAATATAATTCTATGTTTACTTAATTAAACAAAAGTACATCTATTTTAATAGATATTTTATAGGGAATATAACCTCTTCTTTCTCTCTCCCGTGCAAATGACGGGGTGAGGTTTGGCTTTCTATTTCTCGCTCCCTTGATACTTCAGGACAGGAGTGTTCAGTAGTAATGCGCCAATGAGATTAAAACTAATTTATTTATATACTAGATGTCAGTTACATAATATTTTTATGGTATTTGTAGATTTATGAACTAGACTTATATACTAGATCTTCAGTAGATGAACATATTGAAAGGTATCAGTCATCAGACACCATTCCAAAAGAAAAGACATCAAGCTTTGAAGATAATCCCAATCGTTAGATTCAAAGGAATTTTATTAGACAGATACTCCCAACTGATAAGAAATGGCGACCATCGAAATAATGCAAAGTTTCTTGATCCAGATGAGATGAAAACAGTAGGAGATGTAGGAAGGAAACTCGTACTACTTCAGATTGTGATGTTGGCCTGCGTATCTTTGAAATTTATCACACAAGAAAAAAATTACAAATCTTTAATTATATTGTACATAAGTTTAATAAAATTCTTTTTTAATGTTTAAAATACATATTCTTTAAATTATCTATGCTTGTTGATCAACGAACCGTAAGTAACCTTGAATGTTGAATTTCTTCAAAATTTATGATCTTTAAATTACAAGATAAAAAGAAACTATATGTTAAAAATGAATATATATATATTATTCATACTCATATTTTTATATAATTTTCAGCGATAAAAAATAGGCACTTTTATGACCGTTTTCTAGAAAATTATCCGATCGATAAGGGGATAAGAAAAGATACGATCTATAAATTAAAGTGACATATGTTTTCCTGTCAACATCATGTAAGCATATATAGCCAGTATTTGAAGGATTATATATATATATATATATATATATATATATATATATATATATATATATATATATATATATATATATATATATATATATATATATATATATATATAATATATGTATGTATGTATGTATAGAGGAATCTATTTTATCAACTTAAATATTAACCAGAAAGGAAATTTAATCAATACAATAGAGGAAGATAATTTTGAATGGGATAATTTCACTACTTTACTTCAACAAAATATGTGAATTGATTAACTACACGATCTTTTATTTCAAAGATAACTTGTTCTGGAATAATACAGAAGTGCTTTTAAGGACCTAAAGATATTTAATTGTCATAAAATTCGAAAATATATATTTCTACACTGGAAGTAAAAAAAAAGTATGTTGCAAATTTCAAATTTTACAAGAGTGTATATAATTACTTTTATATATTTTTGAAGTGAAACCGTGTTTAGCGAAAAGCTTTATAAATGTATTTGAGGCTAAGAAAAGCTAAAATGAAACTAAAAAATAAATAGTAGAAATAAGAAGTTTTGCGTCGAAATTGAAAATCTTTATCTCGAAACATTATTGGTCGTAGTGTTTCTCTAATTTTCTAAACACCTAAATTCTATAAAATGGAGGTAACATTTTCAGTTCAAAAAAGTTTAGAATAAATTGTACACGAATATGCAAAAATCTCAATTTAAAAGAAATGGATGTATTTCTTTTTGCTTACGATAAACAGGTATGTAGATTATATATGTGGTGTTTCACACATATATAAAAATTATTCACCATAAAAGTTCTCACAATTATTTGACATTATTAGGATTAATTTGCCAGTGGTATTCGGAATATACTGAGATAATCTGTTATCACCATTTTTTTTCTTTTGTTCGCAGATGATTGACCAAGTTGTTGGATTTTGTAACTTGGTTCGAATTTTGACTTGCAGCTTTTTCTTCAACATGTTGGAGAACATAAGGTGGAGTTTGGTGTTAACTTTTTTCTCAGATAATTGCAGATGAGAGTAGAAAAGACAGAGAGGAATTAGACATCCTTAAATGTGAAGAAGAGATTGAGATCTTTGAGGGTGTGTTAAAATCGCTCCATTTTTTCTGAGATCACATTCATTCATTCTAGTTAGAACTAGTCAAAATAAAAGGAAAATTTTCTCCAACATTGTTAATTTTTAATGTCACACTATTACAATTACGTCCTAGTATTACGTGCTACTAGTAGACTCCAACAATACAATAATCGCACTCCACCAACACACAAATATATATATATGAATATATGTATATATATATATATATATATATATATATATATATATATATATATATATATATATATATATATATATATATATATATATATATATATATATATATATATATATATATATATATATATATATATATATATATATATATATATATATATATATATATATATATATATATATATATATATGTATATATATATATATATATATATATATATATATATATATATATATATATATATATATTATATATATATATATATATATATATATATATATATATATATATATATATATATATATAGATATATAATATATAGATCGATAGATAGATAGATATAAAATGTGTGTGTATGTCAGGTTTAAAAAATAGGTAGTTGGAAATTACCTGAGTTATAAGCCATTTCAAAAAGTTAACTCTTTTATAATACAAAATAAAGGAAAAAGACCCACGCTAGAGTAAGCTTTTAGGATAATCCGGTAAGGCGGATGCATTTTTTTAAGATTTTATGTGTTTGCAAACAGTTAAGATCAGTTAGCGCGTAGACATGGAGCTGTCAATACCTTTTCCCCGCTTAGCTCCACCACGAACAATGAAAATGGCGAAAGTTACTTTCAAATTGAACTATGACTTAATAAACTTATTATTATCAAGAGAGACTGTTTTCTATTCGCCTTAACACTTTATCTCGATATGCATATATATATATATACATATGAAAATTATATTTTTTGTATTGGTGTGTAGTGACAAGTCTTATATATATACATATAGATATATTTATACATGTTTATAAGCACTTATATACTAACTGCTGTGCTTTTTATAAATTATACGTTAAAATGATAATCGCTACACCATTAGTAATATATCATGACTATATTGTTTACAATACTTTAATTTAATTAAATTTATTGCATTAAGTTTTGACATATAACGTATTTGGCATAAAATCTTAATCTCTACAGGTTACGACTGCAGAAATGTTACATCAGCTTTTCCTTCATGCCAAATTTATTCCTCAATCGCATGATTCCTTCGGAATAATCCTTTATGTTGTCCTCTTTCGGTGTATCACCGCCAACTAAAAGCTCCGTATCTACTTTCGGTTTATTTCCCACAGCGACCGAGTGAAAAACCCGCTGTGTCTGATCGAGCACAATTTTCCATGCATTCTGTTGATGGGTTTCATCCTACTGAAACGAAAACTGAAAATATTTATTATTCTTACTATTCCCCATTACTTGGAAGGTTTTCTTTTACTTTCTTTTACTTTTTTTGTGGAGAGGGTATTCCTGCACTCCTTCATGATCCAGTTTTTATATAGTTGATGCCATGAGGTTTTCTAGATATTGAATTATGAATAATAGAAGTACACTTCTAGTCTTCTACTAAGATAGTATATGCCTCTTTTCTCGGAAACTTTTGCAAGAGTTGAAATTTTTGCAGTCAGTATGGGCTCATAAACCAGTTGACGGAAGGTAACGAATCGGATAAATAATTCTTTTAAAGCGTCTTATATTTTCGCTTTTCTTGTCGAAGAAATTCTATGTTAGGTCTTTCTTTCTATATATATATATATATATATATATATATTTGCATATTCTTTTTAATATCACATTATTAAATGTACCCAGAATCAAAAATGAATTTATTTATTTATTTATTACGGTACAAATATTAAAAAATAAAAAAATGTCTTTTTGAAAAAATCTAATAGATTTTTTAAAAACATAGTGAGTATTGCATGTTTCTACCTTTTCTTGGATCTATGAATTATTCTTTTAATAATTTTTAAGTCCGCAGTAAGCCATTTTATTTTTTTCATATGTATTTTCATCTCGTCATTTACAAAAAGTTTCTACAAAAATAATAGTGTGATTTCATATATCAATGGATAATAAAGTTTTAATACATGATTACTTTTGTAGTTTTCAGTATTTATGAATTTATTTTTAATATCAAAGAAATAGAAATCATATTTTTCTTTTTTAAGGGCCCACAATGTTTTCTCCATCTTTTAGTAGTTAACTTCCTAAGCTAATCTCCAGTTGTAACAGGATGAGTTAACATGTTTTTTTGCTCTTAAAAGGCATTAGCTTCCATTGAAGTCTTATTAAATTAACAAATATATTTATACAAATTTCAGACCACTTGCTCAGGTTAATCTGTCTTGCTATGTGGTGTGCTGTGGTGTAGTACATTGCTGTTGTTACTTCAAATCCATTAATAACCCACATTTGCTTTATATCATCTTTAATCTCAATTATAGCAAAATGCCACTGATCTATTCCTGACCGCTTGCTCAGGTTAATCTGTCTTTCCATGTGCTGTGGTGTAGTACATTGCTGTTGTTACTTCAAATCTATTAATAACCCAAGTTTGCTTTATATCATCTTTAATCTCAATTATAGCAAAATGCCACTGATCTATTCCTGACCGCTTGCTCAGGTTAATCTGTCTTTCCATGTGCTGTGGTGTAGTACATTGCTGTTGTTACTTCAAATCCATTAATAACCCAAGTTTACTTTATATCATCTTTAATATTAATTATAGAAAAATGCCACTAATTTATATTACAAAATACAAATATATTAGTGAGAAGAAATGATAAGGAAAAATGCTAGAAATATATAAAAATATAAAAAGTAAAAGAAACACTCCACGTGCTACACCTAAAAGAGAAATTGGAAAAGTCTAAGAGCACGCTGCATTATTTTCCTTCCTTCTAAAAATACTCCAGTAACCCTATACTTGTTTCACCCAAAACTCTTTCAACTGGTCGTTTCATTGTCCTGTGCTGATGCATCCGTCGTTCCATTGTCCTGTGCATAATGCGTCTTTTTCGGGCTCTATTCAGAATCACCGGGACTCCAGGCCTGGTCCTGAATCGTCTCCTGCCGACCAATCACAACTCTCCAACCTCGGTGAAGTTTAAGTGCAGTCGTTTCCACTGGCCACACCACACGCCTCCAGGAGTCGCGAAAAAATACTTGGAGTGCGGCGAGCAAATCAGTTTCGGAAACCTTAGGTAAAACTTAAAAAAATTACTTCAACTAATTATCAAAGATCTTTATAAATCACCGCTAAGACACATCAGTTTGGGAAAACATAATTAGTATAATCCAACTTAAAGAATTACTTGGTCTTTATTCTCTCGAAATTAACGTAGACATTGAAATATCTAGTCTTAAATATTAAGTCTTTTATGGATTACACCACTTCGATAAAAAGGTAAAGAAAAGGCTGTTGGGTGAATGAAGTTTTTAAATTGTTAAAATAATGAATGAGATAAAGGACGTAAATGTTAAAAGAAAGGCCTCAGTTCTGATCGACTGTAGAAGTAAGAATAGGTATGTTGTAAGAATCATAATTAACTGAAGTTAAGACGTAGCATGCTAGAAAAAAGTTAGTGAAATGTCACCTTCATCAATTAACTTTATTCCAAGCACTGTATGAATCAAAGTTTTACAATTTCCAGATTTCTAATTCTAAAGAAATAACTTTTTATACAAACACACATATTATAAAGTGACTGAGCCATTTAATAAGCTACGCATTTATTATATTTATTATTAAATTTCGGATAAAGCCAACTATATAAAATAGACAATAAAAGCATAAAGTTTTGAGTAAATAAAATGTTCTCATTTATTTAATATTTAAGTTCTTCTAGACAAAATTATATTAAATTTTAATTTATAATTTAACGACCTTCAATACAATATCGTATATTGTGATTTTCGGAGTTATTATTTCCGTTTTATATATGATGTTTCTCTTTTATTATAGCTACGAAAAAGGAATAACATTTCTAGTAAAATAAGAAAACTGATGTAAACTAAAATGACATTTATCATTTTTAAATTTTAATGAATTATAATGGATATAATACTCAATTTACGGAAATAATTTTAACGTATTTCTCCTATGTTTTCAGGAATGTTTTATGTTAAGTCAAAAATTATGATGTTATTTTTCATTTGTAAGTGTTCAGAAAAAATTTAAATGAGTGTATTTTTATGTATTTAATTTTTACATAATCTCATAAAAGAACTTAAATTCGATACAAATATTTTTTAAAGATTTTGTCTCTCGCACAGTGTTCTGTTACCGTGAATAGTTAATAATATATGGTTTGTGATATGGCTAATTCATTACTTCTTTTAAAAGTAATTTATTTGTATATAAAAAGGTAAACCAATGACATTTTTGGACAGCAAAATAAAGCACTGCATACTATCTTACATAATACTTGCAGCAACGGAGCAACTGATGACTTGCCAGAAATTGCCCGTATATATCATATTTAAAGAAGAAATCACAGAACGATGGCCAATTGGTTAGGGTTCTGGCCTTTTATACCGGAGTTTGTGGGTTCGAATCCCACAGTTGCATGGATGTTCGTAACCATTCGGAATCGGCTTTAAGCTGTAGGTCCTGGTCTCATTAGCCCTCGTACTGCAAAAAGTAGACCGTAGCACTCCAAACCAAACCAAACCTAAAGAAGAAATCTGCATCTTTATCAAATAAGCAACCAGTAGCATTTCGTAATTGCACTTGGTAGTCATTACATTTGAATATGTCATCAAATTTCCGTACTCCACCAGTACGGTACTACAGTAAGTACAGACATGAAAATAGAGATATATGCTTTATACCTAACAAATATATTTTATAGTAAGGTATTATTTGTAAAAATAAAAACCATAAAGTGCTAA
>CM063498.1:88144460-88164460 GCA_032207245.1 Pardosa pseudoannulata | reverse complement strand
CTCTTTAAAGTATGTATTTACTATACATTTCACTAAAGCAATTATTCACTATAAATTTGGTGTGAGAGACTTGAAACGGGTATCTATTTTAATTTACACTCACTTCCAATAGTTAAAACGATGATGTAAAATGAAAACAAATCAACAAATACTGCTTTGATTGACACAAAATTCTACAAGACCGTAGAATATTTCCATGCATAAAAGAAAATCAATAATTATATAAAGAAATAAAAACAATATTAAATTTTTGCAAGTTATCAGATAATGACATACTGGAGACGTAAACAGTATTATGTATAAAGTGAAATTAAACAGCATAAAATGAAAAAAAAGAACATTAATAGGGTATGTAACCCCCCCTCATCTGTATACAAATTTTACACCTTGTGACCATGCTTTCAATTAGGTGGTCAACCATCACAGAATTATGTAATCGCCATTCTTCTTGTAGAGTAGTTTCCAGCTCAATAAGAGTGGCTGGAGGTGGGAAAAGTCAAGATATAGAAAGGCCGAGAGAATTCCAAAGATTTTCAATAGAATTAAGGTCGGATGAGTATGCTGGCCACGCCATACGCGAAATCCCTTCATTCTCCAGGTAGTCATCGACGATGTCATCACTATGGAGATGTGCGTTATAGTCCATTAAAACAAAATTAGGATCAACTTCTGCACGGTAAAATCTCACAATAGGTTCTAGGACTTCATCTCGATACCAGATAGTAGTCACAGAACCAGGTTTAAAGATACACAGGTCGGTGCGGTATCCTAATGAAATCCCTACCCGCACCATAATGATTCTCCTCGAAATGCCTGATGTTCGGAGATGTTTAAGGGCTGAATGTGTGTTCCTTGTTCAATCCATATCCTTATACGCTTGTCACCTGGTTCCAGGCTGTATCTTGACTCATCAGTAAATATGACACTACCTCACTCAGACACTGTCCAATTGATAAGTTCTCGGCACTACTTTAATCGATCTTCTCTTGATTAGGCGGATACGCTAAAACATAAACTCGAGGTACCCGGGTATACAGTCCACTCATATGTAATCTTCTGCTTACAGTAGCTGCAGATATTGCCTTACCAATGGACGCTGTAACCATACATGTCACTAGTGTGGAGGGGATTCCGCTTGCCGAACGTTAGCGGAATGGTTAGAGTGCTGACCTTCGGAACCGTAGGGTTCAAACCCACAGTGGCATGGATGTTCGTAGCCGTTCGTAATAGGCTTTAAGCAGTAGGTCCCGGTCTCATTAGCCCTCGTGTTGCAAAACGTAGAATGTACCGCTCCAAACAAAACAAAACCTGCGATTCCGCTTGGCTAAAATAGCAATATATCGATCTTCCGCGGGGTTGTAAACCTTGGGAGACCGGCTACGGACCTTTGGACAACTGTCTGTGTGGTTTGGAATTTTTTCCATAAACGTGAAATTACAGAATGATAAAAGCCTAATAAAAGAGCAACTTTTGTGATCTACTGTCCTGCCTACTGTCTGCTCCGGTGGCGTGTAGCGCCCCGCAACACGCCAGCTCTTAGAATCTTCCATTCATTTTCAGGAAGATATAGAAACACGTATGTCATGAAAACAAATTGTACGAAAGTTTTAAAGAACTTCTATCAGCACTTACAATCAACTTCTGTAAACCTTCATAAAGCTGGCATCTTATAAGACTGACCTTTTTGCATATTTCTTGACATGAAAGAGCGATTGGCTGTTAACTAACGTAATTGCATACTTCAATCTCTGCAGCGAATTACATCCTCTGATTGGCTGATTGGCTTCCGGAAATTAGCATTTTCATCTTCATGCTTAATGTTTGGAAGTGATTTTATATTAAATATAACTGATTTAAAACAATTATTTCGTATAATATGACGTTTTAGCAAATTTTTCGTTGATTCACAGTAAGTCCAACAATTACCCGTCAAACTACACTCATGACCATAAATAAAGGATAAATAAGTTCAGGCAATGAAAGAGACAAAAGCAAAACAAATTGTACTTATTTGTAAAGTCTATTTATTAAACAAAAGTTAAAGAGCAAAAAAGATGCTATATGTTTGACATAATTAATAAAAATTGCGATTTTTACTCCCTGGAGCAAATTTCAAAAAAGAACCTATTTACAGAAAACAGTATAACATGGTTAGTATGATGGTAAATACGGATTATGTCTCCCGGACGATGCAATACAAGCGTTACAACGCCTACGCATGCTGAGTATCAGATTCTCAATCTGATCTTGGGGAAAATTACACCACTCATCAAGCAATGCCCTCCGAAGTTCCGATAGACAGTTGGGAGGGGGTTGACGGGCTGCAATTCGTCGGCCAAGCATGTCCCACACATGCTCTATTGGATTCAAGTCCGGTAAGTATGCTGGCCAATCCATACGGGTGATATCCTCCGATTGAAGGCATTCGTCTACAATGTTTGCACGGTGATTTCGGGCGTTGTCATCCATATACAGAAATTCAGGACCCATGGCGCCCCGAAACAAACGTACATGTTGTTCCAGAATGACATCCCGATAGATGTGGCCTGTCATCGTTACACTTTGAACATGCAGGTCAGTTCTGGAACCAAGAATAATTCCTCCCCAAACGAGCCATCCTGCACCACCGTAACGGTGTCGTTCAATGGTGTTCTCTTGGTGGTAACGGGTACCTGGCGCTCTCCATATGAAAGTCCGGAGAGAATCAGAATGTAAACTGAACCTGGACTCGTCGGAAAACATCACACAAAACCACTGTTGCGGTGTCCACAATGCATGCTCTCTAGCCCAGCATAATCGCAGGCGACAGTGAGTTGTGGTAAGGGGAACACATCTGACAGGCCTACGAGCATATAGACCAATGTTCCCTAAGCGTCTGTACACGGTCTGCCTTGAAACTGTCGTACCGGTAGCTGAAGAGAGCTGACAAGAGAGGTCTGATGCTGTGCTCCGTCTGTTTCTTTTGGCAGTAACTGCCAAATACCGGTCATCATTCGGCGTAGTAACTCGGGGGCGACCTGTGCTGTAACATCTACTCACATTACCATCATGTTTGAATCGTTGCCAAAGCCTGGAGATGACACTCTGGGTGATTCCAAGTTCCTCGGATACTTCCAGCTGGGTACGTCCACATTCCAGTCGTCCGATAATTCTACCACGTAAAAAATCATCCAAATGCTTCCTTTGTGCCATAACTATGCGGTTATTGCACTGAAAGGCTTTTAAAGCGCTTGTGAACAATTTTACATCTTTGCTAACATTCCTTATATACCCCTTTCATACACTCTCGTCATTGTGACGTACAATCCGCGCTATCTGGTGGTTTCCTGCAATTTGCATATTCTTCTTCAAGATGTGTGTGATAATTCTACAGGTGAAATTTTTATTTTAGAGCTCAATTTCTGTGTGATTCTGAATTATCCTTAATTTATGGACATATGTATTTAGCATCTGATAATCATAGGTTTCTGATAAATGTACTAATAAACAATTAAAAATTACTTGAAACTGAGAAAAAATGAGCCTTCAGTTATTGGAAATCTTTCATTTGACATTAGAAACGTCAAATTTTGAACATTAGAATGTCTAGGACACTTGGAATTCCTTACGACGCTGGTCAGTATTGTCATACTGGGAGTTTCTAAATGGAATAATAGAACAATTTTTGCAATTTTTATGATTATATGCATCTCTGTGTGTGAATATATGTCACTACCCAAACTCCGGACTGCCTTTGTCTGGTAAATTAAGGTATGTAATTGCACAAAAATCCTCATTTTCCTGGAAATTTTCGAATTAATTTTATTTGATTATTTAATAATGTATTTATTTAAGATCATTTATGTATTCAAGAATGTTTTAGCTTTTTGTTTCTACGATAATTAGAAGAAAAGTTATAGCATAAATAAGAAACCAAAAGTGAAAATCTTATACTGCAAGTGGACATTTAAATGGCAGTAAAAATGTAAACAACATCTTAACTTTTAAATAACTTTTAATTCTTAACTTTTTAACTTTATAATGTAAACAACTACATTTTTACTCTTAAACACTACAAATAGCCATTTTTTTTATAAAGTAGAAATTTAAATTTCTTTTAATTGCATATTTCTTTTTTCTGCTATTTCTTAACTAAGTTTAGGATACAGAACGACAACATTTTTGCCGTTTGAGTTTTACTTTCATTCTTTTTTCGCTACCGTTATATTTTATTCCTGGTTATTCATTATTTATTTCTTTTCTTATTTTTCATATTTACCTTATTTTGCTATATAGCTATATTTATTTTAAATTTTAAATTTCTTTTCAGATAGATTTTATTACACTAAAATACAAATAACTCATTATTCTAACCAAAATACAGACATTTTGTTCCACATTTTTCCATTATATTTATAGCATACAAGTAAGGGGTTTTTTTTACAGCCTTAGAGTCTAAAATAAACTACAAAAAATATCTGGCATTATATACCTCTATAAAATGCTTGTGTGGAGCATGTGTTTATATGCTTTTAGAGACTCCACCCAAGAGATGCCTAAACTTGATTTCGTTTATTCATGCATGTGTATAAGTTCACAGGCAATGGTTAGCATTATGTGTTAACCATTCTTAGTCTGAATAACATGTCAACACCCAATTAAGATATTAAATGTTTAATATAAACTCTGAATAAATATATTAATAAATAAATAAATAAATATATATATATATATATATATATATATATATATATGTATATAAATATATATATATATATAACTTCATATAATAACACATTAAAATAAAGACAAAAGTTTTCGATATATTATATAAATTATAAATATAAAACTGCTAGCATTACCTAGGAGCAATATACTAATAGCTGACATGTTTTGTACAGTTGCCATATATTATTCTGTTACAAAGACATTTTAGTTTGTTTGTCATATTTCCACGACATTTTTCATTCAAAATATTGAATCAAAGTTGGTAATTTTACAATCTATAATACAGTTAAGAAATAGATCAATCTTTGTCTTAACAAAATATCAAACCGAAAGTCTTAAAAGGTTCTCACACATAGATTTCGGTAAATAGAAATTAAAGTGTTTACAAGTAAATCGCAGCTCCCAAAAGTAAATACTATAAAAACTTATGTCGGTCTCTTGCGGTGAGACATTTAGAGAATCTTACATAACTTAGTGATAAATTTTAGAGTCAAACCTTCTTGTTACGTGATACGAAGTGTATCTTGTTAAACTTTCAGCTGAAAGTATGTACTCTGTGATACATGGATTCTAAAGAAATGATGTGATCTTTGAGTTTTGAATATTAATTTTCTTTATAAAGTATATAATATAAAATATATATATATATATATATATATATATATATATATATATATAATATATAATATAAAAATACTTCCTTTCACTAGTAGTAACATAAAAAACACAATCTTTTTTATATTATATCTTCTATAACATATTTAAACTATGACTTTTAGGATCACTGATCTTAATAAAATTTTAAATGATACTGAATTTTTATGTATACAGAGGAATTTCTATGTTTTATTAGTTAGGTAATTTCAGTTACTAATCTTAATTCTGATGACAATACAATAGATTTTTAAAAACTCATACTCTAATTATTTTTTATATTGGTGTCAAGCAGTATTTTACTGGTTTCTAAACACACCAGGGCAATTCATTCTTGTATTGATATACGGTACTGGATTTAACATACACGTTTGTTGTAAAATTGAACTTTATTGAACTAATTAACACCGAAACTCTATTTAAATGTGAGGTTATAATAGTTTTAGGTATTTTTTATGTTTTCATTGAGTGATTTTTACATTTTAATGGAGTGGAACTCTATTATTTTTCTCTATAATTATCAAACTCATAATTATTCAATTATCTTTCTTAATTATTGTTATCATTTGGATCATATTTATACTATTAATTAGTCCTCGCTTATGAGTTTACTATATCAAGATGTACAAACACTGAAAACGTGATTACTATCTATATCTATTTATAGCTTTCCTTTACAGTGCTTTGACGGAAAATAACGCCGTACGATAGATTTCAGCTCATTACATTCTCCTTATTGCAATCTGCTCTAAGATAAATTCCCATACAACAAACATTAATTCTGTAGGCTGTAACATATAAAAGAATTAGCCTAAAAATGTGAATATTTTTTGTTTAGCCCGGCTGTTTTATTGTAGTTACTCATCCCCGTGGTAAAAAAAAAGCCTACGTCAGGTCCAATAGTTACCGTAGCAATATGCGACTGGTCCTTACCTAAAAACAATCTCCATGTTCACTTTAAGTGAGGAACCTCGAGGGTTGAAGACTGACCTAACTTGAAGGATGCATCCATGTATTTTAGAATCAAAGATCAATCACAATACACCGAGGTTTGGCCTGGCCACTCCAAAGGTATTTTTTGAAAACTTGGAGAACATTTTAGCCTTAAATACATTTTACATCCCCCATACGTCGCTAACACTCAAATGAACATGGTGGACCTTTGGCAGCCATCGAGTAACACACTGGTTACGAGATCACTTCATTTACTGACTCAGCTATCACAGCTCAGGAGAGTTTAACACGAATGTAGGTACCTCATTTCTGATTGTTTTATTTACGACAAATAACGAAACAACCCAATGGTCACTAGTGGTAACAAGTCTAGCACAATGCAACTCAAAGATATCAAGATATCCATAGTTAGTTCTAACAATACTAACTTGGTCACAAAAAAGTGTTTTTATTGACAAATTTTATAAAACAAAAATTAAAACTGTATTATAAGCAGAGAATAAATTGAAAATTTCACCTTTATTACTTCCTGATTAGAATTGAAAGTAGTATTATAAACACTAAAGTTTTCATTTTAGAAGAAATATCTGATAATCAGAACGTTTCATTATTATTAATTTTTCCTGTATACGGAAGATGGCAATGTAGGCTCTACTCTGACAAAATGGATATCACGGGAAACGAAACCTACTGTGAATCTTGATTTGGTTTGATAATTTCAAATGTTAATTGGGATAACTTATAGTGGAAATTACGATCCTCAGTAGCTCTGTCGGCAAAGGCAGCGATCTCGTAACTGAAAGGTAGCGGGGTCGGGGTGGAGCCGACCTAAGATCCACCGTGTTCGCTAAAGGTGACAGGGGCACGTAAAATATTTTCCTGTCACAAAATCCTCCAAGTTATCAAACGATACCTCTACGGGTGGCAGACCAAGCCTGGGGATCTTCTGCTTGGTTCTTGCTTCTAAATTACGAGGACACAGCGGGGAAATGCTACTCGCATCCGTAGCGTACCTTAAGCTACATTTGCTACTCGAGTGGTGCTAAATATGTAAGAGGGTCACAGCCTTGTTAAGGCATTAGGATAATGTCTGTATCGCCTGCTGCATTGGAAAAAAATAATACAAGTTACAAAATAAGTAATATAATTTAATAGACATTCAAGTAAGTCACGTGTATCCACTTCAGTTTTGAGACAGTTTATATTACAGTTATATTAATAATATATCGTTATGTTTGCGAAAAGCAGTTAATAGAATGAATTACGAAATTAATTGATGATTAATAGTTAAAGAATATGTTCTTGCGTAAAAGTAAAGATAATAAACAATCGAAAAGCTTTATCGTGCAAAAATCGTACTAAATCAGATTCTTTTTCTCTTCGTAATGATTTTTTTTTTTTGAAAGTGCTTTGAGGAAAAGGAAAAAAAGCACTCGCATAATCGTAAATGAAACAAGATTTTTTTTCCCTTTTTCTACCTCGTTTATTGCAGTAACATTGGAAACTATAAATAAGGTACATTTCTAAGAATCTAGAAATATGTTTTCTTTCCCTGTCCATTCTTATTGTAAAGTATGAAAGCGATTGTTTCGATAAAAATAGCGTTTTCATTTATTTCACCTGCTGAAATTCTATTCTATTTTCAAAAGAGGCGTATTCTATAGTAAAGTACAAAAATGTTGTCTTTTTTTCGAAATATTTCTTTCCTATCAGAAGGACCCAATTCAAAAGATTTCAAAAACCAGTAATTGTTTTATATATAGTTTTTAGAACACAATATTTTCAAGTATGAAACTGGACATTTGTTATTAATTCCAAAGCAATGACATAATAAGCAAAATAAAGCAAATAAATCAAATGATAAAATAGATAAAACTTGTTATTAGGTCTACATTAGTTCTTAAATGTTATCTGATTTCATTGAATTGTATGTGAAGAATGGGATCAAGGTAATTTATATAAATCATATGTTTTAATAATTTATAACATATAAATCATCTAACAAAGATTCTAGAGAAGCATTTATTGAAATATACTCATATAATATATATATATATATATATATATATATATATATATATATATATATATTTATATATATATATATTAATATATATATATATATACATATAATATATATATATATATATACATATATATATATATACATAAACATATATATATATATATATATATATATATATATATATATATATATATATATATATCTATATATATATATATATACATATATATATATATATATATATATATATATATATATATATATATATATATATATATATATATATATATATATATATATACATATACATATATATATATATATATATATATATATATATATATATATATATATATATATATATATATATATATATATATATATATATATATATATATATATATATATATATATATATATATATATATATATATATATATACATATATATATATACATATGTAATAAATAAGATTTAGGAAAATATTAATTTTTCGTAGGAAGCAAAGTAATTCCAAAGACTATTGTTACTTCTTCAATGTACGTCTCTTACTATTCATATAAAAATAAATAAAACTTGAGTAGGTAGAATCAATATTAAGATAATTTCATTGCATTAGTTATTGGAGGTGAATAATGATTTTTCTAAAGTATTAGTATAGAGCATCTTGATTTTAATATATTTTGTTAACATTGTCTGTATGTAAAGTCAAGTGTTATGCTATTGTTTGCTCTTCGTATAAATTTAAAACAAAATTTTCTGTTATGCAGAAGTTATATATTTAAATAGAAATTAACTCATTTACTTATTTTGGCCATTGTTTCGTTATTAGTACATAGCATAAATATAATATATTCTGAAACAATTTTTATGTACTCTCAAGAACTTCGTACGAAATAGGATTATATAAACTATATATACTTATATATACTTTGAAAAATTCACAATGCACTGTCTAAAATGTATTTTCCTCGCGATAATTACTCGCGTCCGTAGCGTACCTTAAGCTACACGTGATCTCCCGTTGGTGCTAAATGAGTAACAGTTTCTCAGCCTTGTTAAGGCATTAAGATAATGCTTGTATCGCCTGCTGCATTGGAAAAAATAATACAAATTACAAAAGTAATATAATTTAATACACATTTAAATATGTCACGTGTATCCACTTCAGTTTTGAGACAGTTTATATGACAGTTATATTAATAACATATCATTATGTTTGTGAAAAGCAGTTAATGGAATGAATTACGAAATTAAATGATGTTTAATAGTTAAAGAATATGCTTTTACGTAAAAGTAAAGATAATAAACAGTCGAAATGCTTTATCGTGCATACAGAAAACTAAATCAGATTCTTTTTCTTTTCGTAATGATTTTTTGCATTTTATGGTACGGCTGAAAAGAAATAACTAGATCATAAACCACGTATGAAAAAGTGCTTTGAGGAAAAGGAAAATAAGCATTCGCATAATCGTAAATGAAACAAGATTTTTTTCCCTTTTTCTACCTCGTTTATTGCAGTAACACTGGAAACTATAAATAAGGTACATCTCTAAGAATCTAGAAATATGTTTTCTCTCCCTATCCATTCTTATTGTAAAGTATGTAAGCGATTGTTGTCGATAAAAATAGCGTTTTCATTTATTTCACCTGCTGAAATTCTTTTCTATTTTCAAAAGATGCGTATCCTATAGTAAAGTAAAAAAAAATGTTGTCTTTTTTTCGAAATATTTCTTTCCTATCAGAAGGACCCAATTCAAAAGATTTCAAAAACCAGTAATTGTTTTATATATAGTTTTTAGAACACAATATTTTCAAGTATGAAACTGGACATTTGTTATTAATTCCAAAGCAATGACATAATAAGCAAAATAAAGCAAATAAATCAAATGATAAAATAGATAAAACTTGTTATTAGGTCTACGTTAATACTTAAGTGTTATCTGATTTCATTGAAGTGTAAATGGACAATGGGATCAAGTCAATTTATATAAATTATATGTTATAATTATTTATAACATATAAATGATCTAACAACGTTTTCTAGAGAGGCATTTATTAAAATATACTCATATAATTAATATATATATATATATATATATATATATATATATATAATATATATATATATATATATATATAAATATATATATATATATATATATCTATGTATATATATATATATATATATATATATATATATATATATATATATACATATATATAATATATATACATATAAATATATATATATATATATAATATATATATATATATATATATATATATATATATATATATATATATATATATATATATATATATATATATATATATATGTATATATATATATATATAATATTGACAACGTAAATATAAATAATATCACATATGTGTAAAGTATAATAATAAGTAAGATTTAGGAAAATATTAATTTTTCGTAGAAAACAAAGTAATTCCAAAGACTATTGTTCCTTCTCCAATGTACCTCTCTTACCGTTGATATCAAAATAAATAAAACTTGTTTAGATAGAATCAAGATTAAGATAATTCCATTGTATTAGTTATTAGAAATGAATAATTCTTTTTCTAAAGTATTAGTATAGAGCATCTCGATTTTAATATATTTTGTTAACATTGTCTGTATGTAAAGTCAAGTGTTATGCTATTGTTTGCTCTTCGTATAAAATAAAATCACAATTTTCTGTAATGCAGAAGTTATATATTTAAATTGATTTTAACTCATTACTTATATTCACCATTGATATATTATCGGTACATAGCATAAATTTAAAATATTCTGAAACAAAGTTTATGTACTCTCAAGAACTTCGTACGAAATATGATTATATAATGATACTTTGAACAATTCACAATGCACGGTCTAAAATGTATTTTCTTCGTGTATATTACTCGCGTCCGTAGCCTTCCTTAAGCTACACGTGATCCGCGGTTGGTTGTAAATGAGTAACAGTTTCTCAGCCTTGTTGAAGCGTTAAGATAATGTTTGTATCGCCTTCTGCATTTTGAAAAATAATACAAATTACAAAAAAGTAATATAATTTAATAGACATTCAAATATGTCACGTGTATTCACTTCAGTTTTGAGACAGTGTATATGACAGTTATATTAATAACATATCATTATGTTTGTGAAAAGCAGTTAAAAGAATGAATTACGAAATTAATTGATGTTTAATAGTTAAAGAATATGTTCTTACGTAAAAGTAAAGATAATAAACATTCGAAATGCTTTATCGTGCATACAAAAAACTAAATCAGATTCTTTTTCTCTTCGTAATGATTTTTTGCATTTTATGGTATGTCTGAAAAGAAATAAATAGATCATAAACCACGTATGAGAAAGTGCTTTGAGGAAAAGGAAAATAAGCACTCGCATAATCGTAAATGAAACAAGATTTTTTCCCCTTTTTCTACCTCGTTTATTGCAGTAACACTGGACACTATAAATAAGGTACATTTCTAAGAATCTAGAAATATGTTTTCTCTCCCTGTCCATTCTTATTGTAAAGTATGAAAGCGATTGTTGTCGATACAAATAGCGTTTTCATTTATTTCACCTGCTGAAATACTTTTCTGTTTTCAAAAGATGCGTATTCTATAGTAAAGAACAAAAATGTTGTCTTTTTTTTTCAAAATATTTCTTTCCTCGAAGGACCCAATTCAAAATATTACAAAAACCAGTAATTGTTTTATATATAGTTTTCAGAACACAATGGTTTCAGGTATGAAACTGGACATTTGTTATTAATTCCAAAGCAATGACATAATAAGCAAAATAAAGCAAATAAATCAAATGATAAAATAGATAAAGCTTGTTATTAGGTCTACGTTAATACTTAAGTGCTATCTGATTTCATTGAAGTGTATGTTAAGAATGGGATCAAGGCTATTTATATAAATCATATACTATAATTATTTATAACATATAATTCATCTAACAACGTTTCTAGAGAGGAATTTATTGAAATATACTCATATAATTAATATATATATATATATATATATATATATATATATATATATATATATATATATATATATATATATATATATATATATATATATATATATATATATATATATATATATATATATATATATATATGTAGGGTTCGGTGTCTAGGGGTGTCGTTAGACAAATTCTATGACAGACGACATTAACAATAACAAATATTTAATGACGTAAGGACACAAATAACACTTAAGCATAAAGACAGATAGTTAAATCACAGTAACGACGCGGTATTGACAAGACTTCCTACTCGAAGCTTAACATAGGCAAGACACCCTTCTCGGTGTTTAACATGGAAAATACACCCTACTCGGTGTTTAATAAATCGAGGGAGCTCGAGTGCCACGGAGCCTTCACTCGACCTGGTCACTCCTCCACGACTCCGGCTCGAAATGTGTGTCTCGTCGTTCCTTACTTACTCCACTCAGTGATGAGGGCGGGACCTTGCGGGAATGCGCTGCGGGCAGACATGGCGTCCTCGACATGCACTGTGAAATTAGTAACAGAACAAGCACTATAAAAAAAAGAATAAAACATGAATTACAAATATACAAAATGAAAAAAAGTTATTGCATGAATTAGTTCTTCATGAGTCATTGGGCCATGGCTTCATGGAATCAGCAGCTGTTGAAGTTATATTTGGCCCAGGGTGTACACCAATTTTTTCGACATCATACCGATCTTTCGGCTTAACATTAGTTATTCTATAAGGTCCATGGAACCTGGGTCTAAGCTTTTGACCAGTTCCAAACTGTGTGCGTCGAATTGCTACTAAATCGCCTACTTCATATTTGTTCGCTTCTTTTCTCCTTTTGTTAAAACTACGTTTATTTTCTTCTTGTATCCGGAGGATGTTTCGTTTCGCTTCTTCGCGTTCTTGCTCACGGTTTTCCATAAAGCTGTTTATCCGTTCGTCTTCAAGGACTTCTAGGATTTGTCGCTCTTCTCTATTCTTCATTTTTACACCGGTAAGGAGCTGAAAAGGTGACCATTTAGTACTTCCGCTTTTGGTATTGTAAATTGCTCTCTGTACAGGCCGAGAAAGTCGTCGACTTCTGCTACACACGGGTATATCGTCCGTTAAATTTGTATCCTCCATTTTGTGAAGCGCGCAATTCGAAACTAAATTTTCGATTTCTCTTGGAACGTAAACATCACCAATATGGCTCAAGTCCACAGCTGAGGGGTCTTCTACTGCGCGAGATATTTGAAACAGGAACTTGTTTCCCCACTCCGTCGTTGTAGGTGTCGGACTGTTGTTGTTTTCTACTGGGGGGTTGTCATCCTCCTTAGCCCCATTTCTCCCCTCTTGCACTTTCCTGATTGTACAACGACTTGGACCGGAAGCGCGATGACTCATATCTCTCTCTTCTGGGAATGCGTTCTTTTCTTCCAGAGCCTGCAGCTGGCTCAAAACGGCGGGAGTGACGATAGCGTCAACGGTCAAATTTTCAACTAGTGCCGCTTTCACAGATATTCGGGGACTTTTTCTAGTCAGTGCGTAATCGAAAGTGGCTATTCCCGCTCGTTTCCTCTCTCCGAAACAGGAAGTAAGAAAGGTACTTTCTTGTGTAAGTTTTGAAGGAAATAAGTACTTTTTTACACAGTTAATTTCAGCACCCGAATCACACAAACAATTCATAATTTTTCCATCGATACAAATATTTACAAACTGAAGGGTATTTTGAACGTTTAAATTACTTTGTTCTATGCTTATTCCTGACACTACATTTTCGTTAGATATTTGTTGTGGGCAGTTTCGCGCAAAATGGTTGCCTTTGCAAACATAACACCCCATAACTGTTTTCGCGAAACCTTCTACTTGTGTTATTAAACGTTGGACTTTCAGACATCTTTTTAACTTCATAGGTAGAACGAGAATAATTGGGAGGTATTGAATCTAAATACACATCACATTTTTTGGCTAGTACTTTTGGCGGGAACCATTCTTGACCTTGTCTAACAATAATATGCGATTTTGTCTTTTTGTCGAGTGTTTGAAAAATTCGATCAGCGACGGTTAAATCACAAAGAGTTTTGAAATCAGTTACCTTTCTGACTTTACAATAATATTCAAATGAGGCACTTAATCGAGAGGCAAATTGCATGTAGGACTCATGATTTGATTTTTGCGCAGATTGAAATTTCCTCAAAATTTACGTTGCTGTTGGTTGGTACTCTTTTAAAACTAAATCTCTTAATAACTTATAATCTTTAATTTCTGTTTCACTTGCATACATAATAACACGATTAGCCTTTTCTCCAAGTATATTAAATTGCAAAAACCAAAAATTGTTTTATATATAGTTTTCAGAACACAATATTTTCAGGTATGAAACTGGACTTTTGTTATTAATTCCAAAGCAATGACATAATAAACAAAATAAAGCAAATAAATCAAATGATAAAATAGATAAAGCCTGTTATTAGGTCTACGTTAATACTTAAGTGCTATCTGATTTCATTGAAGTGTGTGTGAAGAATGGGATCAAGGCTATTTATTTAAATCATATACTATAATTATTTATAACATATAAATCATCTAACAACGTTTCTAGAGAGGCATTTATTGAAATATACTCATATAATTAATATATATATATATATATATATATATATATATATTTATATATATATATATATATATATATATATATATATATATATATATATATATATATATATATATATATATATATATATATATATATATATATATAATATATATATATATATATATATATATATATATATATATATATATATATATATATATATATATATATATATATATATATATATATATACATATATATATATATATACATATATATATATATACATATATATATATATATATATATATATATATATATATATATATATATATATATATATATATATATATATATATATATATATATATATATATATATATATATATATATATATATATACATATATATATATATATATATATATATATATATATAATATATATATATATATATATATATATATATATATATATATATATATATATATATATATATATATATATATATATATATATATATATATATATATATATATCTATATATATATATATATATATATATATATATATATATATATATATATATATATATATATATATATATATATATATATATATATATATATATATATATATAATATATATATGTATATATATATATATATGTATATATATATATATCTATATATATATATATATATATATATATTTATATCTATATATATATATATATATATATATATATCCCATATACGTAAAATATAATAATAAGTAAGATTTAGGAAAATATGAATTTTTCGTAGGAAGTAAAGTAATTCCAAAGACTATTGTTATTTCTCCAATGTACGTCTCTTACCGTTGATATCAAAATAAATAAAACTTGTTTAGATAGAATCAAGATTAAGATAATTCCATTGTATTAGTTATTAGAAATGAATAATTCTTTTTCTAAAGTATTAGTACAGAGCATCTCGATTTTAATATATTTTGTTAACATTGTCTGTAAGTAAAGTCAAGTGTTATGCTATTGTTTTCTCTTCGTATAAATTTAAAACAAAATTTTCTGTAATGTAGAAGTTATATATTTAAATTGAAACTAACTCATTTACTTATGATGGCCATTGTTTCGTTATTGGTACATAGCATAAATTTAATATATTCTGAAACAATTTTTATGTATTCTCAAGAACTTCGTACGAAATAGAATTATATAATGATACTTGAAACAATTCACAATGCACGGTCTAAAATGTATTTTCTTCGTGTATATTACTCGCGTCCGTAGCCTTCCTTAAGCTACACGTGATCCGCGGTTGGTTGTAAATTAGTAACAGTTTCTCAGCCTTGTTGAATCGTTAAGATAATGTTTGTATCACCTTCTGCATTTTGAAAAATAATACAAATTACAAAAAAGTAATATAATTTAATAGACATTCAAATATGTCACGTGTATTCACTTCAGTTTTGAGACAGTGTATATGACAGTTATATTAATAACATATCATTATGTTTGTGAAAAGCAGTTAAAAGAATGAATTACGAAATTAATTGATGTTTAATAGTTAATGAATATGTTCTTACGTAAAAGTAAAGATAATAAACATTCGAAATGCTTTATCGTGCATACAAACAACTAAATCAGATTCTTTTTCTCTTCGTAATGATTTTTTGCATTTTATGGTATGTCTGAAAAGAAATAACTAGATCATAAACCACGTATGAGAAAGTGCTTTGAGGAAAAAGAAAATAAGCACTCGCATAATCGTAAATGAAACAAGATTTTTTTCCCTTTTTCTACCTCGTTTATTGCAGTAACACTGGAAACTATAAATAAGGTACATTACTAAGAATCTAGAAATATGTTTTCTCTCCCTGTCCATTCTTATTGTAAAGTATGAAAGCGATTGTTGTCGATACAAATAGCGTTTTCATTTATTTCACCTGCTGAAATACTTTTCTGTTTTCAAAAGATGTGTATCCTATAGTAAAGTACAAAAATGTTGTCTTTTTTTCGAAATATTTCTTTCCTATCAGATGGTCCCAATTCAAAAGATTTCAAAATTCAGTAATTGTTTTATATACACTTTTCAGAACACGGTATTTTCAAGTATTAAACTGGACATTTGTTAATATTTCCAAAGCAATGATATATTAAACAAAATAAAGCAAATAAATCAAATGATAAAATAGATAAAACTTGTTATTAATTCTACTTTAATACTTAAGTGTTTTCTGATTTCATTGAAGTGTATGTGAATTTCATGGAAGTGTATTGAAGTGTGTGTGTGTGTGTGTATATTTAGTTGATTTTTAATATTGACTACAAAACCATTGAAGTGAAAGTGGGGAATGTAATGAAGGCAATTTATATAAAACATATGTTATATAAATTTATAACATATAAATCATATATCAAGGGTCCTACAAAGGCATTTATTGAAATATGCTCATATATATGTATATATATATATATATATATATATATATATATATATATAAATCTGTATGTATGAATGTATGTATGCATGTATGTAATTAATTTATTTTTAATATTGACTACGAAATTATATATAATATCACATATACATAAAATACGATAATAAGTAAGATGTAGGAAAATATTAATTTTTCGTAGGAAGCAAATTAATTGCAAACGCTATTGTTACTTCTTTAATGTACGTCTCTTTCTATTGATATCAAAATAAAAAAAATTGTTTAGATAGAATCAATATTATGATAATTCCGCTGAATTAGATATTGGGACTTGTTAATTCTTTTTCTAAAGCATTAGTACAGAGAATCTGGATTTTAATATATTTTGTTAACATTTTCTGTATGTAAAGTCAAGTGTTATGCTATTGTTTGCTCTTCGTATAAATTGAAAACAATATTTTCTGTTATGCAGAATTTATATATTTAAATTAAAATTAACTAATTTAACTATTTTAGCCATTGGTTTGTTCTTGGTACATAGCATAAATTTAAAATATTCTGAAACAAATTTTATTCACTCTCAAGAACTTTGTACGAAATATGATTAGATAATGATACATCAAAGACTTCATAATGCAAGGTCTAAAATGTCTTTTACTCTTATGTTTGCTTACACCGTACGGTAACCCCATTTACTTATTTTGGCCTTTTTTTTATTAGTACATTGCGTAAATTAAAAATTATCTGATACAATTTTTTGCATTCCCAAGAACTTCGTACGAAATGTAATTATTACTTTATATTGATATTTACTATATTCTACTTTATATTGTTATTTACTATATATTTATTATTTATTATGATACTTTATCTTTATATTTTACATTATATTGATTATTTTCCAAATTCTTACTTAAACGTAAGTTAGTCTTCTTTATTTATAGGTAATATAAACCTGGTAGAATGTTATTTCACGGTTTTTTTATGTTAATTATTTTCGAAATTCTGTCTTATAATAGACATATTTTTCGTTAAATAAAAATAATATAAACCTTATAAATTGTTATTTCTTTGTTTGTTTTATATTAATTATTTTCCAAATTCTTACTTAAAATGGAGTTATTCTTCGTTAATTAAAGATAGTATAAACCTGGTAAAGTGTTATATCATTGTTTGTTTTATATGTTTTTCCAAATTCTTACTTAAACGTACGTTATTCCTCGTTAATTATAAACAATTTAAACTTGGTAAAAGTGTTATTTCACTGTTTGTTTTATATTAATTATTTTCCAAATTTTTGCTTAAAATGGAGTTATTCTTCGTTAATTAAAGGTAAAATAAACCTGGTAAAGTACTTCACAAATTATAAACTACTTCAAAATTAAATTTTGATAAATTAAATTTTAGAATAAAAATTTCATAGCTTACAAACTGATATAATACTTAAACCATATTTAACAAAAATTCAATATTTATGTATTCCAAAACTAATTTTTATCTAATATAAGTTTTATTTAACATTTCATTTACTTGATTTCCTATGTTTCTAAACTATATAATCAATTGAGAAGTAGGATATGTACAAAACATTTCCTTACCGCAATGAGGAGAAGGCCCTCTAAACAAATTTAAATATGCTAAAAGAGCAATATAACATAATCTCCACACCTAATTAAGCAATTTTCCGCCATTTCGTAGTACTTAAGACTGATTTTGTAAGCTGCTCTACTACTTAATGAATTGAAGGAACAGAATGCAAATCAGGAGGTATGTTGATTACTGCATACATAAGTCGTGAGTTATGGTGAAATCCACTGTGAGAAAGTTTGCTGAAATAGATCTTCCGGGCATAAAATCTACATAAATTTCGAGGAAAACACTGCCGCATGTGATCTCTTAGAGGTGTTAGTCAATGAATTGTGAAATATAAACTGTATTAACTTATACATTAATGCATAAATTTATACAAACTATTACTTATAGAATACTTTGCTGAATAAATTTACGCTAGATAAAATATTTGAATAAAAGTAAGCAAAGAGAGAAGAAGAAAATATACTAAGCAATTTATTTTCAGCATGTTTCAATACCTGTAGAATTTCTTAAACAAAGATAATGAAAACACTTCTAAAATATATTACCGGTAACTTTGTCATTACAGTTCTGTTCTTTTATTTCCATGTACTTCAAAAATTATAGTTATAACTTTCCCTCTTATTTCTTTGAAAAATTAATTTGATTTTAAATAGAATGTGAACATACTCATTAAAGATACATGAGACTTTAACTCTGGATTATTTAAGTATTTAAGTGTATTCTGGAATAACATAAAATATGTTTATAGTAACACTAGGTATATTTTGATAAAATATAAATTTTCTATCAAGTTAAAAATACGGAGTGGGATGAAACAATGCACAAATATATTTATGTTTATATATATATATATATATATATATATATATATATATATATATATATATAATATATATATATATATATATATATATATATATATATATATATATATATATAATAAAACAGAAAGACAATAAACTGATGTGTTTATATATAAATGTTAAATCTTCAGTACCGGAATTATGTAACTAATAGACAGTATACTTGAATAAGGA
>CM063498.1:88111960-88139460 GCA_032207245.1 Pardosa pseudoannulata | reverse complement strand
GAAATAAATCATTCTACAATAAAAAGATAATATTTAAACAAATGTATTATTCAAATTCCGAGTTATCTTTCATCTCTAGAATAGATAGATAAAGTGCATTGCTAAGCCATTTTGAGATGTGATTTTTGTATCAGATCTTCAGAATTCTCTGTATTAATTTGATCACGATTCATTTAAACTCATGAATGTTTTTAAAGACATACATTTCAAAACGACATATGAATACATAAATAATTAAAATAAATACATCGGATAATACACAAAATGGTTGAATATAAATCACAAATTAACTTTGCGGTTGTTCAGTTGAATGTGCATAGTCAGACAGTGTACAGACGGGATTTTAGTATTATTTAATCAGATATATTATATTGATTTCACCACGAATCATTTAGAACCATTAATTTTTTTAAAGAAATAAATTTCAAAACGACATTTAAATAAAGCAAAGATAAATAAAGCTCTAATAAAATAAATGAATAAGATAATACACAAAATGATTAAAAAATCATAAAAAATCATTTAATGCAGTTTGAACTATTCTTTTTAATGGTCAAAGTTAGACCGTGTACAGTCGTGAATTTGTATCAGATTTTCAGAACTATTGTTGTGATTTCGCTGCGAGTCTTTTATAGTGATAATAATACCTTTTTTTTAAGAAAGACGTTTCGATGGATAATTCAAATCGTGTATAAATAATACCATAATAAGAAGATAATGCTTTAAAAATGTAACATCCAAATCCCTCTTTATTGTTTCAATTTGAAATAGCTGGTGAAAAGAATAGATAAACCATTTACATACTTAATTTTAGTATCAAATCCTCAGTATTACTGTACTGATTTAACCGCGAACTATTTATATTGATGATAATATACTTTCTAAGAAAAGTATTTTGAAATAATATTCAAAAGCATACATAAATAATACTTAAAAAAATACAATGGAAAAGATAATACTTAAGATATATAGTATACAAATCCCAAATATCTTTCCAGCATGAATTATTCGTTTGAATGTGAAAAGTTAAACCTATACAAAACGTGAATTTTGTGTCAGATCTTCAAAGCTATTGCAGTGTTTTCACTGCAAGCAATTTATACTGTAATAAAGCTCTTTTTTGAGAAACATATATCTCTAGATAATTAAAAGTGTAAATTAGTAATACAGCAATAAGACTCAACAAACAAGATAATACATTAAAGATGTAGCATTCAAATTCCGAGTTATCGCTTCCATTTGAAATAGATGGATAAAGAGTATAGATAAACCATTTACAGACTTGATTTTAGTATCAAATCCTCAGAATTACTTTATTGCTTTCACCGCAAGCCATTTAGAATGATGATAATGTTATTTCTAAGAAATTTCGATACGACATTCAAAAGTGTATATAAATAATACTTAAATAAAATACAGTAGGAAGGATAATACTTAAGAGATATAGTATTCAAATAAGAAATTATCTTCCCAGCATAAAATGCCTGGGTGAATGTATATAGTTAAACCATTTAGAAACCGAATTTTAATATTTGAGTTATAGAGTTATTCGACTGAATAATTACAACTGCAGCCATTTAGGCTAGTGATATCGGTTTTTTTTAAGAATGACCTCTCGATAGATATTTAAAATCATGTATAAATAATGCAACAATAAGATAAAAAATAGTTAATACTTTAAAACATTCAAATGACATTTGTTACATTCAAATCCTGATTTATCGTTTCCCTTTGAAATGGTTGCATGAAAAGTATGGATAAACCAGTTACAGACTTGATTTTAGTATCAAGTCTCTAGAATTATTGTATTGCTTTCACCGGGAGCCATTTAGATTGATAATAATATTCTTTCTAAGAAATATGTTTCGAAATGACTTTCAAAAGCATATATAAATAACACTTGAATAGAATACAATAGAAGAGATAATACTTAAGTTATATAGTATTCAAATCCCAAATTATCTTTGCTGAATGAATTCCCGGTTTGAATGTGCAAAGTTAAACCTCTTCGAAAAGTCAATTTAGTATCAGATTTTCAGAGCTTTTGCACTGTTTTCACTTCGATATATTTATACTGAGAATAATGCTGTTTTCTAAGAAACACATTTCTCTAGATAATTAAAAGTGCGTAAAAAATATAGCAATAAGACACAATAAACAAATAATACAATAAAAATGTATCATTTAAATTGCGAGTTATAGTTTCTATTTGAAATAGATGGATGAAGAGTGTAGATAAACCATTTAAAGACTTGATTTGAGTATCAAATCCTCAGAATTACTGTATTGCTTTCCCCACGAGCCATTGAGAATCATGATAATGTTATTTCTAAGCAATTTCAATACGACATTCAAAAGTATATATAAATAATACTTAAATAAAACTCAGTAGAAAAGATAATACTTAAGAGATACAGTATTTGAATCCGAAATTATCTTCCCAGCATCAAATATCCGGAAGAATGTGCATAGTTAAACCATTTAGAAACATAATTTTAATATTTGATTTTTCGAGTTATTGGATTCAATAATTACACCTGGAGCCATTTAGGCTAGTAATATTGTTTTTTTTTAAGAATGACTTCTCGATAGATAGTTAAAATCATGTATAAATAATACTACAGTAAGCTAAAATGAAAAAATAATACTTTAAAACATTCAAATTCCTTTCTCGTTTGTCAAGAATGAAGAGACTAGAATGAAAAGTATAGATAAACCATTTGCACACTTGAATTGAGAATCAAATCTTCAGAATTTATGTATTGCTTTCACCACGAGCTATATAGATTTATGATTTTATGATAAAATCTTTCTAAGAAATATATTTCGAAATGACATTCAACATGAAGTATAAGTATTACTTGAATAAAATACAATAAAAAAGATAATACCTAAGAGAGATAGTATCTAAATCCCAAATTATCTTTAATGCATTAATTATCCGGTTGAATGTACAAAGTTAAACATTTTCGAAAAGTGGATTTAGTATCAGATCTTCAGAGCTTTTGCATTGTTTACACTGCGATCTATTTATACTGATATTAATGCTCTTTAAGAAACACATTTGTCTATATAATTAAAAATGTTTATAAATAATACAACAATAAGACACAATAAACAATACATTAAAAATGTAGCATTCGAATTCCAAGTTACCGTTTCTGTTTGAAATAGATGGACGAAGAGTATAGATAAACCATTTACAAACTTGATTTGAGTATTAAATCCTCAGAATTAAGGTATTGATTTCACCGCGAGTCATTTGGAAGGATGATGATGTTAATTCTAAGAAATTTCCATACGACATTCAAAAGCATACATAAATAATACTTAAATAAAATGCAGTAGAAAAAATAATACTTAAGAGATACAGTTTCCAAATCCCAAACTATCTTCCCAGCATGAAATATCCAAATGAATGTGCATTTTTATTCTGTTTAGAAGCAGAATTTTAATATTTGATTTTTAGAGTTGTTGGATTGAATAATTACACCTGGAGCCACTCAAACTAAAGATTATGTTTTTTTAAGAAAGACCTTTCAATAAATAGGTAAAATCGTGTATAGATAATACAACAATAAGATAAAAAAACGATAATACTTTAAAACATTCAAATACCGATTTTTCATTTCCCTTTAAAATAGTTGGATAAAAAGTATAGATAAACCATTTACAAACTTGATTTTAGTCCCTACAATTACTGTATTGCTTTCACTGCGAGCCATTTAGATTGATTATAATATCCTAAGAAATATAGTTTGAAATGACAGTCAATAGCATATATAAATAATACTTGTATGAAATACAATAGAAAAGATAATACTTAAGTGATATAGTATCCAAATCCCAAATTATCTTTCCTGCATGAATTATCCAATTGAATGTGCAAAGTTAAAATATTTTCGAAACTTGAATTTAGTATCAGATCTTCAGAGCTTTTTCACTGTTTTCACTGCAATCCCTTCATACTTATATTAATGCTCATTTTTAAGAAACACATTTGTCTATATAATTAAAAATGTGTATAAATATTACAGCTATATGACGCAATAAACAAATAGTACATTAAAAATGTATCATTCAAATCCTCAGTTATTATAATTATTTTCCCAGCATCAAATATCCGGATGAATGTACATAGTTAAACCATTTAGAAACAGAATTTTAATATCTGATTTTTAGAGTTATTGGTTTCAATATTTACACCTGGAGCCATTTAAGCTAGTGATAATGTTTTTTATAAAGAATGATCTTTTGATAGATAATCAAAATCGTGTATAAATAATGCAACAATAAGATAAAAAATAGTTAATACTTTAAAACATTCAAATGACATTTGTTACATTCAAATCCTGATTTAACGTTTCCCTTTGAAATGGTTGCATGAAAAGTGTAGATAAACCATTTACAGACTTGATTTTAGCATTAAGTCTCTAAAATTATTGTATTGCTTTCACTGCGAGCCATTTAGATTGATAATAATATTCTTTCTAAGAAATATGTTTCGAAATGACATTCAAAAGCATATATAAATAACACTTGAATAGAATACAGTAGAAAAGATAATACTTAAATTATATAGTATTCAAATCCCAAATTATCTTTGCTGAATGAATTCCCGGTTTGAATGTGCAAAGTTAAACCTCTTCGAAAAGTGAATTTACTATCAGATCTTCAGAGCTTTTGCACTGTTTTCACTTCGAACTATTTATACTGAGAATAATGCTCTTTTCTAAGAAAAAAATTTCTCTAGATAATTAAAAGTGTGTAAAAAATATAGCAATAAGACACAATAAACAAAATATACAATAAAAATGTAGCATTTAAATTCCGTGTTATAGTTTCTGTTTGAAATAGATGAATGAAGAGTGTAGATAAACCATTTACAGACTTGATTTGAGTATCAAATTCTCAGAATTATTGCATTGCTTTCACCACGAGCCATTGAGAATAATGATAATGTTATATCTAAGTAATTTCAATACGACACTCAAAAAGTATATATAAATAATGCTTAAGTAAAACTCAGTAGAAAAGATAATACTTAAGAGATACAGTATTTGAATCCGAAATTATCTTCCCAGCATCAAATATCTTCCCAGCATGAAATATCCAAATGAATGTGCATTTTTATTCTGTTTAGAAGCAGAATTTTAATATTTGATTTTTAGAGTTGTTGGATTGAATAATTACACCTGGAGCCACTCAAACTAAAGATTATGTTTTTAAGAAAGACCTTTTAATAAATAGGTAAAATCGTGTATAAATAATACAACAATAAGATAAAATAAAAAACGATAATACTTTAAAACATTTAAATTCCGATTTTTCGTTTCCCTTTAAAATAGTTGGAGTAAAAGTATAGATAAACCATTTATAGACTTGATTTTAGTATCATGTCCCTAGAATTACTGTATTGCTTTCACTGCGTGCCATTTAAATTGATGATAATATTCTAAGAAATATAGTTTG
Source organism: Pardosa pseudoannulata (assembly GCA_032207245.1). Taxonomy (NCBI): domain Eukaryota; kingdom Metazoa; phylum Arthropoda; class Arachnida; order Araneae; family Lycosidae; genus Pardosa; species Pardosa pseudoannulata. The sequence goes on along the minus strand of CM063498.1, from coordinate 88,133,988 downwards.
GAATGACATTCAAAATCATATATAAATAATACTTGAATGAAATACAATAGAAAAGATAATACTTAAGAGATATAGTATCCAAATTCCAAATTATCTTTCCTGCATGAATTATCCGATTCAATGTGCAAAGTTAAACATTTTCGAAACTTAAATTTAGTATCAGATCTTCAGAGCTTTTGCACTGTTTTCACCACCAGCCATTTATACTGATAATAATGATCTTTTCTTAGAAACACATTTCTTTCTACAATTAAAAATGTGTATAAATAATACAGCAGTAAGACATAATAAGCAAATACATTAAATTGTATCACTTAAATTCCGAGTTATCATTTTTGTTTGAAATAGGAGGAAGAAGAGTATAAATACATATTTTACAGACTTGATTTTAGTATCAAATCCTAAGAATTACTGTGCTGCTCTCACCGCGATCCATTTGAAATGATGAAAATGTTATTTAAGAAATTTCGATACGACATTCAAAGACATATGTAAATTATACTTAAATAAAATACGGTAAAAAGGTAATACTTAAAAGATAAACTAGTCAAATCCCAAATTATCTTTCCAGCCATCAAATAACTGGATGAATGTACGTAGGTAAACCATTTACAAACAGGAGTTTAGTATTTGATTTTTAGAGTTAATGTATTTGGTCATTACACCGGGTTACGGGTTTTTTTCTAGAAAGATAATTTAAATGACATTTAAAAGTGCAAATAAATAAAACTTGAATAAGATACAATAACCAAGGTAATACTCTAGAACTGTAAAATAAATAAATAAATCATGAGTTATCTTTGGTTTTTGAAATATATAGTTTGAATGCATAAATAAAATATATGATAATATGAATTTTGTATCAAATTCTCAAAATTATTCTACTGCTTTTTACCGGGAGCCATTTGGACTGGTTATAAACATCTTTTAAAAATACATTTCAAAGCATAGATAAATAATACTTGAATAAAATACAATGGATATGATGATATGTAAAATCCAAATCATGTATTAATTTACAGTTTGAAATAAATGTACTTAGTGGACATAAATAATATTACAATAAGATACAATCGAAAAGATAATACTTTAAAAATGTAAATAAAATTAAATCATGAGGTACCTTTGGAATTTGAAATATCTGGATGAAGTGCATAAATAAAAAAACTTTTACCGACGTCAATTTATATCAAATTCTCAGAATTGTTTTATTGGTTTCTATACAAGCCATTTAGAACTAATAATAATCTTCGTTTATAGAAATATATTTTGATATGACATTTTAAAGTACAAATAAATAATTCTTTAATAAAATGCCATTAATAAGATAATATTTTAAACATATAAAATCAAAATCCCAAATTATCTTCACACTTTGGAATAACTGGATGAATGTGTATGCTTAAACATTTAAGAAACGTGATTTTAGTAACAGATCTTCAGAATTATTGTCTTTCTTAGACTCTTATCCGTTTAAACTGGTGATTTTTTAAAGAAATATATTTCGATAAGACATTCAAAAGCATATATAAATAATACTTCAATAAAATACAATGTATATTATAATATTGAAATATGTAAGATCTAAATCCTGTATTATTTTTCCGTTTGAAATATCCGAATAAATGTACTTAGTACAAATAAATAATATTACAATAAGATACAATGAACATAATGATATTTTTAAAATGTAAAAAGAAATAATTAAATATTGAGATACCTTTGGATTTTGAAATATCTAAATGAAGTGCATAAATGAAAAACTTTTTTACCGACTTGAATTTATATAAAACTTTCAGAATTTTATTATTGCTTACTCTACAAGCCATTTAGACTGATAATATTCTTCGTTTTTAGAAATTTATTTTGATACGACATCTTAAAGTACAAATAAATAATACTTTAATAAAATGCTATTAATAAGATAATACTTTAAAGATATAATATCCAAATCCCAAATTATTTTCTCTCTTTGGAACAAACGAATGAATGTGAGTGCTTAAACCTTTAAGAAATGAGATTTTAGTATCGGATCTTCAGAATTATTGGCTTGCTTACACTCCGATGCATTTAAACTGATGATTCTTTTAAAGAAATATATTTCGAAGGGACATTCAACAGCATAGATAAATAATACTTCAATAAAATACAATGGATAAGATAATATTGAAATATGTAAGATTCAAATCCTGTATAATTTTTCAGTTTGAAATATCTGAATAAATGTACTTAGTTAGTGAAAATAAATAATATTACAATAAGATACAATGAATATAATGATATTTTTAAAATGTAAAAGAAAAATTAAATCTTGAGTTACCTTTGGATTTTGAAATAGCTGGATGAAGTGCATAAATAAAAATTTTTACAGACATGAATTTATATAAAATTCTCAGAATTCTTTTATTGCTTTCTCTACAAGCCATTTACACTGATAATAATCTTCGTTTATAGAAATATATTTTGATATGACATTTTAAAGTACAAATAAATAATTCTTTAATAAAATGCCATTAATAAGATAATATTTTAAACATATAAAATCAAAATCCCAAATTATCTTCACACTTTGGAATAACCGAATGAATGTGTATGCTTAAACCTTTAAGAAACGTGACATTAGTATAAGATCTTCAGAATTATTGGCTTGCTTACACTTCGAGCTATTTAAACTGATGATTCTTTTAAACAAATACATTTCGATACGACATTCAAAAGCATAGATAAATAATACTTGAATAAAATACAATGGATATGATAATATTGAGATATGTAAGATCCAAATTCTGTATTATTTTTCAGTTTGAAATATCCAGACAAACGTACTTAGTGCACATAAATAATATTAAAATAAGATAAAAGAAACAAGATAATACTTTAAAAATGTAAAAATAAATTGTGTTACCCTTGAAATTTGAAATATCTAGATGAAGTGCATAAATAAAAACTTTTACGGATGTAAATTTATATAAAATTCTCAGAATTCTTTTATTGCTTTCTCTACAAGCCATTTACACTGATAATATTCTTCGGTTTTAGAAATTTATTTTGATACGACATCTTAAAGTACAAATAAATAATACTTTAATAAAATGCTATTAATAAGATAATAATTTAAAGATATAATATCCAAATCCCAAATTATTTTCTCTCTTTGGAACAAACGAATGAATGTGAGTGCTTAAAGCTTTAAGAAGAGTGATTTTTTTTTTATCGGATCTTGGGATTCTTAGCATAGATAGATAATACTTAAATAAAATACAATGGATATGATAATATTGAAATATGTAAGATCCAAATCCTGTATTATTTTTCAGTTTGAAATACAGTTTGAAATAAATGTACTTAGTGGACATAAATAATATTACAATAAGATACAATAAACATAATGATATTTTTTAAAATGTAAAAAAAAAAAAAACAAATATTGATTTACCTTTGGATTTTGAAATATCAAGATGAAGTGCATAAATAAAAAAACTTTTACCGACGTCAATTTATATCAAATTCTCAGAATTGTTTTATTGGTTTCTATACAAGCCATTTAGAACTAATAATAATCTTCGTTTATAGAAATATATTTTGATATGACATTTTAAAGTACAAATAAATAATACATGAAGAAAATGCATTAATAAGATAATACTTTAAAGATATAAGATCCAAATCCCAAATTATCTTCTCACTTTGGAATAAACGAATGAATGTGCATGATGATAGCTTTAAGAAGAGTGATTTTTTTTTATCGGATCTTGGGAATTATCTTGATTACACTCTGAGTCATTTAAGGTGATGATCCTTTTAAATAAATATATTTCGATACGACATTCAAAAGCATAGATAAATAATACTTGAATAAAATACAATGGATATGATAATATTGAGATATGTAAGATCCAAATTCTGTATTATTTTTCAGTTTGAAATATCCAGACAAACGTACTTAGTGCACATAAATAATATTAAAATAAGATAAAAGAAACAAGATAATACTTTAAAAATGTAAAAATAAATTGTGTTACCCTTGAAATTTGAAATATCTAGATGAAGTGCATAAATAAAAACTTTTACGGATGTAAATTTATATAAAATTCTCAGAATTCTTTTATTGCTTTCTCTACAAGCCATTTACACTGATAATATTCTTCGTTTTTAGAAATTTATTTTGATACGACATCTTAAAGTACAAATAAATAATACTTTAATAAAATGCTATTAATAAGATAATACTTTAAAGATATAATATCCAAATCCCAAATTATTTTCTCTCTTTGGAACAAACGAATGAATGTGAGTGCTTAAACCTTTAAGAAATGATATTTTAGTATCGGATCTTCAGAATTATTGGCTTGCTTACACTCCGATGCATTTAAACTGATGATTCTTTTAAAGAAATATATTTCGATACGACATTTAAAAGCATAGACACGTATAACTCGGATACAATACAGTGAAAAATAAAATACTTAAAATATAGAGTATCTACTAAAGCCCAACTTATCTTCTCAGTGTGAAATTTCCGGATGAATGTGCATAGTTAAATCGTTTCAAAACAAGATTTTAGTATTGTATCTTTAGAGTTTTGGGATTGCTTTCACCTTGAGCCCAGTGATAATGATGTTTCCCAGAAGTATATTTCGATACATTTAAACCATGAATGTAATATTTGAATAGGATACAATGAATAAGACAATACATAAAAGATGTAAGATATAAATCATGAGTTCTCTGTGCAGTTTGAAGGTTCTGGATAAATGCATGTAGTTAAGTCATTTAGAAACGTGATTTTAGTATTGGATCCAAAGAGTTATTGGATTGCTTTCACCACGAGCCATTTAAACTCATGATAATGCTCTTCCCAAGAAAGATACTTCGATACGATATTTTAAAGCATGAATAGATAATATGTAAGTCAAACGCAGTGTATAAATTATTGTGAGAAACTTGCAAGATAAATTTAAATAAATAAGCGTTTTCACATGGATATTTATTAACAAGCTAGTATGTAGCCCATCATATAACGAAAACAGTAAAATTATAAATTTTTTCGAATTGTAAAGTACACCTTGAGGCAGGTAAAAAAATGGTTTGTTTTTTGGCTGAGAATTATCTCGTACTCGCTCAATAATTTGTTTATTTTCATATACCTCTGAAGTCACCTGATACTGTGAATGCAGTTTAGAATCACGTTGAAATAATTTAGAAAGAGAATTCACAGCTTTCATGGCTTTTCTTAGCTAAGTCGTAACTATCGTTAGGTTGTTCCCAATTTTTTTCCACAGTAGTTAATGGAAGTAAAGGAATAAAACTATCATTTCCACTACACCCAGGAGGTAGAATTTGTTGTTAATGCCGGAGATAAAAGGTTCATCGCAACAAAAAATAATGGATGATTAAACTTAAAATTATTACTTATGCACCTAATCTATTATTTAAGCCAAATATCAAAGAAAAGTATTTGCTTAGTATCTAAATTCAGCGATAAATGTATGAAAATAATGCAGACGATATTTAAGTAATTTAAAATAAGAAATAATTAAATGAGAGAGTTAAAGAAATGACGTCAAAATGCTAGAAAAAAATGTTTGCTTTTACCTATTTACTATGTGAAAAACTGATAAATGTAATCGTCTGCTCTTAACCGGGGAAAATAGACCTTGAAATAATAACATTAAATGCTAGAAAAGGAGAAAGAGGTCGATTTCGAACGTTGCTAACCCTAACTCATCAAGAATCGAATATGGATGCCTCTATCCATTCCAGGTGAAACCGCTTCATAAATTCGAGGACAGACGGACAGATAACTTAGGCTGTTATTATATAGGGGATAAATATTATGCAAGGACATTAAAGCTTTACAAATTTTAAATTTCAGCTAAAATATGTTGCTATGTTCTAACTTAAAACTATAACTTATTTATTATATCAAAAAATTATTTCATATTGATATTTTTTAAATTCCAAAAAAATATTTATATGTCTGCGTCACATGAAATTTGAAAATAAACCTTCGTTTGCAGGTATATTTCTGTTTGAAATTGTATTTATTCCCTAAGTTAAAATTTAATATGCTATAAAACATAGTTGGAAAAACAAGTAAATTTATTTTACTACAGAAGTGAAAAAAAGTGATAAAAAAAATAAATCTCCATCGAAACAGTTGATCTATACTCAATTATGTGTTTAATTTTGAAATCAAAACGTGAGAATGGCTTTAAAATTTTAACATAAGGATCAATTTTGACAACTGCACAACTTTATTTTAATTAGTTAATACATAAAAATTGAAAATTACTAAATGATAAAATTCAATAAAGATAACTTCTTATGGAAATGTATTTAACATACACAAAAGTAAGATCTATTTCTTCATAGGAAATGCAAATAATAGCATTTTTTTAGTATTTGTAGTTTTCAGTAAATTATTTACTTTCGTAACAACAACATAACAATTCTATATCTGAAAATCAAAAGCGTTTTTTGCCGTTTGAAATAGCTATAAGAAACTTATAAAGCAATACAGACGTAGTTTCAGCAATGATTCGCCATAGCTGTTGCATTGCTTGTCTCCTGACTCATTTAGACTCATGACAGTGTTCTGTTATGATATATGTTTTGATACCTTTTACAAACATGAATAGACGTAATTATAAAAACACATCCCCTATATAATAATAGCCTAAGTTGTGTGTCCGCGAATTTTTGAAGCGGTTGTACCTGGAATGGATACAGGCATTCATATTGGATTTTTCATGAGTTAGGATTAGAAAAATTGAAAGAGAGTTCGAAATCCACCCATCCCCCCTTTTTGAGCGTTTAATGCTATTATTTCAAGTCTTATCCTTCCTCTTATTCTATACAAAATTCATTTTTGATAGGATGGCAAAGGCGGAGAGTAATATTTAAATTTCTGGACGGTTTCTACTTGAACCTTCATATACTCTAATTAGTTGACTCACAACGTGCAGGCGTTGTACGTTTGTTAGAATGTTCGCCCACTTGATCGTCGTACTTCTCGGGTCGACGATACTATCCCCAATGCAGTCAATGTTTTTTTTAATGTCTAATAAATTTAATATTTTTTGCTTTTTCTTTTAAATTCTTATTCCGAAAGTTGTTTTATTATTTTTAAAATAAATTTTTACTATTTTTTCAACTTTTTATAATTTTTATTAAGTTCACTTATTGTTGTACGGTGCCCCTGGCCACATAAACATTTCATGTTGTGTATCCTTAAACTTTCTTCTCGTAATGTAATAATATCCTAAGTTATCTGCCCGTCTGTCTTTGAAGTTATGAAGCGGTTGGACCTGGAATGGATAGAGCATCCATATTGGATTTTTGATGAGTTAGGGTTTGCAAAATTCAAAGCGAGTAAAGTTTATCTTTTCCTAAACTATAGATCCAATTCTGAAGTAAATTGGTATGAATAAATTTCATATCACCGCGAAAAACACTGTCCTCTTTAAACCGTTCGAAATCCACCCCGTCCCCTTTTTGAGCGTTTAATGTCATTATATCAAGCCCCATTTTAAGAGCAAGCGATTAAATTTATCAATTTATCACATAGGTAAAATAACATTTTTTCTAGCATTATGACTTCATTCCTTTAACCATGTCATTTAAATCATTTCTTATTTTAAATTATTTAAATGTGTTCTGCATTATTTCCATACGTTTTATCACTAAACTTGAATATTACATAAATAATTTTCTTTTTTATTTGACTTAAATAATAGATTAAGTACATATGTGATAATTTTAATCTATTATTTTTGTTGAAAGGTAATTCTCAGCCAGAAAAACAAACCAATTTTTTTACCTGCATCGTAGAGTTCTTTATAATTCTGGAAAATTAAAAATTTTACTGATCCCGTCATATGACTGGCTATATGCTAGTTTTGAATAATATTTTTTAATAATTTACTTGCAAGTATAAATAAACCCAATAAAATATAATTTAGAATCTTGTAAATTTATTTAACTATATTAGAATAAATATTTACAAATATATTTTATTATTTATGTTATCACTTTTTTATAATTTATATAGAATATTTTTACATATGGAGGTACGTGTTTTGATTTCATTATTTGCTGTCTGAATTTAATTTTTTTGCCGTATTCTTCTCAAGTATAAATAAACCCAATAAAATATAATTTAGAATCTTGTAAATTTATTTAACTATATTATAATAAATATTTACAAATATATTTTATTATTTATGTTATCACTTTTTTATAATTTATATAGAATATTTTTACATATGGAGGTACGTGTTTTGATTTCATTATTTGCTGTCTGAATTTAATTTCTTTGCCGTATTCTTTAATTTTGAACCCAGATAAATAAAAATAAAAATAAATTAGAGAATAATGACAAAACTATTTTATATAGACATTAAAAATGTATTAAAATATATAAAAACATTATCATAACAGTTGATGTTTAAAAAGCTCTCATATTTTAATTTTAACCAACTTTTAAATTCCAGTATTATTGTAATGATTTAACTACAAAACTTAAAAATTTAATTATAAAAATTGCTCCTTATGAAAGCATTATATTAATATGCATGCATATTAACTTGTTTTAGATAAATATTTTGTCTAAAGAATTTTTATACGGATATTTGCTGTAATATTTTTTACTGCCGTATTAATGAAAAATGTAGAAGTGAACACAAGCATATTACATTTTTAATATGGTAAAATAATTTGTAAAATAAGAGGTTGCTCAATTTTGTGAGAGAGAAAAATAGAAAAAAGTTATAAATAAAAAGTAAATTATAACACCTGAATTATAAAGCACTTTAATATTTAAATTTAAAATTAAACTCTAATCAAAATTTAATTCAAAGCATTCTTGTTATGTTTCAACTTTACAACCTACCAAATTAATTTCATTATAAAAATGACAATATAAAAACACTATATATTTATACATTAAATAATTTTAAAATTACTTTAACCCCTTCCGGTAAAATGACGAGTCTAACTCGTCATTAGTTTTTCATTCCATACCGCACAATGACGAGCTACATTCGTCATGCGATTAAAGTTACTGTTAAATATGATAATTAATTTAGTTTAAAATTTCTAGTGTACTGAATTTGGCAACACTTTTATCACTTGTGAAAATCACAAGTCACTATTGCATATTGTTTACTTAGAATTTCTTGGTACAAGTCATTGCCAAACTAATGAGTCAGAATAAAAGAAAACCTACTAAGAAATGCCGTGTGTGTTACAAGAATCAAATTAAAAGTGAGACTACTTGGCGGTGTAAACAATTAAGAATTCCTTTGCACTTTGTTTTGAAAAGTACCACTAGCTTGAAGACTATTATCTGTATACCTTATTAATGTTTTGCTTTGATATTTTCTTAATTTTACTGTTTCTGATATTATTTAACACTATGTAAAAAGTGGATTTTAATTAAGAATAAGTAAGAATTGTAAAATGAAACAAGTTTTTCAAATAAAAATTAAATGGTTATTTCATGCACAGTTTTTCATTATTAAATCATACCGGACGGGGTTAATTTTCCCATAGTAGTTTTGAATATGATATTATGCACGTGTAACAGATTTTATTTAACAACGAATATAGTGAAATTCAATCTAAAAAATTATTCCAAACTGGTAAGCACGATCCTGTACTTTATGGGAGTCCATTATTTGAATTCAGAGTTAAATAGGTTGGAATGTCCTAAAAGTAATTTCGTAACTCAATACCCAAACCCCGAGTTATCTTTACGGTTTGAAATATCTAGAGAAATGGGCATAGCTAAACTATTTAGAGACGTGATTTTAGTATCGGATATTTAAAATTATTGGACTGCATTTACCGCTAGCTATTGAGGTTGGTAATAAAGTACTTTGTAGAAAGATATTTAGATATGACATTAACAAGCTCTAGAATAAGTTAACTGGATGACCCATGGGTAGATATTTCTGCGAAAAAGTAAATTTTCAGAGTGTGAATCGTAAATAGTGCATCCCTATTTGTGTATACTTTTGCAAATGGGATGCCTTAAAAATACAGAAAATTCGCTTTAAACCATTTTTTTTGTAAAATGCTATTTTCTTTTCTTTAAAATACAATTTATTGTGGATAAAAGACAGTATATTTGTTCGTTAGTTAACCGTTGGAACGCCGAATTATGAAAGAATAATCCCAATAATTTAAAATTTGGTTATTATATTAACTAAGAGTAAATAAAAAAATGAAAATATCATTCCCACTACACCCTGAAGGTAGATAGAATTTGTTGTTAATACCGGTGATAATATTCTTATCGCAACAAAAAAATCATCCATAATTAAATGCAAAATATCACATATGTACCTAATCTATAATTTAAGCCAAATATAAAAGAAAATTATTTTTGTAATATATAAATTCAGCGATAAATGTATGAAAGTACCACAGACGATATTTATGTAATTTAAAATAAGAAATGATTCAATGAGATGGTTAAAGGAATGATGTCATAATGCTAGAAAAAATGTTATTTGTACCTATTTATTATGGGAAAAATTGATGTTTTAAAATTAGGTGAAAATTTTAAAACTAAATTTTCACCTAAAAACTAATCCAATTAAGTGCCCAATCTTAATTGGGTCCAATAAAATTTAAAATTAGGTGAAAACATTTTGAGTGTGTTTTTAGAGATGTTCCATTATTGGAACATTAGGAAATCCATTAGGTGAAAAAAAATTTTTGAATGTGATTTTAGAGAGGTTCCATTATGAAACACTGGCCTGTTACATGACTATCTTTTGCATATTTTTAAAAGCTTATGAGAATAGTTAATTTAAAGTCTAACAATTATAACATCGTCTTAATATTAACTGTTTTATTTATTTATCTTTAAATAATGTACAATGGATAAATATTATGACACTACAGAGTATATGCAATATTGGTACTGGTTTTTCCAATGCTGTTTGATTAAAAAAATTCATTTTTTTTCATTTACTTTTATTTTTTCATTTCTTCTTGGCCCTTGGACCTGTTTTCTGAAATTTGTCTCCATATTACATCGTTTTCTCAAATGACGTCAATTATTTCCCACACATTGAATGGCGTAACAGCATCTAAATTATTTTCATCAATATATTCTTCCTCGGTTATATCACCAGGTTCACCAGGCTCTAACTGGCAAATATCTACATATTCCAAATCAGAATCCGAGAGAGTTTCTAGAAAGGCCAGGGTATCTTGTATTGTAAGGAACCTTTCAGACATGGTGTTAAATTTATGAAAACCTCATAAATGAAACAAATAGAAAGCGCACATGCACATTTTTCAGTGTCGTCCAAGAAAAACACTATATCAATGGAAACTGATAGCTATTTCAGCAAACATATGCAATAAGACACCATTTATGTGAAATTGTACTTCTCTTCAAAGGCACAGGTGAAATACTCCTCCCCCCAACACATGTTTAGCCACCTTATAAAAAGAATTTCTTTCTATTGTTATGACTTTACTAAAGTGAACACCAATCTCAAGTGTCAATATTATAATTCTTTAGAAGTAGTGTAGCTTCCATTTGCAGCTTTATCTATTTATTTTCTATAGAAATATTCCTATTCTTATCAGAATGCAAAAGTAAACAACGTTTGCAATAGCATACAATTCTTTTTCACATAAATGAAAAATTAACCATTGAAATGCCAATGTTTCAATAATGGAACATAGACATAAAAATATAAATTTTACCTTTAAAATTTAAAAATAAAATTTTGTTTTTGTTGTATTTAAGTAGAATATATTATCTATTGATATATTTTAAAGTATTTCGTTTCTTCCATTTAAACTGTAATTTTAGTAAATTTAATTGTTTAGTTGAGTAAAATTGAAAAAAATTGTTAAAAAGATAAATAATTATCGAAACAAAATAAAACTTATTGTAAAAAATACTTTATAATGTCATGTTCAATTGTATGTAAAAGCGATATTGTTAAGATTTTTTTTACGTGTGACTGTTTTATTTTAAAAATCATGTTCCATTATTAAAACATTGGCGGGTAAACTGTTGATTAAATATTTATTTTAACTGACTGGAGGTTATACCAAAATCTCCTATATACTATGTTAATTTATCAGTCTGAATAAAATATAAGATGTTTCGTAATCTCTAAACAAGGTGAATATACCAGTTGCAGCGAATAGTATTAACGTGATTTATCAGACAATGTAAAATATCTAAAAAATTTAAGCCTCTTATTTTAGTTATTTTGCATTAAAAAATCATTAATCGTGTGATGTGAAAACAATTGCACTTAAACTTCACCAAGTTTTGGAGAGTTGTGATTGGTCTCCAGGAGGCGTTTCAGGACCATACTTGGAATCCCGGTCCTTCTGGATAGAGCCGGGAAAGGACGCATTGTACACAGGACATTGGAACAAGGAAAGCATCAGCATAGGATAATGGAAAAAGTATAGGGCTGCGGATGTAGTTCAGACGGAAAGAAAAGAATAGACTTTGGCAATTATTTTTCTTTCAGGTGTAGCACGTGGAGTGCTTCTTTTACTTTTTAAATTTTTTATATTTTTTAGCATATTTTCTTGCCGTTTGTTTTATATTTCAGTATTTTAATATAGATCAGTGGTATTTTACTATAATTGAAGACGATATAAAGAAAACTTGGGTTATTAATAACTTTGAAATAACATCAGCAATGTACTACACCACAGCATATTGGTGCCGTGACCAGGTCCTTCTAGACAAAATGGAAGGTTTTTTATTAATTTGTTCCTAAAAATTTTAGAGATAGATTAGTTTTGAAAAAAATTAAATAAAATACCTACTATTACTAATATTTCCACATATATGAGAAATCTTAATGTATTGCAGTAAATTTTGCCCAAATTACAGCAAAAGAAATCAAATGGCATAATATTATATATATATATATATATATATATATATATATATATATATATATATATATATATATATATATATATATATATATATATATATATAATAAACTAATACAGCAATATTATAATCTCTATCAGCTGTCATGAATTCCATGTCAATCAGATACCTTTGAATTTCAAAAATCCTCTACAGTATCTGAAAATGGCACAAAACTGCCGAACTTTTCACGGGAAAGTATTTCTATCTATTTTGAAAATGGCAAATTGAATATTATGCATTAGACGAACCGATATCGCGCTTCATGGAATTGAAATACCGTTTTTTCTCTTGCCCAAACTCCGGTATGGCATTTCAAAATTGGCTCATTTGCTAGGCCCGAACTAAGATCGCCTTCACAGGCAAGTGGTTAAATTATTCATTTAACTAATAGGATACGAAATATTTATTTTAGTTCATAATTTTAGCTACTGATGGTTGTTATTTACTGATGGTTTGGATGAGGAATTTAAATTAAGAATTGACAGTCTTTGGAAAAAAAATTAATTTCGATGATAATAAACTTATGCACGTATATCAATTTTTAACCACTTGCGCTACAAAGACGTGCCAGGCACGTCGAGATGCTTTTGTTACAGAACCGAAAGCGACGTGTATACCACGTCGATAGTCATTTCGCGCAGAAACAAATGCGACGTGAATACCATGTCGATAGTCACTTCGCGCAGAAACAAATGCGACTTGTGCGTGGTACCTCGGCTAATCGTAAGAGTTCATTCTTCCAGGTACAGTTCTACAGTGAATAACATCGCGTGCTGTCTTGAGAATATACCAGAGTTCAGAATATACCTGAGTATGTTGTACGAATTTTTTTACACGAGAATTCCTTTAGTTTTTGAGACATCTTACTATAATGCTAAAAAATTGAATGAAGTATTTTTTGAAGTATTTTTTAAAGTTATGTCGCGGAGCGCGGCGCGGCCACCGGCAGTTAAATCGTAGCGCACTTGGTTAAATCAACGAATGCAGTGATATTTAATTTAGAAATGATTACAGACGTTGCAGTTCATCATAACAGTTCATTATTTGTAGTCTGCTTTAAATAGTTTGGGTTGTCTCAAAAGTAATTTTGCAAGTCAATACACAAACTCCAAGTTATATTTACGGTTTGAAATAGGTATAGGAATGTGTATAGTTAAACCATTTAGAGACGTAATTTTAATATCGAATCTTTAGAACTATTGGACTGCTTTACCGCAAGGCATTGAGACTGGTGATAAAGTGTTTACAAGAATGATATTTAGATGTGACATTTACTAACATTAGAATAAGGTAGCTAGATGGCCAGATAGTAGAAATGCCTGAAAAATAATTTTTTAATTTGTGAATCGTAAGGAGTTTGTCACCCTTTGTGCAATACAGATAATTTAATTAGATAAATCACATTGTTTGTAATATACGGATATATTTTCATTAAAAAAGATTCAATAGATATCATAGTGAATTAAAGACCATGTTTTTTTTTATTATAGTGAATTTTATACTTACTTTACTTACTTAGCTGACTGTACATTATCTTATACAAAGTTCTTATCTAAGATTCTATGATTTTAAAGAAAGTATTGAAAAATCTTTAGTAAAACGAGTTAACTTCGATGATAATTTTATACATGTATAGCAATTCAATAAAAATATCTTGGTAACAAACACCAGGACATCGATGATATACTAGTTAGGGCTCTGGGGCTTCAATCGGTTTTATAGTGGGACAAGAGTGACCAAACTGAGTTGGATAGACTGATTTTAAGGCATTTAAAAACCTTCAAATTTTCTAATCGTATTAGGAATTTCCTTGTTTACACCAAGTGTAATATTGAAGAAGCCACTGTCCAACACCTGATCAATGTCATTAATTTATTAAGAGGAGATCCTTTGAAGAGACCATATTTCGTCTTAGGAATACTTGAGTAGAGAGCCTCATGGATCTGATCTAATTCAGATCAGAGCAATAAACAAGAAGTACAACACATCTTACAGGTACGGATAAAGGGAAACGAAATTTAGAACTAATTAAAAACATGTAAACCTAATTCAGCTTTTCATAGGAGTTTAGTATTTGTAGTCTGCTTTAAATAGTTTTGATTGCCTCAACAAAAATTTCGAAACTCAAACTAAGATATCTTCATGGTTTGAAATATCTGGAGGAATGTGCATACGTAAACCATTTAAAAACGTGAGTGGAATATCCGATCTTTAGAATTATTGGACTGTTTTCACTGTGAAATTCTAATACTGTGAATAATGTATTTGGGACAAAGTTATATATATATATATATATATATATATATATATATATACCATTTACTAGAGCTAAAATAAGGTAACTTAAATGGCTAATGAGAAGAAATTCCTGTGAAAAAAATATAATTTTCAAATCTTAAAGAGTGCTTCACTATTTGCGAAAAATTTTGTAAGTATAATAGGTTAAAAATAAAAAACATTAATGTGATAAAACATATTCTTTGTAATATACGGAGATATTTTCTTACAAGTAAGATTCATTAGATCTCATAATGAGTTTAAGACCATTATTTTTATGTTATTTAATATCATATTTACTTTAGCTGGCTGTATATTATTCTAAAAATCTCTAAGATTCTAGGATTTTAAAGAAAGCATTTCAAAGTCTTTAACAACACGAAATATTTTCGATGATAACCTTATGCACGTGTAACAATTTTTAGAGCTACGGCTGCAATGAAAATCAATCTAGAAATAATTTCAAAGATATAGGCCCAAACAGGTTCTTCATACGAGTGCATTATTTGTAGTCTGCTTTAAATAGTTTGGGTTGTCTCAATAACAATTTCGCAACTCAATACTAAAACTCCAGTTTATCTTTATGGTTTGAAATATCTGGAGAAATGTTCATAGTTAAACCATTTTTGAGACATAATTGGAGTATCGGATCTTTAGAAGTTATTGGACTGTTTTAAGAGAGAGATATTGAAACTGGTCATAATGTGTTTGGAAAAAGATATTTAGATATGACATATAGAAGAACTACAATAAGGTTAATGCACTTTTCGTGAGCAGAAATTTCAGTGAAATAAAATTAAATTTAGGAAATGCAGGGAGTACGCACTATTTGCGTACATGTTTAAATAAGATAACTTAAAAGAGAAAAAAAAATTCGATTTAAAAAAACATTCTTCGTAAAATACTATTCTATTTTCTTTAAAATAAAATTGTTTGTATCTGAGAGCGGATAAAAGACTGTATATTTGTCTCTTAATTAAATATTTATTTTAGCTGGCTGAAAATTATTGCAAAATCTTCAGTATGCTATATTAATTTATCCCTCGAATAATGTATATTTCGCAATCTTTAAACAATGTGAATTATTGGAAAGATGCCAGTTGCAGCAAATAGTATTAACAAGATTTAATTAACATGACGGATTGAAGATCATGTATTTTTTTATTAGTTAATTTGGGATTTGCTTTAGCTCCGTGTAAGTTAACGCAAGAATTTCCTTTATATTATAATTTATCCCTTTTGTTTTGCAATATATGGACATTGTAACGTCACGGGATCCTCGGGTAGCGTGTGGGTGTCGAAGTGGTTGTGACACTAAGTACAGCTTAGGTTTGGTTTGGTTTGGAGTGCTACGGTCTGTTTTTTTGCAATACGAGGGCTAATGAGACCGAGACCTACAGTTTAAAGCCGATTCCGAATGGCTACGAACATCCATGCCACAGTGGGATTCGAACCCACGAACTCTGGTACCTAAGGCTAGTACCCTAACCAATCGGCCATCGTTCCTAAGTACAGCTTATAAACAATAACAACACTTATTCTGGATTAAAATGGAGTTTGTACAAATTTTCCAAATGGAAATCACAGGGCTCAGGCGGAATGGTGCAGATCTAAAAGTTCTAGGCGGACCTAAAAAACAATCTGCTACAGATACCGTTGTACAGGGGTAAAACTGGGGCTCCTTAATTTCCACACAAAACTGGAAAAAAACGCCACAAATTGTACCACTGTTCGTTCTTTGTCCTGGAGACTCTCAGGCGAAAAACTAGCCCAGCCTGCAGTCCCCATTCGCCTCTTCCCATTGACATTTTATTTCCTTGCCGCAGTCTGGTAGCCTCTGATTGGTTCCTTCGGTGGCGCCTCACAGTCTGACATTTCGTTGTCCCGTCCGACCTTACAATTCACCTCGAACACCTCAAGGCGTGGTCTAAGCGAAGACCCTTTGTAGTGTAGTATCACAAACTCTGACAGAGTATCGGCCTGCCCTGGGCTTTAACAGAACCTCTTTATGAAGCCAATGGAGTGTAGCGACGTAACAATATATTTTCTTTAATTAAGATCCATTAAATCTTATAATGGAATAAAGACAATGGATTTTTATGCTAATAAATGCACAATTTGCTTTAGAGGAATATAAGTTAACACAAAAATTCCCTATGTACTATCATAATTTAACCATAAATTAATATATATGATTATTTAGTAATCTTTCAATAAAGTGAACAATTTTAATTTTATGAGACATTGCCAAAATATAAAAAATACAGCTTTGCCACAACATGTAAAATGTCTGAAAAATATGTATATTGATTTTAATTATTTTCTTTTAAAATATAATCATAAATAAACCGTATAGAATAAGAAAACTTTTAATTCATTTCTGAATTGTAACTACTGATAATCTAGGATATTAAAGTAAAAATTCAAAAGACTTTAACAAAAGGAGTAAAATTTGACCATCTACTTATGCACATATAACATTTTAAAGTATAGCGGACTGCAGTGAAATTCAATTTACGAATGATTCCAAACTTGTAATCCTGATCTAGTTCTTCGCGAGAATTCATTATTTGTAGTCTGAGTTAAATCGCTTGGGTTGTCCCAACAGTAATTTTGCAACTCAATACTCAAACCCCAAGTTATCTTTACGATTTGAAATATCTACATAAATGTGTATAGTTAAATCATTTAGAGACGGTATTTTAGTATCGGATCCTTAGAATTATTGGACTGCTTTCACCCAGAGCCACTTAAACTAATGATAATATTCTTTCAAGAAATATATTACGGTTTGTCATTTACCAGCATGGGTTTAAGTTTAATTTAAATAATGCAGATTTTTATTTACATTAATTTTATTTATAGATATATCTTACGAAGATCGTAGAGTTTCATCCTTAATTTATTCTAGTTTTAACTATTTCTTGTATCAAAAATCATTAAAACTTTTTTGTAAATTAGTCTGAAATGCTTTTACGCATATATTTTTCTCATAATAAAGTATCTCATAATAATTGTATTCATGAGAGAATAATTACATATGTGTACGGATCGGTTGAAATATTCATCAAATAATGCATGTTGTACACGTTTAAATAACGTTTAAAAAATATAAGTTTAATTTAAATAATGTAGATTTTTATTACATTAATTTTATTTATATCTTATGATGATCTTAAATTTTAATATTTAATTTATTTTAATTTTAAATAATATTCGGAGAGACATTACAAGTTTTGACAGTCAATATATGCAAAAAGTTAAAAAATGAATAATTTGAATGATATTAACTATTTCTTCTTTCAAAAATCATCAAAAATATTTCGTAAATTTGTCTGAAATGCTTTTAAGCATATATTTTTCTCATAATAAAGTATCTCATAATAATTGTATTCATCTGAGGAAAATTACATATGTGTACAGATCGGTTAAAATATTCATCAAATAATGCATGTTGTACCAGTTTAAATAACGTTTAAAACATATAAGCTTAATTTGAATAATGCAGATTTTTATTTGCATTAGTTTTCTTTATAAATATATCTTACGATGATCTTAGAGTTATATATTTAATTTACTTTAATTTTAAATAATATTCGGAGAGACATTACAAGTTTTTACAGTCAATATATGCAAAAAGTTAAATAATGAATAATTTGAATTATATTAACCATTTCTTTTTTCAAAAATTTTCGTAAATTAGTCTGATATGCTTTTAAGCATATATATTTCTCATAATAAAATATCTCATAATAATTGTTTTCATCTGAGGAAAATTACATATGTGTACGGATCGGTTGAAATATTCATCAAATAATGCATGTTGTACCAGTTTAAATAACGTTTAAAACACATAAGCTTAGTTTAAATAATGCAGATTTTTATTTACATTAATTTTATTTATAAATATATCTTACGATTATCTTAGAGTTTCATATTTAATTTATTTTAATTTTAAATAATATTCGGAGAGACATTACAAGTTTTTACAGTCAATATATGCAAAAAGTTAAAAAAATATTAATTTGAGTGAAATTAACTATTTCTTATTTCAAAAATCCTAAAAAATATTTCGTAAATTAGTCTGAAATGGTTTTAAGCATATATATTTCTCATAATAATTGTATTTATGTGAGGAAAATTACATATGTGTACGATCGGTTGAAATATTCATCAAATAATGCTTTTGAAAAGAAATTATATTCTTAAAGTGTAAATTATTCTTAATAGTAATAGCGAACATTTAGTTAATAACTACATTTAACATAGAGCAGTATTCGTTAAAGATCAATTTTGTACCAGTTGTACTCATGAGGAAAAATATGTTAATACTATATATATATCGAATAGAAAGCAATAAAAGATAATAATTTAAACATTTATTTTTTCTCTTACAAAAAGTGTCTGTAGAAAATTTTTATAAGTCTAGAATAGAGATATTTTAGATTTCACCAATCAAATTAACTTTGACTAATTACGTGTCGTGAGTTAATTGGTAGGTTAATTTTTTTGGTGATATCACAATTACAAATGCATAAGGATTGATTAAAATATTCCAAAAAGACTGCATCTTGTTTTGAAAGAAAATACATAACATTATTTCTTACAGTAATGTTGTACATTTTGTCAATAACCATATTTGTTACAGAACGGTAGATGTTAAAGATCCTTTTTAATTTATTCTTGATTTTACTTATATTTCGTAATTATGTGAAAAAGTATTCTTGAATATCCCACTAAATATGGTTAAGTTTAGTATGGAGTGCAAACCCCTATGCTGTCAATCAACATCCGTGAAGAACTACTGAAAGAACTGTATAGGAGGAAGAAAAATTCTTCGTATTATCCAGCTAAACCATGGTCAGAAATATCTAGTCATGCTACTTGAGAAACAGTACTTATTTATGTTTTGCCAGAGGAGGCAACAAGAATCAAATACGATTGCCCAGTAATAAGCGTAGCATATAAAACTGACATGAGGGGTAATAACAGAGTTAGGGTAAAGTAACAAACCAACTTTGAAAACAACAAAATTTATGACAAGAATTAATAATTAAATATTAGACATATGACACTCTTCCATACATATAATTTTTTTTATAAAAAATTAAGACTGTACAAAGTACAGTGAAACAAGAAAGAAAAAACAGTTCATTTAATTCTTGATACATTTCTGCTGAATACATATTGATGGATATCTTAAATCTAATATATTAAGAACTGCAAAGAATGAAATAAAAAAGGTTTACACAACTGTTAAAAATTTTGAAAATTATGTTAATGATTAGCTATCGTTTACTATATCATAGAATGGCATTTATGAAAAAGGGAAAACTCCATAAAAAAGATTTTTTATGCATTACATATAAAATAAGTACTGTAAAATAAACCTTTATAATAATAATCTGTCATGAATTCAGTCTATGTATCTTCTGAAAAAGTAAATTTATGTCCGATATTCAAAAGACCAAACCAAATTATTGAACCAAATAGAAAATTTTTAAACAGAAAGTATTTGAAAATTTTGTAGATGGTTTATAAGATTAACCTCTACGTATTCGCAAATAAACATTCATTCTATGAAAATATAAAAATATTTCAAGCTATATTTATTAGTATCTAAAATGAGACTCTAGACATTAAATGATTAAAATTAATGACTACCAATTTGTTAAAAGTATATATTTAATTCACAATTCCACATTTTATTTCACAGACCAAGATCACTATAAAAACATCAATTTTGGTAATGTAATCTTAAAATTATATTTTGGTTTGGAGTATGATCAAATGTCTTGTTAAATGAAGGCTAATGAGACCCGAGACATTTGCTTAAAGTTATTTCCCATTGACTACGAACATCTACTACGATTAGTGGGACTTGAACCTTAAGATGACAAACGGTTGAAAACGTCATTTTTTTTTGCCAAAAATCATATTTTTTTTAAATTTTTCTATTGTAAAATTTCAACTTTTAGGTTTCTAAATATGTTTTTGTTTTGTCTCTTTTAATGAAAAGTTACAGCTGTTTACAAATCAGTGACATCTGCCAAAACAAAACAGAAGTAGCAACTTTGAAACCGGAAGTTGTGAATTTAAAGCCTTATAAAGAGCATTTTTTTAACAAAACTTTTTAAACTTTCTTGAATATTAGTTTAAACATTGTTCTAGTATTTTTAATAATTAGCAACTTGGCAATTAGAAAATTTTGAAGCAAATTTTGAAGTGTGGGGAATTTTAGACATGCATAATAATTTTTTAATAGTTAAAATTACTTTCATAAACTTCAAATGCGTTTTTCTCAGAAAGGTATCTTTAATAAAATGTTGAAACTTGAAATGTGATTTCTCAAAAAGTTCTTAAAATATTTTTTTTGAAAATTATTATGAATACTTTTGATAGTATTTACTAGTCAATGACCTAAAAGCTTTAAATTTGGATAATTTTTAATGATGTAACACTCATAGTTAGATATAAAGGTAATGAAAATTCTTTAAAAATTCAATGTGTATGATTTAGAAGGATCAAAAGTTTTTATCAAATGTAAATTAAGCAAAGATTTTAGGTGATTCACTAGTCCAGTGTATAAGAAATGTGTTGCGTCAAAAATATTGAAATAATTTAATTTATTAAAAAATTAGACCTTTTGAAAAAGCCCGATTTTTTTACTAAATTTTCTTAATTTATTAGAAATTTTATAAAAACTTCTCTAGGAATAATTTTTAAGTGCATTTTGCCATTATGATATAAAAAATAAATCTAAAAATGTAAAAACATTAACTAGTTTCTACGTTTAAAAAATTTTTTTCTCCGA
>CM063498.1:88086960-88104460 GCA_032207245.1 Pardosa pseudoannulata | reverse complement strand
ATTATTATTATTTAAAATGCAATATAAAAAGAAATATTAATAAATTATTTTTTCTTTAAATTATATAATAAATCTTAAAAATAAAGTATTTATGAAATTTTATTTTTTCTAAAAAATGGTATTTAAAAGGCTTTTAAAATCGATTATTTCTAGAAATATATTTTGTTATCTAATTGATATAAAAAATATTTCTCGTTTATTATAATTTCTATTATATTTATCTCTATGAATTTATAAGTTTTATAGAATAAACAAAATTTTAAAAATTTATATGGAAACCATAAAACAATTTCATTAAACATGAACCTAGAGTTTAAAATTTTATGTACACATAAAAAGAAATATTAATTAATTAATTTTTCTTTGTATTATATAATAATTTTTAAAAATCAAATATTTATGAAATTTTATTTTATTTTAAATGCTATTTAATATGCTTTTAAAATCGATTATTTCTAAAAATACATGTTGTTAGCTAATTGATTTAAAAAATATTTCTCGTTTATTATAATTTCTATTATATTTATATATAAGAATTTATATGCTTTATAGAATAAACAAAATTAAAAAAAAATTATATGGAAACCATAAAACAATTTCGTTAAACATGAACCTAGACTTAAAAAATTTTATGCACATATAAAAAGAAATATTAATAAACTAATTTTTCTTTAAATTATAAATAATAATTTTTAAAACAAAAATATTTACGAAATTTTATTTTTTTCTAAAAAATGCTATTTAATATGCTTTTAAAATCGATTATTTCTAAAAATACATACCGTTAGCTAACTGATATAAAATATTTCTCGTTTATTATAAATTCTATTATATTTTTCTATAAGAATTTATATGATTTATACAATAAACAATATTTAAAAAAATATATATGGAAACCATAAAAAAATTCCATTAAACATGAACCTAGAGTTTAAAATTTTACGCACACATAAAAAATATTAATAAGTTAATTTTTCTTTAAACTATATAATAATTTTTAAAAATGAAATATTTATGAAATTTCATTTTTTTAAATGCTATTTAATATACTTTTAAAATCTATTATTTCTAGAAATACATTTTGTTAGCTAATTCATATAAAAATATTTCTCGTTTATTATAATTTCTATTATATTTATGTATTAGAATTTATATGCTTTATAGAAAAACAAAATTACATTTTTTTATATGGAAACCATAAAACAATTTCATTAAACATGAACCTAGAGTTTAAAATTTTACGCACATATGAAAATATATATTACTAAATTAATTTTTCTTTAAATTCTATAATAATGTTTAATAATCAAATTTTTATGAAAATTGATTTTTAAAAATTCTAATTAAAATGCTTTTAAAATCGAGTATTTTTAGAAATACATTTTGTTAGATAATTGATATAAAAATATTTCTCTTTTATTATAATTTCTATTATATTTATCTATTATGATTTATATGCTTTATAAAATGACAAAATTAAAAAAAATACATGCAAACCATAAAGCAATTTCTTTAAAGGTGAACCTAGAGTTTAAAGTTTTATTCACATATAAAAAGAAATATTAATAAATTAATTTTTCTTTATACTACATAATAATTTTTAAAATCAAATATTTATGAAATTTTATTTTTTTTAAAAATGATATTTAATATGCTTTTAAAATCTATTATTTCTAGAAATACATTTTGTTAGCTAATTGATATAAATATATTTCTCGTTTATTATAATTTCTATTATATTTATCTATTAGAATTTATATGCTTTATAGAATAAACAAGAGTAAAATTATTTTATATGGAGACCATAAAACGATTTCATTAAACATGAACCTATAGTATAAAACTTTTAGCACATATAAAAAAGAAAGAATACTAAATTACTTTTTCTTTAAACTGTGCAATAATTTAAAAAAAATCAATATTTTATGAAAATTTTAATAACAATCGAGATGCTCCTTTGTACTTAAGTTCTAATTGATTACAAAAAAAAAATTAAATTGAACACATTTTACGTACATTAGCCTTTCGATGACCGAATTGCAAACTGGTGGTCTTCGATACCAGAGTTCGCTTGTTCGAATCCCTATACTGGCATGGATGTTCGTAGCTGTTCGGAAGCGGCTTTAAGCAGTAGGTCCCTTTCTCCTCAACCCCCGTGAGTAAAACAGTAGACCGTAGCGTTCCAAATCAAACCAAACCTTATGCAAATTTAAATAAATTTCTATTTTCGTTTGAAATTTCGAATTCATTTTATAGTACTGTTAACTGAATTAAAAGTATCAAAGTCTTTTTTTTTTTTTTGTAAAATATCATTATAGATTGAAAACAAGCTTTCTTTAAATAAACTATTTATTTAATCAACAAAATAATACCTTAAGAGATTCCAATGGTATATTAAAGTAAGAACAATGCAAATATAACTAAAAAATGGTAATTAATCCATGAAATAGACTTTTTGAGTGTTAAAACTATATTTAAAAAATATATGCGTATAGTAATCAGATTTTAAATGTTGTTAATGGGTTTTAAAATTAATAATTTCCTAATGAATTGAAACATCTATTATTTATTTAACATTTATGTTTTAAATGTTTAAGAGCTACGATCAGTTTTTTTTAATCATACACTGGGTTAAATATGTATACGGTGATTTAAACAAATTTTTTATTCCTCAACAATGTAAAAAAATTAGTGGGGAATATACTGACTTTTAAATATTATAAAAGATATATAGAGGACAGATTATTATATGATATCCAAAAATTTATTTAATTAATCTAATTAAACATTAAATAAGAAAGAGTAAAAGCAAAATAATTTTGTCCTTATTGATGGTTGTTGAAAAAAGAATTAAAGGTGATAATGACAGAGAAGATACTATGCTATGCTCAGTTCCATATCATTACTAGAGCACCATTAAAAGTTAAACTAAACATTTATAGTTAATTGAACATTGAAAATATTAATTTCAAGATATTCAGATCAAATTGTCTAATATTATTAGTAGTTTTGTATACGCATAAGTTAAAACAGAGGAAAATATTTATGAAATCATATTATATATTTTGTGTTTTTCATCAACGAGATAGATGTTGGAAAGATAAATTATGGTGGCTTATTTGAGATATGGCAAAGAAGGGTTTTAACTAAAACAGGGAAATATGCAGAAGTATTTGCGGTTTAATATATGAACAAGTTAAAAATTTGAAAATCTTGTGTACGACTTTCTTCTCGACTGATGATTTTTACTCACTGCATGATTAACTGCCGTAATCGTGTGGTGACACTCGGACGCTAATTGCTTAACTCTGAAACTTAATGTTTGATAATGACTATATAATGTATATTACAATAAGTGGGTACAGTTTTATGCAGTACAGAAAAGCAACAAATTAATGGAGTTAAGAGATTTTAATCTAAAATTAACTATCCATAGCGAAAATTATGGTGTTTTCAGCGTTGCATACTCACTTACCAAAACCTAGTTTTTTTTTTCTTTTGTAAATTCTGAGCTTAAAGAATCTGAACTTTTTTCTTTTCTCTACCTAAAAACGTTGCACTGAAGACAATATACAAGACGTGTTTAAAAAGCAAAGATACCATAAATGAGTATACAATATATCGGAAATATCGAAGAAACAATTGACTTTCTTCAATACATCACCCTTGTACTTCTTTCATGTTGCGAATACACGCTAGAAGTTATTTTCATGAGTTTCCTTCACGCACAGAGTTCAAGACATTTTAACTTACTACATTCTCATGACTGTATTCCTTAACAGCACTTTTAGACAGAAGATTGAGAAAAAGGTTTCTAGAAGCAAAAGGGAGCTGAAAGAGCGTTCAGGTGTCGTTAGAGTAAAGAAAGTTCACTAAAACACTGCTGGTGTAATATGCACCGACGTGATGAACTTTACAAATGGTACCGATTATTCTCAACTGCAAATCATTCATTAATGATGGTATGCATACTCATTTTACCAATTCCTATTTGGTCTGTGATTATACACCTTTATTTACCTTTAACTATCTGCATCAGGACACAACATCCGGTGCATGTTGACCTTTTTACTCATCACTTCCAGTGGAAAAATGCCCTATTTAACTTTCTTCTAAATAAAGTTAGTTTAGAGTTACGTTCTATTTAACACATAAAACAAATGGTATTAATGAGTAACAATAAAAAAGTTACTCAATACCCGCAGTTTTCTTACAGTAAATCATTAAAAATGGAAGATTACATAACAAATATATATTAATATAAATAAAGAAATTTTATTAACTGTTTTGAAAATATAACTAATTATTCTAGAAATATTATTACCGTTTTAGGAAGCTAAACATTTCAATGTTTTACAAATCTGCATTTCCCTCAGATTTTTGTTTGTTTAAAAATATTATTAAAAAACACTTTTTTTCATTTTAGTTGCTAAGAGTTGTGTAGATGTGAGATAAATTTAGTACATGAATAAAAATAGTCAAGAACATTCTCTAATATAGACAGCTCTAGTTAAAATAGACATGTTAGAACAAGCCAAAGCATTTGAGGCCAAGTAGTAAGAATGATATAAACTTTACTACACCTTATGATTAAGAAATTTACACAAATCAATATAAAAGTGTATACGTTTCAAATCATTCTTTTTAATGCTGTGAAATAATTGGCTCATTTTTATTTATTGTCATTTATTTGTTTTTTCAAATCGTTTAAAATAATAATGAAATAACTTGAAATACCTCGCATGAAAAATTGTAATTTATTTTCTTTGTCGGATTAGAGTTACGTTCAATTTAACAGAAGATCAGATAAATAATATCAATAACGGTATGCTATCAATAAAAATTATTTCTGTTTCATTAACGTTAATCTTCATTAAAAAGGCAAAGTATCTCGGTTATATTAATATAAATAAAACAATTTGATTAGCAATCTGAGAGTATTCATTATTCTGAAAAGGCGATTATCTTTTCCGGATGATAAGCATTTCAATCTAAATATTCAAGGATGAATATTAGCTAGAAAAATTTAATTTCTTTTACAAATATTGTTAAAAGAGTATTTTCACTTCAGATGTCCACAATATAGAGGAGAACAACGGTATTTAGCACATAATTGCTTTTACCGCGGGTAATAACATTCTCTAGTTCTCAACTCGAATAAGGATGTAACCTTAATTACATCATTATTTTAGCAGAAAGCGTAATCTATATTAGCAAACACACAAAACAGTGACAACTTATTCGCTTGTGGGATTCGAAAATTCAAACGTTAATTATGGTTCCTGGCATTTTTAAGCTAATGCCAATGGATTCACTATTGTCTTTCATCTTGTTTGCTGTAAAGTTTGTACTAATGACAGATTAAGATGTTGAACAGGTCATTAACATGTAAATAACTCTGATTATGTGGACAACTTTTCCTTTTTTATTTTTTTTAATCTTCAAATTCCTTTAATGATTCAACAAAGGAATATTACGTTTAATTCCAATAATTAATATTTTGAGAAGGAATGCCCCGATAAATGAACTGCTCCTTTGTAAAAACGTTTTTCTTTCAAGATCCAAGGAGTTTTTTAAGTGTATTTTGGAAAATATAAAGCTAGTTAACAAACACAATTATTATTTAATACATTTTTAAAGAGCTTTTTTAATGAATCCGAAACTGTTATATTTTTAATGTCTTAAATATGTTTTTAAATGAAAAAAATATACAATTTTATATGTATATCTCAGAACTTCGCATAATATATATATATATATATATATATATATATATATATATATATATATATGTAATAATATCAGTATCTAAGCCTTAAAGCCTATTCCAAAATTATCCCTTTTCCCCATTCATTATTCTAGATCTTAATTTCTTCTCTTTATATTAACCATATTTCCCCACCCATGCAATTTAAACGAGGATGTTTTCATTCCTTTAGCCGAACCCCGAAATTCTTTCTACGATTCCCAAAACAGAAAATGATATAGCTGGCATTTTAAATTAGGAAGTTGTAACTCTAACAGGAAAAACCTGCAATGATCAGCTATAATAGTCATCTAGAACGCCACAATTTTGCAGATGGCTATAGTCAAAGGTTACTTTCTATAAGCAATTAAAACACTTGCCTCAGCATTTTCCCACACACGTGTTTTAGTCGTCTCTCGCAAAAGTTTGGCATTACTTAGAGAGAGAGCGTTCTGACACCATCCGGTTCAGACGTCTCTGGATTCTGTGCTATTTTATCGTGTGAAATAAAAGTTAACTTCGGCCACGATGAATGATGTGTTTCTTTCGAATAGACGATTAGCGGACTCTTGGCAGCCCAGCATGCCCGGGCTGAGGAAAATAATAGGGGCAATTTCAAAAGAAGTATTCAAGTGTAAGTTCGGGGCTGGGGTTGGTCCCCTGGACGATTACATATGTATATATATATATATATATATATATATATATATATATATATATATATATATATATTATATATATATATATATATATATATATATATATATATATATATATATATATATATATATATATATATATATATATATATATATATATATATGTATATATATATATATATATATATATATATATATATATATATATATATATATATATATATGTATATACATATATATATATATATATATATATATATATATATATATATATATATATATATATATATATATATATATATATATATATATATATATATATATATATATATATATATATATATATATATATATATATATATATATATATATATATATATATATATATATATATATATATATATATATATATATATATATATATATATATATATATATATATATATATATATATATATATATATATATATATATATATATATATATATATATATATATATATATATATATATGCATATGTGTGAATGTGTAGATATGATGAAAGGTGTGCCATATTAAATTTTTAAGTACAGATTTAGTTGTATGTCAACGTTTTCGATAATGTTATACATTCTTATTCTGGAAATGCTTTATTTTATGAAAATCATAATTATTATTGAATGTGATAATATACAACTAATGCAATGATAAATATTTGTTCCTAAAAGGAGTTCTCTCGGTTATAAAGAATATGTAGTGTTTTATACGAAAACAAAAAGAAATCAATTGAATAACATTAATGTAGTGACATTCTTATTAATTAATTATTGACATATGATACATTGTATGGTACAGAGAAAATATTTTAATCTTTAAAAGTTTATATTTTTCCATTAATGTTATAAACATTAGAGTATTGAAATAATCGAAATATTTTTCTCTTTACAATTGCATGTTGATGCGCAATGCGTTGATTAACTACTTCATACCTATTTATTACGTACCGATAACTTATACCAGGCTGTTAAGATAACACAAAAAGTAAGACACCATATACAAACGATTGAAAATTTACCCTTGTGCAGAATTTTTATTTACAGTACTATTTTTGATGAAGAACAATCTGGTGAATAAAGTAAAATAATTTAAGTATCATCATGGTGTCTTCATATACTGATGAAAATAGTCCCCTGAAAAAACTCCCTACCTCTGATGATGCTATCTGTTCACTCCGTCTTGGCCTGCTTTTTCTCATCACGGGCCTTTAAATCTATCGAACAAATCAGATGACTACTGTTGCCAGGGCCACAAACGACTGACCCGAGTTAGCAACCCCTCTTGTCCAATGGTGTTAAAGGAGGGTGACTGACATCGTTTTCGTCCTTCGGTCAGTCTTCCGTGCTGGCGTTGTCCAGTGGTGTAATTTATTGTTACACTAACCAATGAGTTGTATTATTTAGATTTATTAATAACATATTTTATTATATACTACTGCAAGCATTAATATCTCACAAATCCCAATCGTATGATATTGGATACCACTATTCTTACTGAAAAACTGATGATTTTGATAGAAGCATTTTTCCTGAATTATTTTTTCTTACTCTAAATTACAGAAAGTAAAACTGCATTTAAATAATTCTGTTTTATATGTTTAATTCCTTGAAGTATTTTTTTTTCTTACTATATTTATTAAATTAAGAAATTGATGTGTTTTTATTGAAAGTGACTTTTAGAATCAAATGAGATTTCTAACGTAAGAGTAATAAACGGCATTCGGTTTACTATTATATATACCTGTTGAAGTTTAAAATTGTGTTGTGCATAAATAAATTATAACTTTCCTAAATTTTTTACGCTATTTCTTGAACCCTCTTTTGTTTGACTTCGTATTTCTTATGGATAAATTAATGATTGTAAAAATAAAAATTCAAACTAAAGAATTAATATTTTTATTTTTTGCACGAAATGATTCATAAATTTAGTATAGATATTCATTTCTTTAAGTAATTAATTATCTTCCGACTTTCTTAAAATTGTGAAAGTCACGTAGATTTTCTTAAAAGTTGCCTTCAAATTAAAATGAGATTTCTAATTCAAAGTATGCTTTAACATAATGCTCTTAAAGAGGTAGATATTTTATCATTAATATTCCATAACAGATCTCAAAATTATATTCTAAGATCGTACAATAGTTTACTTCAAAACGGTATAATTATAGCCAAAATATGCCTTTCTACCTACATTTGTTTCCACTAAATACCTAGAAAATGCTTGTTTAGCAAATCAGAATTCCTAATATTGCCTCTAATTAAGTAATTATTCGCTAGTTTGAATCTATTTACCTTACATTTCTTCGAAAATGTGCTATTAAAATAGCCTGAAGCAACAGAACAAGTATCAACTATAAGAATAGCAGTCTATGCATGCAAAGTTGCCTATTAATGAAAATTATTTAATTTAATTGATTTAACTGGAGAGTTTCGAAACTTTGAAAACATGAACCTCATTTTTTGGTTCGATTTTCTTAATTAACGGGAAAAGCGCAACAAAATTTTTAGCTCCAAGCTATTGCATTAATCTTATATTTATGAAGTTTCACCGTGATTAACGATTGACAAATTAATTCTTTAATGAGAGAAAAAATCTTGCACATGGCAAGCTTAATTATCTAACTTTTGATGTGAATATTGTTTTCGAAACAAGCAGTGTCATTTTTATTTAAATATAATTGTTTTCATTTATAATCTATGCAACAATTTCTTTATTTTATTCAAATGTTTAAAAATTTTGTTGAAGTTTAATTATGTGAACTAGTAAAATATGTGTATTATCAATAACTGATTTATTTTTTTAACACATTTAATGACAGTGGAATCAAGTGAAGTTCGGAAATTAACACTATGTGTTTTTGTAATTTTTAGAAGTATAGCTTTACTCTTTCTGCTTAAATAAACACAATTTTGATTAATCCAGCATCTATATTTAGTGTGCGGCTATTACCGCATTTAGCCAGAGAACTCTAGACACTAAGTAATGGCGGCTGTAACAGCAAAAATTTAAAAACGTAAATGACAGGTTTAATGATTCAAATAAGCAATTTTTGTGTGCAACAAAATGTTTGTGAAAAGTTTTACAGGAAGTGTTAGTTCATAATGAAACAAAATAAATAAATATTAAAAAATATTATAATTTTATAATTATTACACGTTATTTTCGGTGTAGTAAACAAACAGGTGTTAAACGAAATTCAACCTATAAAATAGTTTCCAAAACATGACAATAGGCTTCTACTTGTACGCCGGTAAATACACATCTGTGCCGCTATAGCCGTAGTGTCTAAGAACGATGGTTTCGTTTTGGACGGCTATTGCCTTCATTCCACATACTGAACTTCGCTTTGACGGCTATAGACGCAAGTGTCCGTTAACATGTTAATAGCCATTAAAGGATCGTGTATATTTAATTCAATCGAAAACAGAAGTTTGTTTCATGAGCATATATTTATGATTGGATGTAAAAAATATTGAACTGAAATCTGGGTTAAAATAGAATTTCAGCACAACATCCTAACAGTTTCTCCTCCTACAATTTTGTGTTCAAAAATATGAACTACTTTTCAGAAGTACAAAAACATATTTAATGTTACATTGTGGGATCTAATTGATTAAACACATTCAAATCAACAGTTAGAATTGTTACGAGTATATAGTTTATTTATTATAATTATTATGCTCAACAAAAGAAAATAGCAGTTTGTGATGTTCAATATTATTTTCCCTATAAATACTGAAAAGAAATTGAAAACGGAAAACTGAAAAAAAACTTGAAAAAACAAAACTAATTTTTTAAACTATACTTTTCATTTATGTAGAGTTGAACTTGGGTCCCTGATAAAAAGACTGAGTATTTTGAAAATGTTAAGGAGTAAAGAATACTCTGAACAATTTGAAAATTGATGTTAATTAAAATAGATATGTGTATCTTTAATGATGCCATTTTTTGATTGACTGATTTTCCTCAGCATGCGATATATTTTTCTCAATTGGTGATCGTGAAGTTACAGAAAAAGTGTAGACAATATGGAGACCTAAATGGGCATTTAAAGCCAGTGAGTAAAATCAAGTAAAAATTGCTTGATATATTTTTCTGTATTTGACATGTTACATAGTACCCCCAATATACCCAAACAAAAAAACACCCAAAAAATAATTGTAGAGGTTAAAGATCAAACAAGGCGAATCAAACCTTTTTTCATCTTTAAAATAAAAGAAAAGTACAGTAGAATCTAGATTATCCGAACTTCGATTAACCGAAACTCTCCGTTCACCGAATTCAGCCTCTTTTCTTTTCTTTTTTTTTTTAACAGTCATCGAAAATTTTTCCTTTATAAACACGCATTTTAAAAGTTTTCTTTATTCCCACATTCTTTTTGTATAGAAGCCGTCGT
Organism: Pardosa pseudoannulata; assembly: GCA_032207245.1. Classification (NCBI taxonomy): domain Eukaryota; kingdom Metazoa; phylum Arthropoda; class Arachnida; order Araneae; family Lycosidae; genus Pardosa; species Pardosa pseudoannulata. The sequence continues at coordinate 88,093,626 of CM063498.1, read as the reverse complement.
TTCCAAACTACGACTGCAGATAGATAAAAATCGTAAGTTATCTTTTTAAAAATCCTTGTCACAAGCTTTTTTCTCAATATGAGTATACTCTTCTCCTCTTTCGAATATCCCAGTTCGAAACAAAAACACACTCCATTTCGAAATTTAGAAGGTGATACAGCCGAGTCCCAGAAGAATTGAATGCTATTGCACCAATATCGATGCTAAATACTAAACTAGATGATTATTGATGAATTCTTGATTATCCGAAGTAGGTTCGACCGCAATTACTTCGGATAATCGAGGTTCTACTGTAGTAGTATCTGACATACAAAACAGGGTGAACTTGTTTTTGTTCTCAATTATTTTTGGATTACAATTACAGTAAACTAAATAAAAAGGAATTACAGCAAACTAAAATATATAATTACAGTAAAATGAATAAAAAGTTATTAGAGGCAACATAGCAATATTTAGAAATTTTGCGAAATATAGAAAATAAATGAACTACAGAGTTTATCGGTTAAATTTGCTTAATCTATTAAAATGTAAATGGACTATTATACTCATTTGCTAGATACCCTGCAAAGTAAATATAAAACATGTACTGCATGTTACCGTGATGACTGAAGAACACTGAAAACAAAGAAATGCGGGAACATTTAATCCTTTTAAAGGGCAGATTTGATATTTGCTGCTCTACTGACTATAAAAACAAGAAGAAAATTTTCATACAACAAAGAAATTAATAATTTTAGGGTATCATTATATCAAAAATTTAATATTGTTTAAATAAATTATAATTTTAGCTTGAAGTTTGAAAATACAAATTATTATATTTTTGAAATTAAAATAAATTTTGAGAATTAATATTAAATCAGCAATAGGTATTTTGCCACTCTCAATAAAAAATGCCACACTGAGTAAACTATTTTTTTATCTAAATACGATGTTTTGCAAGTGTAACAGATGAAATACAACATTCAGTAATCAGCGATCTAAATGCGAATAAATCGGTTCAACAGTGTCGTCACTAAAGCAACACTCAACCTGATCCCACCCCGTTAAACAAATGATTGTAAATATTTTTTGTCCCAGAAATACCTCTAGGTTGTTTTGTTTTGCCCTGTTTTTCTTTTTTTAGTTGAATTTCTTAAACATACGAAAACATTTTCCGACTTCTATTAAAAAATAAGTTTTTTTTTGGTAATTATTAAAATTGTTTTCATTTCAAAAGGTTTCAGTTTTGCAAAAAAAGAAGAAAGAAAAGCAGACATAAGTTGATTTTCCCTTCACATCACGTGGCCAGTAATTTTAATATTTTATTTCTCTGCAAATTTTTACTTTCAAAAAACTGTTACAATCATCATGCCCAAAATGTTTAAAGCGGTCATTTTGACCGATCTTTTTAATGGACCTGAATCTAGACATTTTTAACGATTTCATTTCTGAAACAGGTTTATAAATAAACATGATTATCACATTAAATATTTACATGGTATTAATTTCTCACTCGGTTCAAGAATTTATTTATATACTAGACGACCCGACAGTCGTCGTGCTGTTTTAACGCTATAAATCCAAAAAGCAATAAATGCTTTTAAATAAATAATAAATTTGACCGTTTTGATGGAAAAGTAAGGAAAAATATTTTTAAAATACGTGATGCCATGACTCGTATAGTCATCACAAACATAATCAGATTAAATAAAAATTTCCACATATCCTGTAAGGGGATTCAATCCTGGGACTTCTAGTACGACAGCTGCACCGCAGATAAGTTGGCAGTAGAGCATTTCAAGCGGCATTATAAGAATCTCAATAAGCAATCAATTCTGGATTAAAAAAAAATTCTATCGAGACGAATTGTGAATCAAAACCATTCTCGAATCAACTTAATCACATATGCAAATTTTCATCAAAATCAGTACTGCCGTTTAGGAGAAGTTCTATTACAAACACACGGAAAAAAGAATTTATATTGAAAGATGTATGTGTGGATGTATGCAGGATTCTCTTTCTGTAAAATATGAAAGACATTTGGATGTTACAATGTTACAAATAAAAGTAAAGAAATATTTTGAATAAAATAATTATAAATTGGAGCGATTTGATGGAAGAGTAAGGAAAAATTATTTTAAAACTTCTTGATGCCACCACGAATACAGTCATCACAAAAGCAATTAGATTAATATTAGTTGAAGAATTTTATATATAAATATTTTATGCTCAGGAAAACATAAGACTAATGAAAATACATAATATATAATAGATAAATTTTGATAACTAAATATAAAGAAAACCATACGAATGCAAAGTCATTGAGTCAATAATGAAATATATCTACAAGTATAAAGAGAGAGAAAGTGAGACCTTACAAGAAAAAGTGATGTATATAAATAGAGTTACTAAATAAATGCTACGATATTCCATTTACCAGGATCTATAAATGCTTATGTTTATTACTTTGTACAATAGCCACAAACTGGCATTTTTCGAGCAAATCAAACTTTTCAATTCTATTGGAACATGCATTGATTCGACAGTTTCTTTTTTTACATAAAAAAGGAGAGCATAAAGAGAGAGAAAGTGAGAGAAAGTGAGATATTACAAGAAAAAGTGATGTATATAAACAGAGTTACTAAATAAATGTTTCGATACTGTTACAATATCATGTTTACCAAGATCTATAAATGCTTATGTTTATTATTTTGTAAATTAGCCACAAACTGGCATTTTTCGAGCAAATCAAAATTTTCAGTTCTATTGGAATATGCATTGATTCGACAGTTTCTTTTTTTACATAAAAAAAGGTGAGCATAAAGAGAGAGAAAGTGAAACATTACAAGAAAAAGTGATGTATATAAACAGAGTTACTAAGTAAATGTTAAGATACTGTTACGATATTCCGTTTACCAGGATCTATAAATGCTTATGTTTATTACTTTGTACAATAGTCACAAACTGACATTTTTCGAGCAAATCAAACTTTTCAGTTCTATTGGAATATGCACTGATTCGACAGTTTCTTTTTATTTACATAAAAAAAGGTTTAAAAATTGACAGTTGCATTGTGCAAGTATTAGGAAATAGAAAACAGACATACTGAATTTTCTCTAATTGTATCTTTAATGGGACTACTTTAATATATTATGAAACTTTGTGTAGTAATTAATTTAACAAATGAAGTATAATAATCTCATATTTGACCTATTTATGAGGCATTTATGGCGTAAATTGGATAATTGCCTTACATGGAAATAGTTACTCATCTATAGGTATACTCTCACCTGCTTTATAAGACAGTAAACATCTTACAATGAATTAAACTTCTGATACTAGAAAAAATTTATCTAAAGTATTATGGAATTTTCTAACAACATATAATTAATTACTTCTTTGAAGATATGGAGAGCCATTGTTGTGTGTAAAAAAGTTTATACTTCATGACGTACATAATTTTTTTAAAAATTCTCAAAAATGAATGTTATGACTTTTTCAACAAACTCTCTTTCGTTTATATATTTTCCACCAAAAAGAATTAAAAATAGGATGTAAATCATTAATAGTCTGATGCACTTTTTGAAATAGCTTTACTTTGTATAAATTCTGATAGCTTTTATGATAATAAGTAAATATAAATGAATTTTATTACCTGCATGTTCTTATAGATATTAAGAACACGTTAGTCAACAAACAGATAATAAAAGAATGAGCAAGTAAAATATAACAGTTTGAAGTTAGTTTGTGGTCTGGAGAAACTCTCTCGTATTTATTTTTAAAAAAGTTTCTAGTATTAAAACTCGATCTCATTAGGACTGATTTAGTAAAAATAAGTAGACATTACAGCTCGAAATAAAGCTGAAACCTCTTACATTTCTTATCGTTTAATTTTACCAAAGAATGACATTATTAGACATGGTATAACAAAGGTAGAAAATATCTAGTAATTTTCGAAATCAACAACAATATAAAATCAGTTAAGTATTTTAATTAATATGTAAAATATTTAATATGCCTTACAGCATAATTAAAACAGTTTTTACCTGTACAAAAACATTACGCGAATTACCATAGTTATTATAGCTTATCCACGAAATTTTTATAGTATTTAAAATTTATTGTGGTTATCACATAATTTCATAGCGATGACATAAATCATTTAAACTCAGATTCTTTTAATAATTTTTTGTCATAGAAATACATCAAATTTTACTAGAATAAGAGACATTGTTTTCAAAGTTTTATATAGACTAGCTTCATAGCATATGGATAAAGTAAAGGCTCAGAAAAATTACAAAAATCACAGAATGTTTGAAATCATATATATTTTATAGTTAAAAGTTATCCGAAAGATATTTCAAAGTAAAAATAAAATTTTAAGAAATCTAGTTAAATCGATTTATCGAAATTTGATAATGTCACATTGGAAAATTTTGAATAATTATAGAAAATATCTAACAACTAAAGTACTAATACATTTTAACATTTTGCTTAGTTCAGCAGGCTTTTTTAATTTATAAAACGATAAACAAATTTTCTCTGATCTACAAAACATAGATATATATCTTGGTAAAATTGCTACCGAAAAGTAATTTAGCATTCATACCCCAAGAACACATGAAGAAAACTAAGTACCGTACACCTAACAAAATAGCAAATAAATCCTAAGGAAAATAACATTTTCAATTACTGCGAAGTACTAAGAAAACTTAAAATATCATCAATCATTTTTAGCCCACTGGAATGATGTTCAATTTTTCACCCACTTCCTATATCCATGATATAAACAAATAAATTACAGCGGCTGTTTTCTAACTCCCTATCAAAAGTTTTGTTGGAAATTTAAACGATCTTTTCAGCCTAATCTATTTACACATTTTCAAAATAAAATAGGAAAACGTATGTATTGGAGTATCAGAAAATGGAAAGATTTTCTTCTAAATCTGCTTATCCGAAAATACGGTTTCTTAGAACGATTCCGAATTTAAATTTTTTAAAAAAGTAAAGCCTTTTTTCTTTTCTGTTAGCTTTATTTTAACGAATTTTTTTTTTCATACCAATCCTATCATTGTCATTATTTATGCTATATTATACAATTACAAAAATATGTGTGTATGTACAGAAACACACTCACACACACACACACACACACACACACACACATATATATATATATATATATATATATATATATATATATATATATATATATATATATATATATATATATATATATGTGTGTGTGTGTGTGTGTGTGTGTGTGTATGTGTATAATTATACTCAAGATTATTAAACCTCTAAGCGGTTCGCACGTACAATTCCGCCAAACCGATTATGTCTTCAAAGCGGTTGCCACGTACAATTTTCGACCTCCAAAAACGTTCTGAAAATGGATGTAGTGTACATCTCTGCCAGTGCTTTCCCCCATGGAGTTTTGCTGTAGGAGGGTCAGGTCAATTGATTAGGAACTGCACCCCTCTTTGACTAACATTTATTGATCTATGCACCTCTACCTCCTGAGACACAAAGACCCTGATTGCATATCATGGCTTTGTAAATCTCTATTTCGAAGTATTTTGCTTGCGGTAACAGATGTATCTCTAATTTCAACACTTAAATATCTTCGATGACTTTAGTAAAAAATATAAACAAGTCTCTCAAAGAATATTTTTATTTGTACTTTTAGAATCCAATATTTCTTATGGGATGATCTTCGAGACTTGACGAGCTTAATGTGTATTAAAAATTAACAATCTATAATATCTATTTATATATCTATTTATAACCAGAAGTAAATTGACAATAACGAGGGTGGGTTTCCTGTATTCCATTCTAGTCAACTAAAGGTGAAGTAAAAAATCATAGAACGCTTTTGGCTACTGACACAGTAAACCTTTCGCGTATTTTTGGACTTTTTTTCCTTGATGTGTTCCACTCGGAAGGTTAACACCTAAACACACATACCTATAGAAGGATACGATGCACCAAGATATTTCGAAACCAACAAACAATGAAGAATCAGAAATGTAATACTAAATTGATAGCAGAGATTTTTATAAATTATACTTTTCTTTCACTGTCAATAAATTTGATTGTTAATTAAAATATTGTTTGGTTGTATAATTTGGTTGTTAATATTTGATTGGTTGTAATTAAAATATTGTTAAATTTGGTGGTATATTTATTGCGTTGACAATATTTTGTCATTAAATTGCTTTGTGTGTATACACACACACACACACACACACACACACACACACACACACATATATATATATATATATATATATATATATATATATATATATATATATATATATATATATATATATATATATATATAATAGAGAAAATATGATTTTCCTGATAATGAGCTTACCTGAAATTTTAAAATCGAAACACTGTATAGAATCACAGGCGTTCACGATATTCTCGAAAATGAAAAACAAATTCACCAACAAGTCAAAAATACAATTCGTATCAATGATATATGTTGTAATGGTTTCTTTTTTTATCTCTACAATCATCTTTCCATGTGATTCCAAGCTGTTTAGGCATTTCCTACACATCATTGTAGTTTATTCATCTAGTTTTGTGTTAGCATCTAGTTTTGATATAAGAGAAATTCCAAACTCATACATTTTTGAATTTACAAATATACGTCAATAATATAAAACAGGATAT
>CM063498.1:88076960-88081960 GCA_032207245.1 Pardosa pseudoannulata | reverse complement strand
GGCTAACTACTTTTTTCATATTTAATTCTTCATTAGTAATTTTGTGTATGGCTGCGGATTCAATGTTAAGTTCCTTCTGTATAATTTGATAGATACAGCGATTATCATCCAGTAACATTTTTCGTATGGTTAGACACATTATCTGGGATTACTGCCGACTGCGTACTTTTTGTGTGTTCTTCATCCTGAAGAAAATTGCAACCTTTGACAAATTCTTAAACCATAAGAATACAGTAGACAGAGCTGGAGATTCATCCCCAAATGCGAATTTCAACCGTTGAAAACATTCTTCTTGATTTAATCCTGTGTTAATATCGTAGAAAATCATAGCTCAAACAATTTCTCTCGTCAACTCCATTTTCTTGTCTGTTTAAAATTTATTCTACTCTAAACAAGTTGAAGTAAGTCAGTAAAAAATTGTCTGCTGTGTTAAAATACTATGTATTTTAAAATTAAACAACAGTTATTTTTATTTTGTAAATTCCCATCTTCGCGTACCTCAAAAATTTCAGAGTAACCCTCGTATTCTAATGCTTATCTACTTTTAAAAGCTTAAACACTGACATTAAAAAAAGGTCGTGACAAATATAAATCATACATTATATTTATTCCGTAGAGGAATAATAAGCCCTTAAATCAAAGTAATTAAAAATGATACCTAGAACATAATTTATTTTGTTATCTCTGTCTAAAGACTCGAACCATTTTCTAAAATTAAAATCTTAGCACATATCATCTTAAGTATAAGCACAGTTAATTTTCACTGCTCCCAATTATAAATTTTCAGCCCGCGGCACTTTAACAGATCCTGGGGTTCTAATGAAACTTGTAACAAAGTATGGCAGTATCTCATTTGCATTCTGGATTTCGAAAACATAAAACAGCCTACTTTCCTAAATGAACAATGTTTGAAATTCTTAGAAAATAGTTTAATAAGCACGTAATTACTTAATTAGTCAGATGATTACTTGACTGATACAGTAACCCGACCAACCACTGAGTGTTTTTGAAAAAATATATTGTTGTCAACACAGATTTTCGAATTAATGTGAACTGTGTAATTGTCAAGAGCTAGTTTATTTGTGCCTTCAGGATCAACAAATGAGCCTTAGTTTTGTGTCATTAATCTGAAATTTTGAGTTAATAGTTGTTGAAAATGTATTAGAGTATATTAGCAACTTTTATGGAAGGCTGTTACATTTTGTGTAATTGGACAAATGTTGGAAGAGTAATTCTTGCTTTTTAAAACTCTAATTATTTCAGAAAATTAACCATAAGCTTTATGTTATTGCAAACTTTCAATTTATGAAAACAAATTAATGATTTCCTGAAAAAATAAATTACGTCATATGAGATTTAAGTAGTTTTGTATAAATTTAATAATTAAAGTAAATTTATTTTATATTACTATAATTTAAAAATAAAAATACAGTGTAATTATAAAAGTATTAAATTTTTTCTCACAGACTAAAGATTTTTACTACGAATTTGCAAACATTTTTATGAATAAGAAATTTTTAGTATTTATCAGTGTTCTTTTCGGTGGGATAGTGTTAATACTTTGTTAAATTATATGATGTTTTATTCTTTGATATGTGTTCGTTATAACATTTTACACTTTATGTTAATGTATACAAAACTTACTATAGCTTAACTTGGTATGTTAAATGCTTTTATATTATTTAGTTTGAATTATATTCCTTTATTTTAACTGAAGGTACACACAAAGAGTTATTTGGTGTTAATTAACATCAATAATAATATTTATACTACCAGTTTACCACAAACAATTGTATTTCTATGTGTCTGATTATACTAGTTGCTTTATGATTTATTTTATGCAAAAATCCATCCGTATGTGCCTAGATAATAATATGAATAACACAAATCATGAGCTTATATTAACGCCAAATGATAAAAGATTTTGCAAGTGATGTTTTCTAAATTTGCTGTGAAAGAAGATAAATTCATTTATTCTAAGCGTTTGTTTAAATATAACAATAGTATATATATACACCCATTTAATTTGAATTGAGCTATTCTATAAATTATTCCACACTTTATAATATTATTTTATTTAATATTAAAATATGTTAAACTTATTAATGCAATCAGTTTTTGACTTGAATATTCATTTACCTCGAATCTCAAATTCTTGAACAATGATTCATGTTAAGTTTTGTGTATAAGTTTATAATAACTAAAATGTTATCCAAGGTAGTTTTCTTTTCTTCATATTCATTTCTTACATTTTACTACTACTTCTATGGTTCACAGATATCATATAGCATATTGGTTCATTTAAATATATTGTAAACTGTGTAGAAGAAAACATTGACTGCATGCTGTAGAGGACCAAATAACATATCAATATGTGTTAAAAATGAAGGGAAAATTCGTCCATTTGGACTCTTTTTGTGTTTTCTAGAATCTCAGAAAAATAAGTAAAGCCTTTCTTGTGGTTACCAATTTGCAAACTAAACGTTAACACATTTAAATTCATGATGGTTTTAAACCAAATGTTATAATTGTTTTTCAGAAAAATGTTGAATATTTAAATCGAAAATCCAAATTTGATGATATTAGAAAAGGATTATCTTTCTAATGAAGTAGGAGAACAAAGTATATACGAAAAAATGATAATTACCAAGAGATTTATAGCATAGTACAGTACACACAATAGTAAAATAAGAAAATTACACAATATGAATTTGTTGCAGAAAATTATTATACGTTATTGTACTTATTGTATACAACAAGCCAGGTTCCTAATTGGGAAAATTTAAGGATTGCCTTTCTTTACTAAAGTAGTTTATATTACACAAATCAAAACAGTCCTAATATGCACATATATAATTACTAAAACGATAAAAAATAGAAAGTTACACCCTATATTCTTTAGAAACGTGTAAGTTAATATTATTTAAATGTGCCGTGTGCATAAATCTTCAATTCCTTCATTACAACATTTCAGCTACTTTTTAATGAATATGATTTTCAAACCTTCCTCTTTTTAGAGCATTTCCGAACGTAAACTCTGTAATATCGCGAAGATTATGTCAAATAAATATTAATGGTCAGGCCCATTGGTTGTTTTCACACCAATACATACCTTTCAATGAGACACATTGACTAGTGAGACATAGAAATGAACTTTTAAAGTCTTATGTTGCCTCTTTAGGGTAGTATTTGCCCCTGATTTCATTTAACAGGTCCCTAACGCTATGGTAAACTATTTTATGATAAAGGAATAGACCACCAATCAGACAGAGGTCGCTCTGGGTCAAATTGCAAATCTCCAACCTTCTCGAAAAAATTGATGACACAAGCTGAATCAACTGCTGAAGGAAAATATAAATTGCCTTAATTCAGTAAGAAACTATCGCGTACTGGTACGATATTAAATTAATTTTAAGCTTAGTTTGAACTATATTTATATTCGTATAGCGGTTCGTAATCCTAGAAGTACTGTTGGTAATGTGTCTACCCATGAGAGGTTGTTATGAGCTTTTAATGCTGTCTTAAGAGTTCTGTGCAATCTTTCTACTTTACCATTGCAGGAAGGATGGTACGCAGTAGTATGTTGCAGTTTAATTCCACATATTTTAGATAAAACTTGTAATGTCTCACATTTAAATTGTGTACCTCGATCTGTAATAAGTCGAGATGGTGTTCCAAAACGAGCAATCCAGTTGCTATAAAAACTTCTTGCGACTGTATCAGCTGAAATATTGTCTAAAGGAATTACTTCCATCCAATTGGAAAATCTGTCAATACAAGTTAAGCAGTAAATTTTTCCTTTAGAGGGAGGAAGAGGTCCAATCAGATCTATGTGAACTACAGAAAATCTTTCTGATGGAATTTCGTATTCACCCAACTTTGTTTTTATATGCCTATTGATTTTAGATTTTTGGCAAGAAATACAAGCTCGAGTCCATAATTGAACGTCTTTTCTAATGTTCGGCCAAATAAATTTTGAAGTCATCATTTTAACAGTTGATTTTATTCCTGGATGTGATAATCCATGAATATGTTGGAAGATTTGTTGACGAAAAGATTGAGGAATATATGGTCGAATATTTTTGGTTGAAGTATCGCACCACAAAGATTTTCCAGAAGGTAATGGATATTGTTTAAAATTACATGTAGAATTCGTACGCAAATTTTGTAATTCTGTATCTTGATCTTGCAAATCAGCTATTTTGTCATAATTTATTAATGAAACTTCATTCATTCTGGATAGAGTATCGGCTATTATATTGCTTTCTCCTTTAATATATTTAATATTAGTTGTAAATTGAGAAATGTATTGAAGTTGACGGCATTGGCGGGGTGCGGCTTTGTCAAGTTTTTGATGGAAAGCAAATATAAGAGGTTTGTGATCTGTATAAATAACAAACGTTCTGCCTTCTAAATAGTGTTTGAAATGTTTGATTGAAAGATAAATGCCTAATAATTCTCTATCATAAGTGCTGTATTTTTGTTGAGTTAAACTTAACTTTTTTGAGTAAAATGCTATTGGCTTCCAAGTTGAATTTTCAAATTGTTGTAATACTGACCCTATTGCCATATCTGATGCATCTGTAAATAAAGACAGAGGTAAATCAGAATTGGGAAATGACAACAGGATAGTGTTTGAAAACTCTGCTTTGCATTTTTCAAACTGTTTTTCAGCATCTTCTGCCCATGAAATCTTACTTTTATCATTCTTTTTTGCTCCTTTTAGAAATTCGTAAATCAGTGCTTGGTTCTTCGCTGCATCTTTTAAATAACGACGATAAAAAATTAATGAGTCCTAGGAAATTCCTTAATTGACGAATTGTTTCTGGTCGCTTATAATTTAGGATAACTTGTACTTTCTCTGGCAATGGACGAGAACCTTCAGGAGTAATTAAGTAGCCTAAAAATTCGACTTGGGAAACAGCAAAAACAGATTTCTTGTCCAATTACAAGGAGATTTACATTTTTCGGGGAAACATCTGGATCCAAATCGAAAATGG
>CM063498.1:88061960-88071960 GCA_032207245.1 Pardosa pseudoannulata | reverse complement strand
TTTTAGCTGCAATTTGTCATTTATCTATTTTTAAAGGATCAGCAATTTAAATATCCATCAGTCTTATTGGCAAATTCCCCCTCTTACCATGTATTAAATTTATCGCCTTTGTCTCGGAACCAACCCACTTCATAAATATTTCAATAACTCCTTCATTAATATTTCACAGCGTAACATGTGTTGGTTTTGAGAAAGAAATTAACCGTAAGCATTCAAATATTTAGAAAAGTATTTCAGAGCATTTAGAATGTTCACCTGGGTTGTGAAAAGTGTAGAATTTAAATTAGCCCGAACGACGTGCTTCATCACACGGTGTACTTGTTAAATGCATAAATACCACTTCTTAATAAAGTGGAATTCTTAAGCAGTTCTCATAAATAAGGTTTGTCGGTAGTTTAGTTTTACTTGGGAAATATTTCAGAATATTTTTTGTTCCCCCTTTTTATCTGTCGCATACATTAAGTAAATTTTTCTCTCACTTAATATTTCTTCAGCATTCTTTGGGAATACATTTAACCTCTTTTGATTTCAATTTACTTCGATTTCATTAACTCGATTTAAAGTCTAATTATTAATGTATAATTATTGGTTGATAAATTCTCGTACATTTACTGAAATTAGATGAGATTAAATAAGGATGAATTAAGTGTTAACATTAAAGAGATTTCCGATTATTTTAATACGGAAAACATCAATACTAATATAGTAATTTATACATAATTTCTGAAACTACTCTTAAATCGAATCTTTCATCATAGAGGACTGTACAATATTTCAATTTATGTAAAGTTATTCGTAGTAATTACACATAGAATTTATAGCAAACTCACTAATTAAATAATAATTCATAATAAACATAAATATTACAAATTCTGACTTCTGATTGCTTTATCATGGAAATCCGGTTTAGCTTACGTAGTCAATAGCACATTGTAGCTAATAATACCCCTAAAATTATGCATCTCTTTTTTTATGAAAGGCAAAAGCATTTACTAAATTTCTAAAATTTTTATCTATGAACAAGTACAATAGTTGAAAATGAACGCAGAAAATTCCTTTGCTAAAATTTTGTCACTTTTAAAATAATATTTATAATAAAACAGGAGGCGACAGTAAGATTATTAAAATAGAAATCAAAACATCCAAGTTAAACAAATTTAAAATGTTTTACTTTAAATCATTACTCACAGGCATATATATATACATACTAAACCACCCGACAGACGTTGTCTTTTTTTAAAGCTGTAAATCTAAAAATTGTAAAATGTTTTAAAATAAATACCCATTTGATGGAACCATTTTGATGGAAAAGAAAGGAAAAAATATTTTTAAACAGCTGACGGCACCACCTTTTACAGTCCTCACAGACGTAATTAGATTAAATTAACATTCCCACATTGCCATTGGATCCTGGAACTTTTCGTATCTAAGCCCTTTGCGCTGACCCCTATTTCGCTGACAAGTTAGAAATAAAGGGTTTTAAGCGTCGTTATAATAATATCAAGAAGAGCGCATATTTTTATTTTTACAAATAATTTTTTTATCTGAACAAATTGTGAATCTAACAGCCTCTGGAATCAACTGAATTACATACACAAAATCACACTAAAGTCACTCCAACCGTTTATTTGCAGTTCTTTTACAAACACACGGATAGAAGAAATTTATATATATATATATATATATATATATATTGTTCTCAAAAAGAAGATTAAAATCGGGAATAGCATTTATATAAATAATATCTCTTATTTATTTCTATTTATTCGAACAGTTATTAGGATATGTTATTTTTTAAATTTTATAAGAAAATTTTTCCACAAGTATGAGAAAAGACCTTAAAGTTTTGAAAATGAAAATATTCAAGTTATATAAATTATCACACACACGCACACATACATTTACACGCATACACCAGCATATATATTTACATTTTGAGACAGCTGTATCACCTCTATTCTAGAATAACTTCTATTTATTTCTAATTAGTAAACCATGGCATTTGTTACAACTATGCTATTACACGAAGCTGTTCAGGCTTCATCTCACAGAGGATAAGAATTATCTCGTTAATACCACAATAAAATTTTCAACAATATTCTTGCTCAATGCATAATAAGGAATCTTTATTAATGCTGAATAATGTTAGATTTTTCTATTATGATACAAAAACGTCTGTCATATAAAGAAAAATAAAAATACTTAACTGTACTTAAAGATTCTTTTTAATTTAGGTATCTCGTAATAGACCAATATACGTACCAAAGGAGTTTCTTTTGTGAGTTGATCATCATTGTTAAAATGTAGATAAATAATTCACCGTTTATCCGCCAATGTTCCGATAATGGAACATGATTTTTAAAATAAAAAAAATTGTCTTTTAGGATATTCTTATGATTATCGCTTTTACATACAGTTAAAAAAGACATTATATAGTATTTTTTACAATAAGTTTTATTTTGTTTAGATAATTATTTATCTTTTAAATTTTTTTTAACTTTACTATATTCTGTCAATTTTACTCTAACTTACTATTAAATTTACCAAAATTAAAGTTTAAATGAAAAAAAGAGCAATACTTTAAAATATATCATTAGCCAACATATCCTAATGGAATACAATAAAAGTAAAATTTTATTTTTAAATTATAAAGGTAAAATTTAAGTTTTTATGTCTATGTTCCATTATTGGAACATTGGCGTTTCAAGGATTCCTTTTTCGTTTATGTGCAAGGCATTGTATGATATTGTAAACATTATTTTCTTTTGCATTCGGGTAATAATAGCTACTTTTCTAAAGAAGATAAATAGATAAAGATGCAAATGGAAGCTACAATACTTCGAAAGGATTATAATATTGATCCTTGACATTGATGTTCACTTTGGTAAAATCATAACAATAGAAAGAAATAAGTTTTGATAAGGTGGCTGAACTTGTGTAAGTGTGTGTGTGTGTGAGAGAGAGCTGCAACCTGTGCCTTTGGAGACATGTGCAATTTCGGATGAAAGGTGTCTTATTGCATATGTTGCTGAAATATTTAACAGCTTACTTTGAGATATTGTTTTTCTTAGTTTGTCAGATGGCATGTGTGCTTTATATGTGTTTCATTTATACAGTTTTCCTAAATTTAACACTATATCTCAAAGATGCCTTATACTACAAGATGCTTTGGCCTTTCCAGAAGCTCTTTTGGATTTTGATTTGGGATATGTAGATATTTGCCAGTTACAGCCAGACGAACCTGGTAATATAACCAAAGAAGAAGATATTGATGAAAATAATGTAAATGCTGTTACGCCATCCGATGTATATGGAGTGGTCAACATCATTTAAAAAAAATGTAAATACTCCAGATGAAGACAATTTTCAGAAACAAAAATCTGAAAACCCTGTAATAAAATAGAAAAAAAAGTAAAATTTGATAATCCAACAGAATTGGTTAACCCGGTACCAATATTGCATACATTCTATAGTGTCACAATATTTACCAATTGTTCATTATTTAAAGAAAAATAAACATAACAGTTAATATTTAGGAGATGTTATAAATATTAGAGCTTAAATCAACTCTATTCATGAGCTTTAAAATATGAAAAAAAAATATAATGTAACACACCAATATTCCATTAATGGAACATGGCTTAAAACACCCTCAAAATTTTTTCACCATATTTTAAAAATTTATAATATTTATATCCTCGTAATTCATATAATAACACAATTTCAAGTTCATTAGGAGAGTTCTTTCTTAGTTCCCAGTTTAAACGGTTAACAAAAAAATTATAAAGACTGCATTGGAGTACTAAAATCTATAATAATGAAATTAATGAGGCATGAAACCTTAACCTAACAAAATTGAGTAGAGTTACAAGTTTATAGTTACAAAGTTAAATGATGTCCACTGCTTAAAATTATTTACTTCGAGACTCTCAATAGGTTTATGCTTATGTACTTTCGAAATAATACTTAACCACGATGATTATTGGCTCAAGCATTTCGTTATTGACAAAAATTTTGAAGATAAGAGCATGGATCCATGTGCCGACCATGAATAAAAACAACTTTTCTATTTATCTCCTTAAGTTTGTTTGCTTTGCGATTGTTTTGAAAGTTTATTGATCTGTAGGACTAATGACTACACAAGTGTCCTTGAAGTTTATGTGTTCTTTTTAGAAGAAAGAAAAAATTCTATAATGTTCGACGCAAAGTGGGGAATCTGTTAAAGTATGATAAATTTATTTTTCAGATATTAATTCTGAAAGAAGTATGGAATACAAAGATACAAAGATACAAAGATATATATATATATATATATATATATATATATATATATATATATATATATATATATATATATATATATATATATATATATATATATATGTATATATATATATATATTATATATATATATATATATATATTATATATATATATATGTATATATATATATATATATATATATATATATATATATATATATATATATATATATATATATATATATATATATATATATATATATATATATATATGTATATATATATATATATATATATATATATATATATATATATATATATATATATATATATATATATATATATATATATATATATATATATATATATATATATATATATATATATATATATATATATATATATATATATATAAATATATATATATATATATATATATATATATATATATATATATATATATATATATATAAATATATATATATATATATATATATATATATATATATATATATATATATATATATATATATATATATAATATATATATATATATATATATATATATATATATATATATATATATATATATATATATATATATATATATATATATATATATATATATATATATATATATATATATATATGAAAAATCTGTTTTTTTATGTAAATTAACAAAACATTTTTTTATGCGCACAAATTTTAACATTTTCAAAACATTCCTAGAACCGACAGTTATTGCAACTTCTATTCCAAATTATCTTTTGTGTGAAAACTATAATTGTATTCTTTCAATTTTATTATTCATATTCTCATCCAAATTGTTTACTGATTTAAGAATTGTTTACACTTTAAGACATTCTAATTGTATATTTGTTTCATTACTACCATTACGAGTTTCTAAAACGTTTTTTTAAACTGCGAATACCACTTAGAATCATAAGACAGGATCAAAACTTTTAAGATAAATATTTTATAAATCGTATTTCATATATGTAAACATTTAATAATTATCCACATTCTCGTGCGATTACTAGGAAATATTTCTAAAGACAAGCGAACTAAAGAATTATAATTCCTTTAAATTGGTATTGAACTCTATGATACTTAAAAATGTTAAATCTTCCAGAAAAGAAAATCACAGAAATTACATTTTTTTGAATAAGCAAAATGTCCTGATTTTTTAGCACACTATTGCTTATTCGATATTTTAAAAGTTTTTATGTTATTGACCTCCTTAAACAACAATGCATATTTGTTTTTGAAAATTTTAAATCATCGACCTTGTTAAATTTATGTATACTATTTCTAAATACATAAATCGTTTTTTGATATATGGTATATTAAGCGTGAAAATCGATTTACTAAAAGCTCCTTGGTGTCACCTTCAATCTCGGTAAAAGAATGTCCTCAGAGTGAGAGATGGCAGTCATTTGTTATTTTATATCTTAGAAGTACTTGAGTGGAATGATTGAAAGCGTAAATCTATTCTATATAAGACTTGACTAATCTGTGTTAAACTCCATAAAAACTTCTTTTATGGGAATAATTTGAGGTTATTTATGTGAATCTTTTTTTACCATAATACTGCTGTGCTCTACAAACTTTCTGTCCTTATTAGCAAAGAATATGGGAGATTTCAGTACTGAAAATATGCTTTTCAAAGTTTTAATTGCTGCATTATTCGCTTTTTGTTAAAAATAAACATTATCTTATTCTATTCTAGTATTTAAACTCAGAAAAGTATTTATTCTCCGTATCTTAAACTAGGAATTAGCAAATCAAAATTTAAGGCATTTTTCACGATTATATATAATTTATTGTAAATGCCGGTATATGAAATTCAGGAAATTTTTTTTATAACATTCTGTTTTCTAAAATGACAACTTACTATTAAATATATATTTAATTTACTCTTCATCTTTTTAAATTGGATATAATTTAATAATTACTTAATTAATAAAATTATTAATTAATAATAATTACTTTAATAAGCAAACAATCTCGTTATAAAAAGTTATTGCCTACGACACTTGTGTAGTTCAAATAATGGTTACAAGTATTAAAGTGAATGATAAAAATATGTAATTTATATAAATTTCAAAAATATTTTTATACGCACAAATCTTTAACACTTTCAAAACTTTCCTAGAACCGAATATTATTGTAACTGTTATTTTCTGCAACCTTTCCTGTTTAAACTATAATTGTATAATTTCGTTCTTATTATGTATTCTCACCCACTTTGAGTACTGATTTCAGAATTACTATTTAGTCTATAGGACATTATCTTTTGTTTCTATACTGCCATTAAAACTTTTTACGATACTTATATTTTTGTGGCGAGATTCAAAATCCTCTATAGGCCTTTAGGCGAGTAGTTTTGATTCCAATAAAAGCTTTTAATGGTTTTTGATCTGTTAATTCATAAAACATAAATAAATAATACATTAACATATCTATCCACAATCTTATATTTTAATCATATAAAATAAAAAATATTTTTCTCTATTATATCAGCTTCGATAAAAATATTGAAATTTCAGAAAGCATTAAATAATAAACTGTCACCTGAAATAATGATAGATTTTCAGATTTGTGTTTTATTGGTCCCACATATGTCTAAAGTAGGTTAAATAGTAAATCTAACGCTTCATAAAATTGAATTCAGACTGCAAGCAAGATAATGTGTCTTTTATTTTTGCTTGAGTAAATAGACTGCAAGTATTTTAAAGACTAATAAGTAAGAAGCTGTGTCCCAAAATAATGCAGTTATTGAATTTTGTATGTCACATATTAATCCAGATTGTTATGTACTTAACATATAATAAGTAGCAAAATTTCTATTGTAAAGCCTTTTAATTGAAATAGAATAAGAGCGGTATCCCGAAAGGTCTTTCGTTAATTTTTACCCGAAATTACATCATATCGTTTTTGAGATAGCTATTTCGCACCACATCCGTCTAGTTAAGCTTAGAAAATAAACACTATCTATAAGAAATTTATTTTTATTCTGCATGCATTGTTTATTCAGTAGCCATATTTTGATTCTTCCAAAGGCTGATTGGGAGTTATTTTACTTCAGTCTATGAAGTTAATGAATTTTGTCCCAATATATTAATTCATAACACTTAAACAATAATATTATGTCCATAAAAAATTAAATAATATGTTTCTTTATTATGAATGAAGGAATTTGGTTATCACTTAAGACCTTCCCATAATAAGCTATCATCCAAAATGATGACAGATTGTTAAATAGACATTTAATTGGTCCCTTATCCATCTAAATTAGCTGAAATAATAAACATCACCCATAAGGAAAGTTATTTCAGTCTACACGCATCTACTTTTTTTTATTCAGTAGACAGATTTAAAATCCTCCAAAGGCCTATAGGCGAGCAGTTTTGTCCCCAATTAATGCAGTTGGTGAATTTTGTCCCGCCTGTAAATACCGCCTATAGGGAAATAACCGAGGAATTAACGAACTGCGATATAAAGTTTTCATTCTCCTGCGCGTGTTGAAAGCATGAAACGTTTCCCCAGGGTATGTGCGTGAGAATTAACGTCCTGTAACTGAAAGCATTCCACCCTCCCTAATCGCTTTTATTGCCAATATACTTGGCAATTCAGCCTCTAAATTATAACTATAGTCTGTCATAAGGGATACTCCTATCTTGTATTATTCAGAAAATCCCAAGAATGGATAGTAAAATTATTTAATTTCTGCATTTGGGGTAACATTTTGAATTACTTTAGTGTTGCATAAGAAAGAAATGATAAATCATTTTTACACTTTTAGAATGTTGTATTTTAACTAAAACTATTATTTTTTGTTGTTAATGACTGTACATCATAACTTAAGTTATACTCTTATCCTGTATTATTTAGAAATTCGTAAGAATTTCTAGTAAAATTCATATAATATCTTCATTTAATGTAACATTTAATGCAGCATTTTTGAAGAAACAATTAATAAAGCGATTTTACAATTTGGACTATGTTACTTGATTTCAAGTTTTGTGTTACTATTAGAGATATCGTATTTTAATCTAATTGTTTAATTAAAAATAAGCATAATAAAAAGATCTTAAATATTTTAAATAAATCTTTTAAGATATATTTTATTTTCGATAACAAACAGATAAATTTCTATAATCACTTTGAATGTTATATATAACTTAAAACTGTTATCTTTGTTAATGAGTGTGCATCATAACATAGGGCATACTCTTAACCTGTATTATTTAGAAATTCGTAAGAATTTCTTGTAAAATGTATATATCTTCATTTAATGTACCATTTTTGAAGAAGCAATTAATAAAGCGTTTTACAATTTGGACTATGTTACTTGAATTCAATTTTTGTGTAACTATTAGAGATATCGTATTTTAATCTAATTGTTTACTTAAAAATAAGCATACCGAAAAGATCTTAATTTATTTAAATGAATCTTTTAAGATAACAAACAGATAAATTTCTATAATCGTTAGGATTGTTATATATAACTTAAAACTGTTATCTTTGTTAATGAGTGTACATCATAACATAAAACATACTCAATCCTGTATTATTTAGAAATTCGCAAAAAGTTCTAGTAAAATTTATATAATATCTTGATTTAATGTAATATTTAATGGAGCATTTTTGAAGAAGAAATTAATAAAGCGATTTTACAATTTGGACTATGTTACTTGAATTCAAGTTGTGTGTTACTATTAGAGATATCGTATTTTAATCTAATTGTTTACTTAAAAATAAGCATACCAAAAAGATCTTAAATTTTTTAAATGAATCTTTTAAGATATATTTCATTTTCGTCAACAAACAGATAAATTTCTATAATCGCTTTGATTGTTATATATAATTTAAAACTGTTATCTTTGTTAATGTGTGTACATCATAACATAAGGCATACTCTTATCCTGTATTATTTAGAAATTGGTAAGAATTTCTAGTAAAATTTATTTAATTTCTTTATTTAATGTAACATTTAATGTAGCATTTTTGAAGAAGCAATTAATAACGCGATTTTACAATTTGGACTATGTTACTTGAATTTAAGCTTTGTGTTACTATTAGAGATATCGTATTTTGATCTAATTGTTTACTTAAAAATAAGCATACCAAAAAGATCCTAATTTTTTTAAATGAATCTTTTAAGATATATTTTATTTTCGATAACAAACAGATAAATTTCTATAATCGCTTTGATTGTTATATATACCTTAAAACTGTTATCTTTGTTAATGAGTGTGCATCATAACATACGGCATAGTCTTATCCTGTATTATTTAGAAATTCGTAAGAATTTCTAGTAAAATTTATTTAATTTCTTTATTTAATGTAACATTTAATGTAACATTTTTGAAGAAGCAATTAATAAAGTGATTTTAGAATTTGGACTATGTTACTTGAATTCAAGTTGTGTATTACTATTAGAGATATTGTATATTAATCTAAATGTTTACTTAAAAATAAACATACCAAAAAGAGCTTAATTTTTTTTAAATGGATCTTTAAAGATAAATATTATTTTCGATAAAAATAGATAAATTTTATTAATTGCTAAGATTATAATACTTAACTTAAAACTGTTGTCTTTCTGGTCATTAGACTCTCTTATGGTAAAAATATTGCATTAATAGATTTTAAAAAATACATTAATTAATAAATTAATAAAAATTACATTAATAGAAAAAGATTAATTTAAGTACATTAAAAGTGAAGGGATA
>CM063498.1:88051960-88056960 GCA_032207245.1 Pardosa pseudoannulata | reverse complement strand
GTTCAGAACACGAAAGACCAACATGTAACAATAAGTTACATTCGGTTCACCCCGTGGATCTTCGGGGACATGCCGGAGCAGAACCGGTTTGAATGCAGAGCGACTTCGGACTTCTTCCAGCCAAAAGAGGTGTCCGTTTGGGGAATTTTGACTCCCCCCCCCCGCCGTTCTGGAGTGGACTCTCTTTGAATTACGCTTTTCTAAATTAAAAATTTGGATATTACTATATCATATGTAGAGGTTTTAAGGTACCCTAAAATTATAGAAATATCACTAAGATCACTCTGAATTTTGTTAAAGAAAACTTCATATTAAAAGTTATATATATATATATATATATATATATATATATATATATATATTATATATATATATATATATATATATATATATATATATATATATATATATATATTTATATATATATATATATATATATATATATGTATATATATATGTATATATATATATATATATATATATATATATATATATATATATATATATATACACATATATATTTTTTTTGTCTCCATACAGTATATATAATTTTTTATATACAAGTTGGTTATATATATATATGTATATATATATATGGCATATCGTATGGATATATATATATGTGAATAAATAGCCATATATATATATATATATATATATATGACGCCGACTCGATATAAAAGTATATATATATATATTTGTATTATATAGGCATATTTATCTATGTTCATATATATATTTATATCATAGAGATATTTGTCCATATATATATATATATATGAGTTTTAATATATATATATTATATATATATATATATGTAACATTATATATACACAACATCATTTTGTCTCCGCGGACAGTTGAAAATTTTTTGGAGCAGACAAGGGGGTTAGGAAGAAGAAGGAGAAGGTCAACGGCTGGCATTCGTGGCTGGTGGATGACCCCCTTTGAAAGAATAGCCATATTATTTTTTTCAGGATTGACGCCGACTCGAGAGCAAAAATGATAAGTTGATTCAACTATTTGTATTCCTTAGGCATTTATCTATGTTCATACATATAATTTAATCAAGAGATATTTGTCCATGTGTTTCTTAATGAGTTTTAATTTATTTCTCAAACACTAGGCCAACGTAACATTATTACTTTTACACAATATCAGCTGATTTGAAGCCCCCCTGTTTAGACCTGACTACAATAGCTCGGTGACGCTGTGTCTGGGAGATGAAAGTTCGGTTGAATAGGCGTCACGCCCTTGATCGGTTGCGGCAATAACCCTTAGAATTACCTGTAGAAGCCAGAACCGGGACAGCTAGTGAATGAGGTTTCAACTAAAAACTATCAGTAACCTTACTTGGAGTTCTGAGGTAACTGGGATCGTAACTGACCCCCAGCTATAAAAATCGTAGAATTTTGAGACGCGTGGTTTTTCGACATTTTGTACGGAGGTACTTTGTCTTCTTGCAGTTTTCCGCTACTTTTGACCAGAGCCAGCTTTTAAGTGATTCCGTTCGGGAAACTCTTAAAATCCGCTGACTCAAGGAACGGCAGGTTCTCGGACATCGAACGGGGGATAGAGTGGGTTTGCATTGTACCCTGGAAAGGCCTTCCCATCTGGTGAGATTATTTAATCTTTTTTTCGACTGTGATCGTCGTGGTAATTTTATGCAAGGAACAATCCACTATATTTCGTCTTGTTTTGGGAGAATTAGAATCCCTTTTTATATACTGTATGTACCCCGTATTTACCCCAGAAAAAATAAAAGCGATTTCCAATTATATTATGACTGTGGATCCTACTTCGTGCTACTTCTCACACAAGAACATTGATGTCCTCACACTAATGTACAGCTTCATATTACTGAAATGGTATACAGAAAATTACAGTGTATACATAAAATTAATTAAGAACAATGATGCAAATCTTTATCTTTTACATAATTTTCATGTTTTCTTAAGGGAAATTTTATTGCATGTTTGATTTACCCTATATAGGAAATGGTACACTATGAAAAATTTTGTAGAAACCATATGGAAATCATCATTGGGAAATTTCGTATTCAAGAAAGAATTTAAAAAAAAAACCCAGGAATTTTTACGCATCCTAATATTTAATAGAATAAAAGTTATATTTCAGATGCTTTTTCAATGTCATTATATTCATATATATTTGAGAAAAACTTTCATATTTTATTATAAAATATAGCTTTAATTTTTTTATATATGGAAAGTATACATTAAAATTTATAATTGAAATAATTTGCCGTTTTTTATTTAGCTAAATTTATACTATTCCAGACATAAATAGATTCATTCATGTAGATAAACATATGAAACAACATATTCTCTTTCATGACAAATTAAATTTTCATGACAATTTAAATGCTAAGATTAGAATGAATGTGGATATTTTCAACTCTTAATTTAAATAGGAAATCAGAATCTGTAATTAAATTATTTCATTTTACCAATTAATCACTTAGTATTTTTTGACTTCATAATAATCAACACTTTTCGAAATAAATACATAAATTTTAATTAGGAAAGCTTTAAATTTATTTTTTAAATAAACAATAATGATCTAGACAAAATGTCTATGGTTTAAAATATTTATTTATTCATTATTAATCAACGTGAAATCAAGAGTTGTATTTGTATGCAGGAATTAAATCTTAATTTCATGCTTAAATAAAACTGATTACGATTTTAGTTCAGTATTTATCTGTCAAAATAGTGTAAAGTATTTTCTTTTAAGTATCATTGATGTTTTTTATAAGTAAGGTATAAAATATATCTGATAAATTTAAACTCCTACAAAATCGAACTTAGTTTTAACCCGGTAAAACTTAAAAACATAAATTCTTAAAGTCATTATGTTATTGATTATTATTGAATGAATTATATTATGTTATAGAAATATATTTTTTTCTTTTTTAGAAAACAATAAAATCCATACATATAAAATATATTTTGTTAAATAAAATTTCAATTATTTTTAATTTTAATTGCATAATATGGACCCTATATTTCACATTTATTTACTTAATTATATATAATCTTTAGTTGACATTACAGACAGAGTGTGCGTGCTTTGACTGTTGTTCCATTACAGCGGCATATTTTAACAACATGTAAAACCCGCCAGGCTTACTCGTTTAGCGTTTTTCTAATACACCAAAGGGAGTTAACCTACATATATGATGCTTCCACAATAAGATGGTCAACAAACACCTATTATTTTGTGAAATATGAAGCCTAATAAATAAGGAAATACCCTATATTAAAAAATGTTAATCATAAATTAGTTCTTATAATATTTTAAACTTGGTAAGGTACTTTTTGTCCAGACACGTCAACTACAAAAAATTATATCTATTTTAATGCTTTACAGCAATATACCTTAGTAAAAATGCAGTTATCTAGCATTTTTTTTTATTCCTGAATGATCCTATCAATTTTATAGTTACAATCTATCATAAAATAAAGAACAGCTATATTTAAAAAAAAAACCATTTTGTTAAAATTCATATTTAACAATGATATTGTATTAAGACACATTTTAGGTATATATTCCGCAGAATGAATTAAGGCAAATAGATAAAGGACTGTGAGCTAAACGTTTATATATATATATATATATATATATATATATATATATATATATATATATATATATATATATATATATATATATATATATATATATATACACATATATATATATGTATATATATATATTATATATATATATATATATATATATATATATATATGTATATGTATATGTATATGTATATATATATATGTATATGTATATATATATATGTATATATATATATATATATATATATATATATATATATATATATATATATACATATATATGCATATATATATATATATATGTATATGTATATGTATATATATATATATATGTATATGTATAATATATATATATATATATATATATATATATATATATATATATATATATATATATATATATATATATATATATATATATATATAATATATATATATATATATATATATATATATATATATATATATATATATATATATATATAATCAGTTATAATTGTGCATACATCTTTACAAGACACACACACTAAAAAAATTAAATTTACATTTAAATAAATAAATAAGGTAGTTCAGAGTTTTTTAATCTGTTCTCAGGTAGGCGACTTAAAATTAATATTTAAAAAATAATAAAGATTAAAAGTGTTTTAAAATAATTACAATTTATTAAAAGTAATAACACTTTTAAAATAATCATAAATTATAAAAGTTAATTTTTTTAATAAATATAAATTATTAAAATTTTAAATAAATTTTAAATGGTTATAAATAATTTAATTTAAATAAGGTGTTTCAAACTAAATTGAAATGAAATACATATTTAAAACTTTCAAATTAAAAATATTTTACTTAAAATATTATGGAAAAGTACCAAAGTATTATGACCTTTTAAACTTTCAATGGATAAAAGATAATATATTTGGAAAAATTTGATAAGTAGTTAGTATCCAAATTGTCGGTTTCTTATCATACAGTTGACAAAATAAAATTTACATAAAAAAACAGCATGGAGTAAAAAAAAGAGGCTGGAATTAATGTCTCCTCGTTTCACATGCTCAATTCAAAACTTTGATACTTTCCCAGATTAAGAGAATATTTTATTATTTATAAAACTGGTGAATTTTTACTTCTCAATGTAATGAGGCTATTTAGATCAGTAATATAGTGGATCAGATAATACGAGAAGTAAAATGATTGGGATCTAAATCTGACCTCAATACATCTTTTGTAAAGGGGAGAGGACAATAAAAAGTATTTCAACGATTTTTCGTCTTATGCGAGATTCTCGGGCGGAGTTCTGATCCCAGTCCCAGATTAGAATCACGTCTCCGTACATGACATTATATAAGAATATACCTTTGTAGAGTTATTTATGAGCCCCTAAGGGACAGTGTCTAATTT
>CM063498.1:88034460-88046960 GCA_032207245.1 Pardosa pseudoannulata | reverse complement strand
TATTATTTTTTATTCTTTAACTTTAACTTCAACTCGAAAACGATCTGATTTCTTCCAAAGTCTTCTAGCATATTTTGGCACATTTGTTTTTCACATACATACATTAGTCATTTCTCAGGGAAATCTGGTAAATAAAATTTAATGTTAAATTTATCTTTAAACCTATTCACTTTTTAAAATTATTATGACATAACGTGTATTTTTTAATTCCACATGAGTGTATTAAAAGAATATTTTTTGCATACTTACACAAATCTTTTGAACAAAGGATATTTTTAGGGATTTTTTTTTACACTTTTTGTTATATAGTTATAAATATGTAAGTATATTTAAAGAATAGTTCAGGCGTTTACTATTTAACCCATCATTCTAATTAAAATTTCTTTTTAATATTAACAGATGGTTTTTAACAGTATTTTATATGTTAAAATTTAATTTTTCTAAAGAGACCCACCCCTCAAATTTATATGTCTTTCATGAGACACTAAATATTATATTGTTTATAACAAATTAATATATTTTTGTCTCTATATACATTCTAATGAGTAAAAAATATTTTAACTTAGACACTTATCCTACACACTTATATATATATATAATATATATATATATATATATATATATATATATATATATATATATATATATATATATATATATATACATATATATATATATATATATATATGTATATATATATATATATATATATATATATATATATATATATATATATATATATATATATATATATATATATATATATATATATATATATATATATATATATATATATATATATATATATATATATATATATATATATATATATATATATATATATATATATATATATATATATATATATATATATATATATATATATATATATATATATATATATATATATATATATATATATATATATATATATATATATATATACATATATATATATATATATATATATATATATATATATATATATATATATATATATATATATATATATATATATATATATATATAAATGCAGAACTTCAGGTAATGTTCAACTTTAAATGGAGGTCACATATATTTGCAATATCTTTTCCGTAATATTTGTTACAGAAAACGAAAATACTTTTAACACATAAAATCTCTCGTGACAAGAAAGTATCTACACATATATGCATTATACTACTACTGAGCCATTTTTGGTAGGGAGTTTCGTGCATATATGTAATGTAAACACAGAAGAAAATAATTCCATTTGAATAAAATAATGGCATTCAAAAATGAGCAGTGTACCTTATTCTACATTCCAAATTTTTAGATTGAAAGGGCATGACAGGGCTCAAAGTATTTGTTTTACTTTTGTATTCAAAGAAAGGGATGTTTGGAATTCTTGTGATATCTTTCTTTAAAATAAAAGAATATTTGTGTTTATATGGCATGTCGTTTCGCATTTTCAATCTAAATATTATTTCATAATATTGTTATATATTTATATGTTTCCATTATTATTAGTAATGCATTTTATGTATCTAGGTTTGGTTGCTTTAGTCTATACCTTCCAATGTCCATCATAAAAAGCAAAGAGTATAAAGAAGTTATTAAAAAAGAGAACATTAATAGTCTTGTTTAGAAATGAATAGGTACATGCTATTTATTTATAACAAGTGATGGCTTTCATAAACACACGTTATTTTATGATATACTTAAAACTTTATCTTAGTGCTTCTATGTATTCAATATTATTTTTCAAGCTGGAGCTTATATCTATAAAACTTAAGTGAATTTAAAGAAATAATTCCTAAAAAGGAAATGTTGATTTATAAAAGAATGATTCATAAACAAATTTTACTAGACCACTTTTAAAAAATATATATCTATATGAATAAGGTAAAATTGTTTGAAACAAAAATGTAAAGAAAATTGGTGTTACCTTTAGAAACAGACATTGTATATAAAAAAAATAAATCCAAGAAATATGATCAAGAATTCGTTCAAAAAGTTTCTAATGCTGACAGTGCTGATTTATATCTGTTATAAGCTAAATATATAAGATGCTGTTCAAACTCTTGAAAATTATTGATGTGTATAAAGGAAAAGGTAACTTTGATTTATAAATGCAGGATGTTCCTAAAGTAAGATAACAAGAGCTGGGAACAAGTAAACTTAGGAATAGATTTATGTGTCTGCACAAATGAGATGATCATATTATTTAGGACACAATGGCAATGATAAATGTATTGCTCTCGAGAGGTGTCACTCAAGGTTTCATCTCGCATGAAAAGGGAAAACTTTCTCATGAAAGTTACAAACACACACAAAATACAGTATGGACTACACATAAAATAATTTTTCTCCCTTTGAATCATTGAAGAAGAACAAAGAAATTCATTATTGAAGAACAGATTCCAGTGTTGAAAATCCGGTATTTCAACATTGTTCTAATTTCATGATCTGGGAACTGATTCCAATTGGGTTTCAATGGATTAGTGTACTGATTAGTAAAGGATATTATATCCACAGTGACTATGTAGAGTTATTAATATATATTACTGTTTGTTACCATAGTGTGTCTCTTCTAATTCGTCTATACAGAATTGTTTCGGACGACTTGTTACCTTACCCTTTTAAATGCTCTTGTATATATATATATATATATATATATATATATATATATATATATATATATATATATATATATATATATATATATATATTATATATATATATATATATATATATATATATATATATATATTATATATATATATATATATATATATATATATATATATATATATATATATATATATATATATATATATATATATATATATAATATATATATATATATATATATATATATACTATATATATATATATATATATATATATATATATATATATATATATATATATATATATATATCTATATATATATATATATGTATATATATATATATATATATATATATATATATATATTATATATATATATTTTTATATATATATATATATATATATATATATATATATACTATATATATATATATATATATATATTTTTTTCTATTTCTTATACCAAGTCTAACTTTTCGGATAAAACAAAGAGTGGATTTTTTTCTCTAATTTTTCCTTTTTATTGATGGCACCACATCGTCTATATACATAAAAGCATGCACTTAGAATGAAAAGTTACCTTTTTAAATGTAATCTAACTGTAACTAGTTTATAGATGTGTTAGAAATGAGAAATATCAGAGACGTTTATGTATCTTATGTTATAAAGAAAGCGTGTGTACAAAAGGAACAATAATTTTCATAAAAATTCAGCGCCTTAACCAGCTAGGCTCTAGTCAGTTCCGTTGAAAATAATAGGTACATTTTCAGAATTTCTGTTATAAGTTCAGTATACATATTCAAATGGTTCTCAACGGGTATTCTACGGAGCACTAGTTCACATTAGAAATTTTGATGTGACCTTATTCCAGAAAAGAGTGTATAAATATAGAAATAATTATTGTTTCTCTACTGTACGGATTCAATAGGACTGTATCTCTCTTTTTGTCAACAGAACATTTATAATTTAAATATACCTAAGGATTTGTGTATTATAAATCAAATAATCAATGCGACGTTCTTATTACATATTTTCAGATAAATATGCTCAGAGAAATGTTTATTATTTCTTATAAAGAACGCAATAAATCAAATCCTATTTTAGAAGTGATCAGAAGTCATATATAATTGATAAAACTTAATATAGTCATCCTAGGAAATATAATGTAAATTATTTGACTGCATTCATTTGGGTCAAAAGTATTTCCAAGAATATTCCATCGCATAAATTTTTGTAATGTTTTATTTATATATTACATATTTCTGAAACATTTATATATAGTGCGCCTACAATTACGTGAAAAGTATTGAAGGATCCTTGACTTTTAAAAATTTAAAAACTAGTGATCTCAATCATATAGAATCCATAAATTTAAAGGGTTTTATGTTTTCATCTAGTGTACTAAAAGCAAATTTCAATAAAGCAAAATTTTAATAGCAAAATAATCATTCCTGTAGAAACCTCTGTACCATCTGTCTGGAATTCTTAAGCATTACGTTTTCGATATAACTCAGTTTGAAAAATTAAAAATATGTAACTATAGTTTTAGAAACATTTTCAGAATAACTACAAATATCTTTTAAATTCTATCGTCTCTCTTGATAAAGCTCATCTTCAAAAGCACTTTAATATGTATTCAAAAACACAGGAAAAATCATGATTAGTGGATGTACACTACACTCATTAGGCAGACCATCAACTAACCTCTTAGATTACATCTAACTCAAATGTCGCTGTTCACATCGTAGGTCCTAGCACTTCAAATTTTGATCCCAGTCTAATTAGCCCGTTTTAGTTTTTCTTTAGCAAAACTTTTAGGTTTTTTATATTTGCGTAAATTATGTACACATAGTTACAAAACCATCTCCGGTTGCGTAAGGGGAAAAGAAGTGTTGTTATCTTCTTCCTATTAAAGCTGAAATCCATCATATCCAAAATAGTGTAGAAAACTAACAGAAGTCGGGAAACAGTATTACACTTAATAAAACCATAATAATAAGAATATAGTAGTATCACAATGTCATAAAAGTATTGGGTATTTAATGAAATACTTCTATGCTCCCTGTTTCTAAAAGCAGATGATGATATCAAATTGTATATCACGGGAACAAAATTAAACGTATTTATCTTAAAGACACATTATACTTTACGAGATTTAAAATTTTTATCAAATTTGCCTTTCTCTGATTCATTAAAAAATTAAAAGTTCCTCTTTTTGGAATAAATTTTGGGAGTTTTGCAATGAATTTGAGAGATATTTCATAACATTTTAGCTTTTAAATGCACTAGTTTTACTGTTTTAAGAAGTATATTTTTAAATAACAAAAACATATGCACCAAACGAAAAGAATAAAATTCAAGTAAAAGGAAACTTTTTAAATTTTTACATTCGGAACCTAATTTTAT
Source organism: Pardosa pseudoannulata (assembly GCA_032207245.1). Lineage (NCBI taxonomy): Eukaryota > Metazoa > Arthropoda > Arachnida > Araneae > Lycosidae > Pardosa > Pardosa pseudoannulata. Next base: position 88,041,941 of record CM063498.1, on the reverse strand, counting down.
AACAATATAAATTAAAATATATGTTTTATCTGTAAATAAAAAAATTAGAGATATCTTGCATTTAGGAAAATTAAAACTTTCAAGAAAATGTATTAATAATGATTTTTATTATGTTATACATTAACATATATTCCACACATTAATATATCTGTGGAATCACAGTGTAAAACTTTTATTAGTTTCAATTTGGTATAAAATTAGATTTTAATTTACAGATTTCAAAAGTTGTTTTTCGAGCTGACTGAATTCAAATATTTTTCACTTGATATTTGTGTTTTATACTTTTAAATATGAACTGCTTTATGAAGAAAAATTAATACATTTCATAAAGGTAGATTCTTAGCTTTAATTAAAAAAATAAACATTCTAAACATAGTTAAAATTTTTATTTCATAATGAATAAAAAGTATATTGGTATAATGAAGACTTTTCCACTCGAAAGTACTAAGTCTTCTTAAGAAATCTGTATATACTTGTTGTCATAATAAATAATTAGAAGATTAGAGCATTAAAGGGTTCTATTTTAGGATAGCACAAGATTTGATGTAAGCGTTTTAGGAAAAAAAACTAGAAAATAATCTATAAGGGATATCACAAATTTCTACTGACATTTTTGATATATTGTTTTAGATTCATTTGTATGAAAATATAAATCATGTATAAAAAAAATCTATAGAAATTACAATTTTACTGAAATTTTTCGAAGACCTCGGAAAAAATATGGGGTAACTAATTTTGTTCAAAGCTGTAATTCACTGGTTTATTGTCTGATATAAAATTATCATATATAGTGGTAAGTTGAAAAATATAAAAATGATGGACATATATGATATAGAAATGCTAATGGACAGCATATGGTAAATATAGTAATAAAGTAAAAATAGGTAAACTGTGCAGACTATGACATTTAAAGAAGTAAAACTCGTACTCTTACATGTATTAATAGAAAAACTATGAAGAAATGAATTTCAGTAAAAATACACAATTTTTTAATGTAGTTAATTTTTATGAAAAAGGAGTTTTCAATTTTATTCAAGTCCTTTTAACAATACGTTAAAAAGCTTACTTTCCGTAAGCTTTTAAACGTATTGTTCTTTACTAATCTAATATCTTTTGTGTTAAAATAATACGTTAAAAATTAATTAATTTATACGCTAATTATTTTATACGTTAATATTAAAGTATAAAAATACGTGTTTATACGTTAAAAAGGTTACTTTCCGTAAGCTTTTAAACGTACTGTTCTTTACTAATTTAATATCTTTTGTGCCAATAGTTTACTTTTATTTAAATATTCTTACGCATCGCACTGCTTATTTAAATAAGTATAGTTCTAAATATAGAATCATTATTTATTCATAGAAATTATTTCTAAAAATATAATATTTAATATCTTTTATGAAAATTTCCATTAAATATTTTATATTTTTCGCGTTACATATATTCTTTTATAATTAGAATGACAATTATAAAATATTCAAATGAAATGTGCCCATTTTAAACTATATTAAAATAGTAATCAAAACTGAAGTTGAATGCATTTAACTCGTTTTAAATATGTACATTTCAATTTTAAATCAATTATTTAACTTAAAGAAAAGAGGTTTAAGGAATTTCAATTCTCCGCTTCAAAAGACCTAACAAGCATATTTACAATTTTGAAGGAAATGTGCTTATATAAACATATTTATTTAGTCGTTATATTTTGTGAGATGTATAGTCTTATTTCTACACATAATCGCCTTTCAGCATCGGGTAAGCAGAAATCCAAATTTCCTTCAAAAGCCGAAAGTGCTGTCAATTTAGTGTTATGCCTCAGTCAATTTTAGGGCTGTGTATCCTTGTTTTCTAATCCGAATGATTAAAAGACAAGCATGTTTGTCTTTCGGTATCAACTCCAACGTTAACTCAGTCAAAGGAATTTAATCACTTAAGGTAAACAAACAAATCGCATTACGGCCTTTGTCCATCCACAGCGTTAAAAGACCTGCGCCCTATAGAATCGAGTTGTCTGTTTGAGGGGTAATCGAATAAAAAGAAGACATTGAGAAAAGATCAACAATACCGTTTATCAGTTGCCGCTCCGAAAGGTTGTTCCGTAGTTATGTAATTATTTGCTTTATAAACTTGTCAATGGATAACAAAATTTTGTTCTTGATTTTTTGTTTTTTTATTTCTTTTTCAATTTAACACAAGCATATTTTTATGGCAGTAAAATATTAATCGAAAGAAACATTTCATAATTCGCGTTTTATAACAGAAGATTTAAGGTTAACTTATTTTATAGATTTATATTTTGGGAACTATAAATCTGTGTTTAACTATAAAGTAAATGAGAAAATCAACTATTTTAGTCTCTTTCCTCATAATTAACAAATCGATTTCAAATGAAAACTAAATTTGTAAAGTGACGTTTCAATTTAACACTGTGTTGGGTCTGTATGCGTTTAAAAGTTTTTCAAGTACTTTATTTTTGTTGTTGACTTATGCCACTTAGTGAAACCAATCACGATTGAGCAGGAAGCTATTCGTATTAAGGCAAAGGGATACTCCTTTCATTTATACCGTGCACCACAAGGATGAAAGTACGACTTCTGCTCAATTGAGTCCTCGTAATTTTGACCTCATAATTAACAAATCGATTTCAAATGAAAACTGAATTTGTAAAGTGACGTTTCAATTTAACCCTGCTTTGGATCTGTATGAGTTTAAATGTTTTTCAAGTACTTTATTTTTGTTGTTGACTTATGCCACTTAGTGAAACCAATCATGATTGAGCAGGAAGCTACTCGTATTAAGACAAAGGGATGCGCCATTCGTTTATAACGAGAACCACAAGGGGGAAACTACGAATTATGCTCAAGTGAGTCCTCATAATTTTGACCTCATAATTAACAAATCGATTTCAAATGAAAACTGAATTTGTAAAGTGACGTTTCAATTTAACCCTGCTTTGGATCTGTATGAGTTTAAATGTTTTTCAAGTACTTTATTGTTGTTGTTGACTTATGACACTTGGTGAAACCAATCACGATTGAGCAGAGGGCTACTCGTATTAAGGCAAAGAGATACGCCTTTCATTTATAACGTGCACCACAAGGGTGAAATTACGACTTCTGTTCAAGTGGGTCCTCGTAATTTTGAAGAAGGGACCAAACAGAAGATCCATAAACTTGACCTGCCACCTCCAGAGGTACTGATTGAGAACTTGGAAGACATTGTGACCACAAAGATATTTTACGTGCCCCAGTCACCTTTAAGGAACAGGGAAGATCTTAGGCTGGTTCGGGTTCCGAACTCGCAACCTTTCAGTTACGAAAGGGTTGCCTTTACCGTCTGAGCTACCCCGCATTTTCAAGTACTTTATAAATTATTTAAATACATAATTTTGCTCGAGATTTCGTCATTTTGTTACTAAGAATATTAGGCAACATTTTTAAAAGAAAAAAGTATTTAAGATTTTATTAACAGGATGTTTTTTAAACATGTACTAATGTAGTTTTATTTCCATATGACTCAAATGTTTTAATATAAACTGAAAGGAATTTTCAATTTTACACCGCTCATTGGTCGTATAAGCAATTTCATAAGACAGTTATGCTGAGGAACATTCCATTAATACGTTACGTGACCGATTCCAGTAACAGAACTTGATTTCGACTAACTTGATTAAAGATAGAATCATGTCCGTTGCGGAAATGTGATTTTTGATTAGTTTTACACTAAACTTTAAGATATTTAGGAAGTTATAAATTTTCCTCTTTGAAATGATATTTCACTCAGTTCAACTGCGAACATTTTAAGCTTAAAAACTCATTAATAATGTATGATTTTATTTAGACACAAGAAAGATACTCCAAAAAAATATATTTTGCAATTTGATTTTTTTTTATCATTGTAGGAAATCTATAGGCTTATCAGTAGGAAACTCATTAGCACACATACACACAAACACACACACACACACACACACACACACACACATATATATATATATATATATATATATATATATATATATATATATATATATATATATATATATATATATATATATATATATATATATATATATATATATATATATATGTATGTAATATATCTTAATTATTTAACGTTAATATTTCCTTAAAAACCTCCTCTCTCTTATTCTAATTCCTTAAAACCTGTTTCCCTGACTCTAAATATCATAATCAAAGGAGCGTCCTCGACTTAATTCTTTCGATACATTTTCCAAACCTTTCTGTCCTATAGATGTAAATTTTCTGTCTATTCATCCCGTTTTCCAGCTGTCGCTGGCAAACTGTTCCACGTTTTTGCTGATCTTAACACTTAAATTCTCCGAGTAAGTTTTTTGTCTCTTGGAAAATTTCTTTCTGTCTTCGCACCTCTATTCGAGCACAGTGATTTTTCGCCTTTTTGTCTGACGTTGACTAGTGAAGATGTCCGTTTTAGCAACTTTAAAACAAAGTTTTAATTAGATTTGTGTCGTTTTCTTTCAATGGCCCGACTGCATCGCTTTTACCGTTAGCTGATTAGCTTTCTCCTAGTCCAGCACTATTATAATTATTGGATTACATATATATGAAATAATACGGATTAAAAATTACTGAAATATTGTTTTATTTGTATTAATCTCATAATAAAGGCATTACATAAAAATATAAAATAATAATAATATTTTTTTAAAACAGCATTGCAATGATCAGATTTCCGTTAAATATACCCTCAATTGCATTTATTTCTCCACTGCTGTGTAACAGAGTCACTTTATTATTCTATTTTATTTGAGAAAAATGGACCACGTGATTAACCATATCTTATTTGAAACATTTCACAACACAAGATCAGATGCACGGTTAATTCATGACTATAAATTATATTGTTAAGTAAGCCTTGATAATTAAAATATTTTGTCTATATCTTAGTGCAATCAATGAAAAGAAAATTTTACTTATAAATGTCGATAAATGCGTTGATCTTCATACCATATATTTTAACCTCACGTTTACTTCTTCATAAATTACTTAGATAGAAAATAACAATAAATATAAAGGATATACGAAATTTTAAAATTAATATACATCAGTTTGCATTACAATTTAATCATTGTTATTGCGTAGTTAATTTCCGATACCTTCCGTTACGCAAAAATGCTGATAAACGCGTTGTTCTAAATATGAAATGTTGTATAGATATTTATAATAAAATTTGTGTTATTATTTATTCCTAGCTATTTTGCATTAAATTGTAATTATAAATGTCAATAAATGCATTGATCTTCATACCAGATATTTAACCTCACCTTACATTTTCATAAATTACATAGACAGAAAATAACAATAAATATAAAGTAAATACAAAATTTTAAAATTAATATACATCAATTTGCATTATAATTTAATCATTGTTATTTCGTAGTAAATTTCCGATAATTTTCTTTTCACAAAAATGCTGATAAACGCGTTGTTCTAAATATAAAATGTAAATATATTTATAATAAGATTAGAAATAAGATTTGTGTTATTATTTAATCATAGCTATTTTGCATTAAACTGAAGTTATAAATTTTCTTCAATTTTAATTTTAATATAAAACAATTTGCATTATAATTTATTAATGGCTATTCCGCAGTAAATTCCATTACATAAAAATGCTGATAAACGCATTGCCCTTTATGTGAAATGTTGCAAATATGTATACTATTGTGAGAAGAGGAGCCACCCCTTCACAGAAAAATATAAATATATTTATAATCAGAATATTAATAAAATTTGTATTATTATTTAATTCTAGCTATTTTGAATTAAATTGTAGTTATAAATGTCGGTATATGCATGGATCTTAATACCATGTATTTTAAATTCACTTTCATTTTTTCATAAATTACATAGACAGAAAATAACAATAAATATAAAGAAATAATTTTAAAATTACTTTAAAATTTAATTTTAATATATTTTCTTCAATTTTAAAATTAATGTATAATAATTTGCTTTATAATTTATTCATTGTTATTTCGCAGTAAATGTCAGTTACATAAAAATGCTAATAAACGCATTGCCCTGGATGTGAAATGTTATAAATATGTATATTATTGGGAGAGGGGGAGCCATCCCTTCACAGAAAAATATAAATATATTTATAATCAGACTAAAATGAGATTTGTATTAGTAATTAATTCTAGATATTTTGCATTAAATTTTAGTTTTAAATGCCGATAAATGCATTGATCTTCATACCATATATTTAAACCTCACTTTAACATTTTCATAAATTACATAAACAGAAAATAACAATAAATATAAAGGAAATATATGAAAATTAATTTAAAAATAAATTTTAATAAATTTTCTTCAATTTTAAAATTAATATAAAGCAATTTGTATTATAATTTATTCATTGTTATTCCACAGTAAATTTCCGTTACATAAAAATGCTGATAAACGCATTGCACTGGATGTGAAATGTTGTAAATATGTATACTATTGTGAGAGGGGGAGCCATTCCTTCATAGAAAAATATAAATATATTTATAATCAGACTATAAATGAGATTTGTATTATTATTTAATTCTAGCTATTCTGTATTAAATTGTAGTTCTGTAATAAATGTCGACAAATGCATTGATCTTCTTACCATATATTTTAACCTCCCTTTAAATTTTTCATAAATTACATAGACAGAAAATAATAATAAATAAAATATTTTAAAATTAATTTAAAAATTAAAAATTAATTTAAAAATTAATTTTAATATATTTTCTTCAATTTTAAAATTAATATATAATAATTTGCATTATAATTTATTCGTTGTTATTCCGCAGTAAATTTCCGTTACATAAAAATGCTGATAAACGCATTGCCCTGGATGTGAAATGTTGTAAATATGTATACTATTGTGAGAGGGGGAGCTATCCCTTCCCAGAACAATATAAATGGAAAAACGAATAGCATGCCCCATTTCACTTTCAAAACTTGTAGTATCACGAACATCAGAATGTCCCTAAAGTATCGGATTTATTTTGCGAATTGTGTAGAAAAGGAGGAGGAAAATGTACTTTTTTTTCTGTCAATTTCAAGAAAAATTGCTTTTTCCTTGTAGTTTCAAGCAAAAATATAATATTTTGTTTATATGTGGTTTTGATAAATATCAAAATATTTGTGTTATTTTTCAGACATGCGTGATAGTTTTGAAGAAGTCTGTAGAGGATATCTTTTTCTTCCAAAATAAGACATTTATGTTTTCATGGAATGTTAACATTTTTGTGTTTGTTAAATTTTTACGTTAGCTGTTAATATAAGGCGACAGTTTATTTTCAATATACCCATATTTCCTAGAAATTTCGGTTTCTTTTTTTATTTTATTGAATTTTGATATATAATTAAAAAGAGGTTTTTTTTGTATTTATTTATTTTTGTACTTTATCATATTGCTTTTAAATTAATCGTTGATTTCCGTGTACGCTAAATAAATCTAAC
>CM063498.1:88019460-88029460 GCA_032207245.1 Pardosa pseudoannulata | reverse complement strand
TCTTAATTGTTTACACCGCCAAGTAGTCTCACTTTTAATTTGATTCTTGTAACACACACGGCATTTCTTAGTAGGTTTTCTTTTATTCTGATTCATTAATTTGGCAATGACTTGTACCAAGTAAACAATGAGCAATAGTGACTTGTGATTTTCACAAGTGATAAAAGTGTTGCCAAATTCAGTACACTAGAAATTTTAAACTAAATTAATTATCAAATTTAACAGTAACTTTAATCGCATGACGAGTGTAGCTCGTCATTGTGCAGTATGGAATGAAAAACTAATGACGAGCTAGACTCGTCATTTTACCGGAAGGGGTTAATAACAGAAGTGTTGTATATTAAATTTTGAACGTTAGTATTAAAAATATAAACGCAATGTTCTTCGTTGAACAAGGTTTTGAATTTCACCTATAAAGTAATCTGTCAATTGAATATGCATTGGTAAAATGTTTGGTTTTCTACCAATTAGAAACTAATTTTGATCTCTTGTCGAGATACATAATAATTTTATAGAAATCATGTATCTTATTCCGCATTTACAAGTTTTATAGACATTACATTAGTTTTATTAATAAAACAGAGACTTTACATTAATCTACCTTTTGACATATTAGGTAACAGGTTTTGGCGCACAGTCAACGAGATTTTCACTCGAGACATTTCAAATACTTACAAAATGTTCTAGACTGGTACCCATTGTGAAGTATTGAGTAAGGGTAGGCGAGGCCGTTAAAGATATAAGCTGAAACTTGATCTACACTTGATTAAATGCTTTATTCGTGGAAATAATTATATACATTTATGTACATGATTCAGTAATTTCAATTACCTCTGGAATCTCGTGCTGAGATAAACGTTAAAATATACCATACGTGGGTACAGTGAAGCTATCAACACAGGACCAGTTCACTACAGAGTGCCGGTACGGGATTCGGACACGATAATCTACCGGTCTGATGATCTGAACAGTTGACTGAGGCTCGAAACGCTCAGAGTGCGCATATCGCTGGAGTCCGCTGAGAAGGATGCTAGATGATCCAAATTAGATCAAGTGTCACTCTAAGCAACCTACTTCAAATCACGAAGTAAAAAAAAGTTATTTCAGGTAGCGGGAATGAGATCCCTAAGTCGAAGGTCAACTTCCTAGCAGAAAGCAGAGACGGGGGTGGTTTCTGAAAAAAAGCAAACTCCGGCAATTCGGAGAGACAAGTGGGCGTTGCTCGAGCTCCACCAAAACAAATAAAACTCCTCCAAACTCCTCGCTCTTGCCTCAGTCAGTTTCTTTATATAGGGGTCCTGGTTGCCCCTCGCGTGATTCTTCCGGAACCTTCCAGAACCCAGAGTGACGCAATCTTGAAGTCAACCGACCCTCCTGGATCAGCTGACGCATTTCCTGATGTGGCCGACGTTCTTCTTTAAGTTTGATGACCAACCATCTTGAATCCATCAGCTGCACCGTTAACTTGGGGACCCACCGTCAATCGATTTATAACTATATTATCAGAGTCTTTGGAAGGCAATAGACATCATAGAATCGTAGACACACTGGTTCTGGCGAACTGAAGTTCTTTATTTACCTCCGCTTAAGCGGCTGCCTCGGCATTGTGTCGGAAACTTGTACACCAACTACTTTGTCCGTTACCGGTTTTGCCTACCTACTGCTAACGATAGTTGTCCGTTGCGAAAGGTCACCTTCTGTTCTTCTTTCGTTCGGTTCATGTAACTGATAGTTGCACCATGGACAAACAGGAAAGTGAGTCCTTAATGTCCATGTATAAATAAGCGCCCGCAGCACTGCAGCTTACGAATTTCAAAGATATAATTGGTTAAAAAGATGCTTCGGGCTACATACATTTTTTATTCCAAAAATCATGTCAGATGTACAAACCAAGACAAATTTTTTAAGACTGTACCAAACTTGAGTATATATATATATATATATATATATATATATATATATATATATATATATATATATATATATATATATATATATATATTATATATATATATATATATATATATATATATATATATAGAGATGGAGAGAGAGAGCGAGCTTGCAATAGAGAGACTAAGAGAGTGAAAAGATTTTACTCAGAGACCGATGATTCCAAAGCCGATAGTGAACCCTCTCGAGAAGTGCCGCTCACTTTATATAAGCAAAATGCTCGCACATTACTTTATTTCAATATCTTTACATAAAATATATATATATATATATATATATATAAATATATATATATATATATATATATATATATATATATATATATATATATATTATATAATATATATATATATATATATAATATATATATATATATATATATATATATATATATATACATATATGTATATATACATGTATATATATTATTTATATATATATACATATATATATATATACACACAAATATATATATATATATATATATATATATATATATATATATATATATACATATATATATATATATATATATATATATATATATATATATATATATATATATAATATATATATATATATATATATATATATATATATATATATATATATATATATATATATATATATATATATATATATATATATATATATATATATATATATATATATATATATATATATATATATATATATATACATATATATATATATATATATATATATATATATATATATATATATATATATATAATATATATATATATATACATATATACATATATACATATATATATATATATACATATATACATATATCTATACATATATATATATATATATATATATATATATATAATATGTTTGTACGCAAATTCTATATATTATATTTTTTTTGCTAGCTTAACATATATAAAATTCACAAATTGTATATATTTTCATATTTTATAAGTGTTTTCAATCCCTTCAATATTTTGTATGGTTGGTACACTGCTATACATTGTTTCAACAAACTTGATATGGCGGAATAAAAAAACTGTTGGGAACATCAGCGTATTTCCCGTTTGTTCAGAAGAACTAACTATTTTTTCGGGAGCTAACCGATAAGAGAACTAAAAATTTCAATCACCGTATGTGTTTTTCCATTTTCAAATATAACTCAAGTAAACTTACTTTTTGAATCAGAAAATAGCAGATTTGAAAAACATTGGCTACGAAATCGAATTATTGAAAAGATTTGAATACTCGGCTGAGCGGAAGAATCTCTATACATAGAGTATAAAAACAAAGAGAATACACAAAGTATTGCACTCCATTTTCTCTTTACAACCTCCTGATGCCATCCGCATTTGAATGTCCCAGATGAGATGGATTTGTTTACAAATACTTGAAGAAAATGGGAAACTATGCATATTGCCTGATCTTTAATGGAAATTCAACTTTTGGAATTTAAAAATCGATACTCCACAAATTCATGTTTGTCTATAGGGCACACGGTATGAGAAAATTTTACTTAAGTGACTCAAAAAATTGAAAGACAAGTATTACAAGCTGTATTGCAGATGATATGAAAAATATTTTTTAAATAAATTATTATATGTAAGTAGTCATTAAGTTAATTATACTGTGTAAGTAATAGTTAATATTCCAGTTAATGATATATAAAACCTATAGTAAAAGTAATAAATTAAAAATTGAAAAGATAATTTACGAGTAATATAGAATTATACAGATATATTGGAAAGATATTATACATTGACATAATTTATCTTTGAAAATTATTTAAGATAAAATCAGCTGTATCTCAAACCTAAGCTGTTATACCATGATTCAAGGACATAGGTAAAATAAGGATTACGGTCCAAAGACCAGTAAATCCACGATCCAAACATGTGTTGTTGTCATTCCTCTACAGGAAAACAATGATTCGTAAGATTAATACACATATACTACATAGTTACTGATTTACTAATAAAAACATTGGGGATTTGCTCTAGCATCATAGTATGGCGTGGAGAACAGTTGATGTTTTCTTTTTGTTTTTCATACATTAAACAACGGGTTTTAAGTCCACTATATGGATGTGGATTATAGAAACGAAATGTCTCAATCTTCTGGATCAAATTCCTAATAGAACTCTTAAGTATCTCAACCTTTCTTTCTCACTCTGTGATCTCCCCTGCCATTAACACTTATTTTTGTAACCACATCATTTATCGGAGTGAAAACTTGCCAGCCAAGTTAAGTCACCCAAAGTGTGGAGTACGTAACCGCAAGTTAAACAGCGAACTGGTGGTTACGAATGGCTAACGGACAGTCAACTTACTACCTCCGTCACTGAAGGGGAAAACCTAATGAGCGCAAAAAGAATGAATGGAGGTAAAGATGGAACACTTCCTTCTGAACAAAAGTACATCTTGAAGTACCTTATGAAAAATATTGCTCAAAATCTAGAGTATATATTGGCTGTGTGACCAACACAATTAAGTAAATGTTAAAGTCTGATACGCACTTTCTTTAGGTTCAGTGTCAGATATGCTGATTTATAATCCGTTCTTATTTTTTATGCATGATCATACTCTTGAAACAAGTCTAAATAACAGATAAATCGTCATTAAAAGATCAACATTTTAGGACCAATGTCTAAGGTTTACATACATGTTCCAAATTTAGATGTATGTGGAAAATGCAAATTGTTAGTCTGAGGAAAAATAAAACCTCTATACCACTCGAATTATAACGGTAATAGTGTGCAAAAGACGAATCCGGTCCAAATTTGAAAATCAATTTGCTCCAACCCCCCTCATTGTGTTTACGGCACTGTAAATTTTAGCCATTGTTACCTTTCTCTGACTGAAGTGGGTGAGGCACATTTTGTATTCTTTTCTTTAGCCAGTGTCTCAGGCATTGGCTGAAGGAAGATAAATATGATTCATTTCGAAGGGATGTGCGGAAGTTACACTGAGCTTTAAAACTTTCCTTTTGTACTGCTTTTAAAATGCATTGAATAGAAGACAGACACATTTCGGAAATTAATCAAATATTTCAGTGCATTATTTGTCATTTTATATTCACAATTTCATTGTATATAATATAAAAATAAAGGTTTTGTTTGTCAAAATAATGTCATTATGCAATTAAAACCTGTCTTTTACGTACATATTTTTTATAGTAAACTGTAGAAAAGCAAGAGCCACAATTTTTATTCAAAGCCTAAAATATAAATATTGCTCCTAGCCTTAAAATAATGCTAAAAGTTCGATTCTTTATTTTCTATTCGTTTACTTAAAATATGAAGATTAAAATAACAAAATAGTTAAAATATTCAGACATTACTTAATGTTTAAACTCTCTCTCATTTTAACATCATATATCAAAATATTTTACGGTAATTCTTGTTTCTTCATCATAATGACAGTTCCGGTACACCGCTACCTTGCGATACTGTAAAACGTAGAGTTAAACTTCTGTGTGAGAATGTATATTTTTATCCATTCCGACTTCCTTTAAGATGATTGTATCATTTAAAACAATTTAAAGTTTCAAAAATTGTCTCCAAGATCAAAACCCCAAGCAATGCTTTGACTACAGTTTACCAATAAATTTAATGTTTCACTTTGGTGTATTTTAGTCATTTTAAATGAGAGTTAAATTTTTATTGTCACCCAAAATGTCGTAACAGGGCCGTAGCCAAATAGGAAGGTGGGGCGGGGTATGACAAGCTCGAGTCTTTTCTCCAGAAATTATTGTGTTTACTGTAATGAATTTTAACAGTGAAATAAAAATACATTTTCAAATATATTTTTTAAGCATTGCACACTTAATCAAAACTTCTTTATATGTAAATTTCCAAACATTTTCCTTTTCTACATATTTTCCAACACCATTTTCTACATATTTTTATTTTTATTTTATTATTTTTGCTCTAAATGTTTTATTCATTTACTATTACTGAACACGTAAACAAAGATTCTGAAAAGGACTCTCCAATTTGGAATCCTGTTTGAGCCCTACCTCTTTCCCTTCTAAAATTTATCTCAGATATGGCTTTTTCTACATTCTAAATTAATAATAAATTTATGTCAGCTGCATATAATTTATTTTCCTTCAAGGAGAATGTTTCCGATTTAAAGAATTAAATTGTTTTGAAACTTTTTAGCAATACCCTTCAGCTCTTGCGTAGTGAAATTACATACTTTTTACAATAATTCGGTTAATTTCCTTATTTTTGTGCAGTTATGTAAAACACATTATGTACAATCACATTCTGTAGGTATTGCATTCCCATGTCAACTCAACATTACCCCATATAAATTTGTATGCCCACTTTTTCTACACGGCATACGGGCATTTTCGTCGATTTATTTTTTGTTTCTTTTGTTGGAAAACGGAATATCTAGATTGTCAAGTGATGTTCGTTTTCATTTCTTAGAATTTATTGCACTTCCTAGTTGTTAATTTTACATATTTTTTTTTTGTATTTATACTTATTGTGTTTGAGATCCAACTCGTTTGTATAAGCGAAAAGAATTGTGTCAATTTCCTCTAGAGTTAAAACTTTTTTATATTTAATCATTTTAAAGAAAATTTCAAAACTGCATATTATTTCGGCAAGAAGCCCAAACCACTAAACTAATACAATTGCTCTCAAAAACACTAAGAGATATCCAACACCATTTGAAAGAAAATGACAGTAATGAGCACTCAGTAAAAAAAAGATAGATTTGTTTTGGTTCTTATTATAGAACATGAGCAGCTAAAATCTGCACACACACAATTGAGGAGTTATAAATCAAGTGCCCCCTTTCTCAAAATTGACCACCCGAGATTCTGTGGGGTAAGACATATAGAAATTTTCGGTCGGCTGTTGGTCACATGAATCAATGGCCGAAAGGCCGGCTATGGTCTTCATAGAGATAGAAACGAAATAGCTAAATCATCTCGATTAAATTCCTAATAGACCTTCTAATTACATTTACAGTTCCTTCTCGCTCTCTGCTATCCCCTCGCCTTAACACTTATCCCCTTTTTACCACACCACTTATCTGAGTGAAAACTTATTACGTCATCTAAAGCGGTAGACTACATAGCTGCAAGTCAAATAGCGAACTGGAAATTACAAAGGTGTAAGAGAGCATTCGACTTTTTACCACCGGTACTGAAGAGGCAAACTTAATGACTGCAACAGGAATGAATGAAGGTTAAGATGGAATTCTTACATTCTGAAAAAAAGTATATCTTGAAGTACCTTATGAAAAAAAGTTTGCTCAAAAACTAGAGTATTTGTTACCTGTGGGCAAAAAATAATAAAGTTATGACATGTTGAGTTCACCTGAAAATAAAAAGTAGTAACTCAATATTGTTTGAAAGTTATTAATTATGAATAAGTAAATGTATAAATGGGATAAGCATTTTCTTTAGGAGCTGCGTCAAATGTTCTGATTTATAAAATTGTCTTATTTTTATGCACATACATACTCTAGAAACAAGTTTAAATCGCAGATAAATCATCAGAAAAGATCAACATTGTAGCACCAAGGTCCAATTTTTACATATATACTCCAAATCGAGATATACGAAGAATATTAGAAAATTTCAGATTGTAGATCTGAGGAATATTTAGTGTTGAAAGATGAAATCTCAATTCAATTAAAATTATTATGTTAGAAAATAAAGCTCCTAAGGAATATAAATTTTTTTCTTTTTGTGATATCAAATAGTTTTTTATTTAAATGAAGCATTTAAATGTCTTCAAAATATCGCTAATTTGCTGTTTTATGGTTTCGAAGAGCTTTGACCATTTTACCCTCAAACCGGAACTGGTCACGTGTTTTCCACTAATTGAAGAACTAATTATAAAATCATGGTGACGAGTTTTCTGCCAGATCAGGAACATCCAGCATTAATTGTTTACCACTCAGGTTAACCTCAAAGCATTTTCCAAATGTTATTCCTGTTACTAAAGATAGAAATCAAATCCGATTAGTCAGTGTTCTTTGGGCTCTCGTAAAACAAATTCCAAAAGTAAGCCATTAAAAATAAAGAGACCAGATACCAGCGTATAGAATGGGAGGTATCACTTTGTGTTGTCCCTTGTTTCAAAAGTTATCATACAAAGACTAATATATTTTTTTTTTGATTTGCCAGAGATAACTCAGGATAGTAAACTAATACTAAAACTAAATGCTTATACACATGTAAAAAATTAACACTTTGACGGACACTAGGAACAAGTGAAGTTCGTAAATTAACACTATATGTTTTTGTATTTTTTAGAATATTAGAAGTATAGTTTTACTCTTTCTGATTAAATAAACTTAATTTTGATTAACCCTCCGAGTGGAAAACACACCGAGGAAAAAAAAGTCTCCAAAAAATATGTTTAAGTTTTATTGTGTCAGTGACCAAAGTGTTCTATGATTTTTTACCTCACCCTTGGTCAACGAGATTGGAATACGGGAAACCCACACTCGTTATTGTCCCTTGACTTCCGGTTATAAATAGATATATAAATAGACATTATAGATTGTTAATTTTTAATACACATAAAGCTCGCCAAGTCTCGAAGATCATCCCATATGAAATAATGGATTCTAAGAGTACAAATAAAAATATTCTTTAAGAGAATGATTTATATTTTTTACAAAAGTCATCCAAGCTATTTAAGTGATGCAATTAGAGATATACCTGTTACCGCAAACGAAATACTTCGAAATAGAGATTTACAAAGCCATGAAAAGTTATCAGCGTCTTTGTGCCTCAGGGAATAGGGGTGCAGTTCCTAAACAATCGACCTGACCATCCTACCTCAAAACTCCATGGGGGAAAACACTGGCAGAAATTTACAATACATCCCTTTTCGGAACGTTTTTGGAAGTCGAAAATTGTACGTGACAATCGCTTTGAAGACATCATCGGTTTGGCGAAATTGTACGTGAGAACCGCTTAGCGGGTTAATTCAGAACCTTTAATTAGGTTTAGGCTATAGCAATCACTGAGTCAGTAGACTCTAAACACTAAGGAATGGGACAATAGCGGCTATAACAGCAAAAATTTACAAGCGTAAATGACAGGTTTAATGACTCAAATAAGCAATTTTTTTGTGTGCAACAAAGCATTTTTGGGAGTTTTACACGAAATGTTAGTTCATAATCAAACAAAAATTAATAAATAAAGAAAAATGTATTATAATTTTTTAATTATTACACATTATTTTCGGTGTGGAAAAGGAACAGATGGAAAACAAAATTCAACCTAAAAAATTGTTTCCAAAACACACTAGGCTTCTACTTGTACGCCGGTAAATGCTCATTTGTGCAGCTATAGCTTTAGTGTCTAAAAGCAATCATTTCGTTTTGGACGACTATTGCCATCATGCCACATAGTGAACTTCACTTTGACGGCTATAGATGCAAGTGTTCGTCAAGGTATTAAAAAGTCAACTTAAAACCTACATTTTCTGTTCCTTCATTTCCTTGTATTTAATAATAAAATAAAGAAACGTGATGATTTTTACAATTTTTTTAATAAAATTTTTAAGGGAAATGGTTAATCCCATAGAAAGAATAGAAAAATATGCTGAAGTCGCTTAACCCTCTAATACTCATCTCGCAATTTCCACGACAATTGATATGTAGCAAAATTTGCACTTTTCGTGATTTTTACGGGTATGTGTTTTCCTTAATTTATTGGAAAGCGCGTCCCGCCTTTTCACTATTTAACAGGTGAAATAAATTCTTATTATACATAATTATTTATATAATTATATTGTATATAATTTATTGAAATAAATTATATATAATATAATAATAATAATAATAATAATAATAATATATAATTATAATATAATTATAATTATAATAAATATAATAAATATATATATAAATATATATATAAATATATATATATATATATATATATATATATATATATATATATATATATATATATATTATTAGTCGTTTAATATGTAATAAATAGAATTATATGAACAGATTTATAGTTATAATAGATAATAAATTTATAGTTATATATAATATACAGAAAT
>CM063498.1:88011960-88014460 GCA_032207245.1 Pardosa pseudoannulata | reverse complement strand
TATTGTGCCCAACAAACTTTCTTAGCTTAATTACTTTATAAACTATTTTATTTAATTGGTAGAAACATGATTTATTATATTACATTGCTGTTTCTTTGAATAGAAACTGACATTAAAAACTTTAAAAAAAATTTATTTTGGTATACATGCTTGACTTTTTTTCTTTATCTATGTTTAAAATATATTTAATGCTCTAACTCCTTCCTTATACGAAACTTTACTACCATGTCAAAAATTATTTCAATTATCTAATATTTAAATACATACAACTTTTTGTATTCAATTTTCTGCTTTATCGGTAGTGAAATTGTGCATAAAATTGGTCTGTACAGTGTAGCGTTCTGGGGCTCTAATTGAGGATAGTGGAGGCCTACGTACAGACTAAAGATCTTTATTTTAGAAACACAATGTTGAAGTTATGATAAACACAGATGAAACGATGAATATCTACAAATGAAAATGATGATCGCTACAGGAATCATCTTCCTAATCGTTTGGAGAGAAAAAAGGGGGGAGGACACTCTCAGTCGCTCGCCTCGATTTTCTCGGCCGATGAGTTCACAGGAGACTCGATAGGTTAAAAATTCTCTCTGGGCCATGAACTCCGGTCTTTTATATCGTCGTCTGACAGCTAAATTTTCATATCAGCTGATCAGAAATTTGGTTGATGACGTGGAGGGGAAACCGCGTGTAGACTCTAGCTGGACAGGTGCAAGGGAAGTTTACCATAATCGGGAGCAATATCGCTGATCATTAATCAATGTCTCTGGACAAACCTTTGGAGAACAAGGTAAGATAGTATTGCTGCTTCCCTTACAAAGTAAAGGATTTCTGTCGTGTGAAACTCTTTCTTCGGTATTCCATTAAAACTAACATTGGAAACATTTCACCAACATCCTAATGAATTTCTGAGACAGAATGATTGAGATGGTCCTCGGTGTTAAGAATCCTCTATTCAGCATCCTATTCTGCTCGAAAAAACTTCCTGTCACTAGGGAAAGAAGAGCTATGTTCTAATGCTCACAAAAGGCCAGTCCACTATTTTCACTTTATGCCGTTTTTTCTCATGGTCGTAGATAAGTCTGTCTCTGGAAATTTAATGTAATGAGAATTCGTTAAAACAAATAAAAGTTTTGCGTAATACAAAGCAATTGTGTTTGTATTTTGCATCGGTTCATCTATTAATTTGACATTAATTTGAATCTCCTTTAATAAAACATTTTGAAGCTTAATAACATACAAAGTACTAAGTGTTATATGCTATCCCATTTTCACCAAGTTTAAATAGAAATGCATTTTTATAATTCTTTGTTCAATATAGAGATATTAAATGCTAGACGTTTAAAAATAAATCAAGATTTCACCTGAAAAACGTGCTTTTAACTGTCGTCATTTTCATACATAATACTTAACGTTCCAGCTGAATCTCTGATTAAGCCCAGTTTAAAATTCTAGTATAACTTATTAATATCGAAACTAAAACAAATTAGAAATTTAGGAATGAAATATATTACTCTAACTGAAATCACACACAGTCCAATAAAGGGAAAATCATAGATTGCAAATCCGTTTAGTGGAAAAATTTCCAGAGCTTTGGTGCATTTTCCCTTTATATGCAACTAATAGAAAATAAACGCTCCGAAATCACGTTTCACGGCCATCAACACTCTACAATATAAATATTACTTCCTCTCAAGGTACGTACAAGGGTAATAAAACCACCTTCTAGTGCAATTGAAACCTTCAGTTCCAAATCGTAAATTTTGTTCTATTTCCCATTTGGGAGATTGTTACCAATTTTCGCGGAATTCGGCGATTACACTAATTGAAAGAAAATTCCACGGAGACATATATAAATTTCGTGGTTTATCGCTACGTGATACGTGCATGTATAACTATTTCACTAATATTGCGGAGATATTTTACGCGTTTTAAGGCAGCTCCATTAAATTAATGCGCTTTCTTTAAGATTAATCTCTTCACTCAAAAGATATAAACGAATTTAAATTGTGAATTATTGCTTATGTAAATTCATATTAATATATTCAATGTCTTTACGTAATTTATTAATCTTACGTTTTATAAAAGCGAGCATATGTATGCATCAAGTTTATGTATATACATATATATATATATATATATATATATATATATATATGTGTGTGTGTGTGTGTGTGTGTGTGTGTGTGTAGTGTGTATGTGTGTATGGAGTTTGTAATTAAAAATTATGTATTTAAAATTGTGAATTATTGCTTATGTAAATTCATATTAATATATTCAATGTCTTTACGTAATTTATTAATGTTAGTTTATACGTTTATTATAAAATCAGTTTATGATACATATAATATTTTATATATATATATAATATATATATAATATATATTGTAATATATATTTAATATACATATTATAATATATATATTATATATATATATATATATATATATTATATATATATATATATATATATCATATATATATATATATTATTATGTGT
>CM063498.1:87986960-88006960 GCA_032207245.1 Pardosa pseudoannulata | reverse complement strand
CGTTATTCATTTGTTTTCCTATGTAAAGGCCAAATATAAAGTGAAAAATGAAGGCAATCCTTTAACATAGAATGCATGGTAAACATTTTTACAGGACGTTATTGGAAGTTTCAAGTTTAAGAAAAATGCTTTCTATTTTATTTAAAATATCTTTTGTTGTGGTACCTGATATACTTCGTGTATTTGCATTATGCATGTCGTAATAAGACTACCATCTAAAAGAGAACTATTTTGGAAACTAAGATCTAAGTTTCTTGACTCATTAAGAATGGATAAAAATATGTGTTCAGTTTTTGTGTTTTGCTCTTTTATTTTTTTATGATTTTAGTTTGCTGACACTCATTAAATAATTCATTATTCTAGACATTATTATAGTAGACTAGATAATTTGTTTTTAAAATAAGGTATATGTGGTACTTTTGAACGGTATTTACGGTATTTATTAGGCTATATATGTAATCCAGTACTTCACACTCCTTGAATAATGGATCTAATGATTCAGAAAAAAATTATCTATTTACCTACACATACGTGTGTGTGCTTGGATAATCTAAACTTTAGCACCTTCTCCCTTAAATTTTTTAAAACTTTGAATTTTATTTCATTTTTTTTACAGTCTAGGTTTTCCGTTTAGATTTTTTTTTACCCCTGAAACTATTGAGGGGCTTCAGTTGGGTGTATTTCTAGCCATCCGAGCCAAGGAAGGGCCGCAGGGTGGTAAAAGATTCCATCGTAATGATTTATGAATGGTAATTCTGTGGCCCAGGTTTACATCTCTCTAAATTTCCTGATCTTCTCTTTTGTCTTTCCGGTTCTCGTCTAAAGGTACAACGAGTTAATTCTTTTTGTTTTTATTGTCCTTTTTTGATCCACGTGGTTCACGCCACCTTCACTAATTCTTTCTTCAAGAGTTCCACTAACGCATCCAGCAGTCTTCCAATTTTCTCCTCCGATTGCATCTCTGCTGCCTTCGCTTGAAGAAGAGATTGTGGCGCTTCGGGTTCTTCAAGAGTGACCGACAGCTTATGGTGGCCCATCACTTACTGAAAAGTAGACTCAAAATTTTAAATAAATGAACAAAAACAACAAATTACATAAATTTTAACTTAACTTTTTGCCTTATTTGCTGCGGAAATTACATAGAATGCAATGCACTGCAATCATGCTCTAAATGTGTGGTTAAACATTGTGTTATCTAAAAAGGTGCATAAGCACATAATCAGAAAATATTTTATACTCGTTGTAAAAATAACATACAAGTAGATGAAATGAATAAATAGATGAGTAAGAATGTGTAGATACAACTAAATTAGGTAATGTAACACATTTACTTCAAAACCTCAATCAGCTTTTAAAATCAATCGATCGGTTTAACGGGCTATCTGAAGACCATAATCAATTTCTCAAGAAATGTTTTGGAGAATTTCAGGCATTATTGACAATATTGCAATTGTAGTTTTGAGGTACTTTCATCTACTCTATAAATTACGGCTTTGTTCTAGATACCTTATCCTACTACCTTCATACCACTACAATCCACAGCAAAATAAATTTGATCAAGTGTAAATTCAGGATGTAGGTATTTCCACTCTTCAGCAATTTCTTATTAGCCCCTTCTAAAGTTAAATAACATTTAGATTTATCCTAGTGCACTAAATTCAACTAGTTTTATTTTGCATTCTTTCAATGTGCATTTTACATAAAATAAATTTGATCTTGTGTAAATTCGGGATGTAGGTAGTCTCACTCAACAGCCATTTCTCCTTAGCCCCTAGTGAAGGTAAATAACATTTGATTTATCCTAGTGCACTAAATTCGGTTATTTTTATTTTATTTTGCATTCTTTAAATGGTCATTTTACATAAAATAAATTTGATCATGAGTAAATTCAGGATGTAGTTATTCACATTCTTCAGCCATTTTTCCTTAGCCCATAGTAAAGATAAAGTACATTTAAATTTATCCTAGTGCATTAAATTCAGCTACTTTTATTTTAGTTTGCATTCTTTAAATACGCATTTTACATAAAATAAATTTGATTATGACTAAATTCGGGATGTAGGTATTCACATCCTTCAGCCATTTTTCCTTAGCCCATAGTAAAGATAAAGAAATTTTGAATTTATCCTAATGGACTAAATTCAGCTAGTTTTATTTTTTGTGCATTCTTTAAATTTGCATTTTACATAAATTTAACATTACAAAATTAATTATGTTCTCACTTAATCCATAGGGAAGTGTAACACATACATTGCTAGAAAACAGAAGAAAACATCCATCCTTTCCCCTTCAAGGCATTATTTTCAAAACATAGATTCATTCAATTAGAGCCGCAGTTGCTCAGTCAGCAAAGACAGTGATATCGTAACTGGAAGGCTGCACTTTCGGGGTTCTAATATGAGAAGTGTTCGTATAGGTGACTGGCACATAAAAATATGTTCGTGTTCACAATGTTATCCTATTATCAAACGATAATTGGGAGTGGCAGGCCAAGCCTGGGAATCTTCTGCTTGGTACCTACTTCTAAATTACTATGACCAAGCTGGGGTAATGTTAGTCGAGTCCGTAGCATATTAAGTTCATGTGTTCAAGGGGGTAACTGTTAAATGGGTAACAGCTTCACAGTCTTTATATATAAAGACTATATATATATACATTAGATTACCAGCTTAGTTTCGAAAAAAATGATTAATCCAATTCAAGGTTGGGCCTAGTCGGCAAAATGTATACAGGAACGGTGGAAATACAGTATTAATTTAAATTATATTACTGACATTGAATTTGCTGAGTAATTGATTATCAAAGCTATACTGCAGCTTTTCCAGCCAAATGTATAGATTATCTGTTACAAGCTACTTGCTAAAAATTCAGAACATTTTCTTCGCATTTAAGATATATAACAATGTCTCGCAAGCAGTTAAATATAAGACAGAATTCCAATAAGATGAAACGGTGTTTACTACGTATCTTTTCTTTTCGGGTTTGTAAAATTATAATAAATTAACAATGTATATTTATGTGTGTCAATTGTTAAAGTTTTTGGCTTGGCCACCTTCCAGATGTTTTTTGATTCCAATCACAAAAATTACAAGGAATAATCAAAATTCAGAGCATTTAACACATGTTACTCATTAGAATCATAAACACTCTCCTTTTATAATCTAGTTCCATTTTCTGCCAGAATCAACTCAAGCCAACTAAAAATGTCCATTTAGTTCACGCACAGCTGCGTACAGAGAGAAACTAGTTATATAAGCATTAAATATGTTGAATTACCTCTCATCTGGATTCTCATATGGATATGAAAATATGACAGCTCGCCAACATGTATAGGTATACAATACAGGAGAGAAAAAAGACAATTCACCGAATGACACAGAAAGAAGTATTTTAAGTATGGAATCATCAAAAAATTATTGTAGAATGTTATCTAAAAATGAAAATCTTTTAATGGCTATAAATATTATTATTTTTATCTGCCTGTCATAATATACGTACACAAAAATAATCCCCCCTTTCTCTCTCTCTCTCTCTCTCACTGTATATATATATATATAATATATATATATATATTATATATATATATATATCATATATATATATATATATATATATATATATATGTATTATATATGTCCTTATATATATATGTATATATATATATGTATATATATATATTATATATATATATTTTATTTATAAATATATATATATATATATATATATATATATATTGGGCTGTTCGGAAAATAATTTCATTTTTTTCCTCAGAGGATTTAATTGTATTTTTTTGCACCCAACTTCACATCTAAGCCGTATAATTCTTATATGCTTTGAGAGATCATATAGCAAGGCATGTGTGTGAAAAATTCCAATTAATTCTACGCAGTAGTTTTTGGTTGGTGCCCTTTTAAATATGGAGAGCGAAAAGCAGCATTTTCGACACATTTTACTGTTTTATAAAGAAAGGGTAAAAATGCTGTTCAAGCCAGAAAAAAATTGACGATGTGTATGGAGAAGTTGTGTTGACAGTATGCAGTGCCAGAACTGGTTCGCTAAATTTCGATCCGGCAATTTTGAGGTCGAAGCGGCACCATGTTCGGGAAGTCCGGTGGAAGCTGATAAAGACGCGATAAAGGCATTAGTTGATGCGAACCGGCGAATAAACAACACGTGAGATCAGATTGAGGTTAAATTTATCAAATTCAACAGTTTATGACCACTTGAAAGGCCTGGTATTATCCTCGAAGCTCGATGTATGGGTTCCCTATATTCTCACAGAGAGAAATCTGTGTCGCCGCATTGACGTCTGCGATTCGCTTCTCAAACGTCACGAAAATGATCCGTTTTTGAAGCACATCATCACTGGGGACAAAAAAATGGGTTATATACAACAACGTCAAACGCAAGAGGTCATGGAGTAAAAAAGATGGACCGGCTCAAACCATTTCCAAAGTCGATATTCACCAAAAAAAGGTGATGCTGTCTGTTTGGTGGGATTTTAAAGGAATCGTTGTTTTTAAGCTTTTACCGGATAACACAACGATTAATTCGGAAGTCTACTGTCATCAGCTGGACAAAATGAATGATGAACTTCAACAGAAAAGGTCAGAACTAATCAACAGGAAAGGTGTACTGTTTCACCAAGACAACGCGAAACCTCACACAAGTTTGGTCACTCACCAAAAGCTTTTACAGCTTAAATGGGATACAATACCACACCCACCAAATTCTCCAGACCAGGCACCATCGGATTATTATTTGTTTCGGTCATTCCAAAAATTTTTAGACGGTAAAACCTGCACCTCAAATGAGGAGGTCAAAAACCACCTCGATCAGTTTTTTGCCAGCAAAGACCAAAAATTTTATGAGCGTGGAATTATGCTACTACCAGAAAGATGGCAAAAGGTGTTGGACCAGAATGGCCAATATATAATTTAATAAAATAATTTTATTTTATATATTTATTTATGTTCCCCAAAAAAAAAACGAAAATGACTTTCGAACAACAATATATATATATATAAAAATATATATATATATATATATTTATATATATATATATATATATATATATATATATATTATATATATATATACTATATGTGTGTGTGTTGTGTGTGTGTGTTATATAATTATATCTATATACATAAGGATTGTTTAAAATCTGAATATAGTTTAATCTTCATCTAACATAATAGAATTTTATTATTTAATAAATTATTTTAATTATCCTTATATTTCTACAAATAGAGCAATATATGTTCTAATATTTATACATTTAATTTATGAAATGGGAGACAAACCTCTAATCCTCATAATTTTTCCTCTCTATCACAGTCGGCATTTCTAGGATGCTGTAAATTATTCGTGATTTATATCAAAGCCTGTTTCATTTTACATCGCAGACGCATTACTTGATTGGAAGTCATTACCATTCTGTTTATATTGATTTTCCAACCATCGTAGGCATAAATCACACTCTATTATAAATGCCGCGCGTTTGCATGGATTCGGATAGAAAAATAATGAATTAACGAAAAATGAAATATCGAATATCATTTAGAAGATTCTTTTCGAATTAGTTATCAATAATTACCCGTGGTAGAACCAGCACTGCACATCCCCACACGGAAACCATCTAAAAAGTCATTAGATAGCCTAATGAGCTCTTGATTGCCTTCCTAGCTGGCAGAAGTATTTAAGTGATATAGATGTTTGATGTGTGCCCGTTAATACCCCCGACTTCTCAATAATGACAATGTGTTTCATTGTTTTGGGAATATTTAGACCCTTTTGTTTCTTATTATTTTGTAAAATACATGTATCTCCATTTGATTTTACTTTTAAATTTATGGTATTATTCTTGTATAACGAGCATTTTTTAATTAGGTATATAACTGAAGAGGAGCGTTATGTAACGTAATAATGTATACTCTATGTTGTAATCACAAAATATATAAGAGAAGTATCCAAGGAAGAAAATAAAACTAGGAAAATCCCATTCAATAGATGAATTGCTATATCTATGTTTTCAAATTGTGTTTTGTAAATTGTATTTCATATTTTACAAATTATACAAATTTTGTAAAATTAACGAACGACGAAAAAACGAACATTTTCGCCGCCATCGGAGTCTTACGGTTAACCGTTAGCGAAGCCTCGCTTAACTTAAGCCAGATGAAGACTCTTAACTTTTCTTTCGATTGCAGCAGTTATATATATATTCGGAAACGAGCTGTCATCATATCTAATTTATGAGGTGGATATACGTTTATAAACATATAACTTTATTTTTTCGTACTAAAAATTTCATGTGAAAACATTTCTGTTGTTCACAAGCCAAGAGTATATTGAACTTGTACCAGTAAATAAATATCGCTGTTTAGATAATTATAATTTTTTTTTAAAGAAAATTAGTTCGTATCATTCCGTTGAAGTATAAAGAGTATATTTGTCATATACTGGCAAGACATAAAAGAATATATATATGTTTATATATATATATATACCGAGTACAATATTCCCACATTAGGAGCATGCACAGATTATACAAGCAGCCTATATTATGGGCCTGTACAAGTTAAGAAACACTCAAACACACAAACACACACAACACACAACACACACACATATATTATATAATATATATATATATATATATATAATATATATATAATATATATATATATATTTTCTATATATATCTTAATATATATATATATTAATATATATATATATATATATGTATAAATATATGTTTTTATATATATATATGTATATATATAGTATATATATATGTATGATATATATGTATATATATATGTATATATATATGTATATTATTATGTATATATAGTATATATATATATATTTATCATATATATATATATATATATATAGTGTATATAAATGTATATATATATAAAATATATATATATATATAATAATATATATATGCATATATATATGCGTGTGTGTGTGTATGAACCTTTACAGCACACTAATTACAGTGCATATCATATACGAATATCTATTTGATATCGATGCAATTTTCTGCTTTCTTGACAGAAATGTCCAATGGTCGACTGTTGGGAAATATTATTTATTTTAGAACAAAAAACACTTTTTTTATAATAGTGGGTGATGTATAGAAATTAGATATGAATAAAAGAGGCTTTATTTTGCACTTAATAAACTGCTTACCTGTAAAATGAGCCCCAAAAATCTTGTCTTCTGTGTCAGGAGAAGATACGATTTTGGATTGAATTATATCAGTTGATGGCATCATGGCAATATTTTTATCCTTTTAAAATGAGCCACGAAAACATGCATCCAAAATGTTTGCTGAAATATTTCAGAATTTTTTTAATAATATAACATACAATTACAATTTTAGTTGAATATTTCTAAAACATTTTGCATATAATAACACGCTATGCTGAAAAAAATTGATTGGGGGATTGAATAAATATAATACTATTCGAGCCAAGTTTTTATCTGGAAAATTTAAAATCCACTCTTTTAAGTGAAATTGTTGAAAAAAATGTTAGATGAATTAGGCAACTGCATACTTTGGCAGTGTACATTTATTAACATGCAAGTTCTTGTTTTTTTTTCTGATAATTAAACATTAGTATTTTAAGTTAGAGAAATTAATTCACGATATTTTGCAGTCTTATTATTTTTCAATTTACCCATTTATTTATAATATATGAAATTACTGTGTTTACAAAATTTATTAAATAATTTTTAAAACTGTATTTTTAATACCTCGTTTTACCATTTATAAATCTTTCCCGTAACAGCAAGTATTTAAATCCTCATTAGAAGAAAAAGAAATGCACAAAAGCATTTTTATATTTCACACGAAAGCATTTGGACATTAATGAACCAAAAAAATATCCTTATTTAAAGTTTTCAAAAATGCAAGAAACCTAAAATAAAAAAATAAAGTAAAATAAATAGAAAAGTAACTGAATTCATATTCACTTTCTATATAAACTTAGAAATTAATTTTGTCTTCTCAAAACAAGACGTAAAAACTTGAAATCTCAAATAAGAAAATCCTTAAGATTAATGAGAATTATACAAGAATCGTGCGAGGCATGGAAAATGCAAAATTGGAATTTAGCTGACTCAAACACGTATAAAAGGTTTTAAATAAAAAAATGACAGTAAAAATAAAATTTAATACACGTGTGCGTGTTACTATAATATTAGAAAAGTTTAAAAAATAAAACCTTATGACTTTGAAAACATATTTATAATAATAAAGCAGGAAAGAAAAATTAGATTTAAATATGATATACTAAATAGTAGCAATTATTAACATATCGTATATGAATCTATGTATGCATTGCAAAATTGAAATCAAAATATAATATATATTAATGGGTTTGAACATTTAGTACTCCATCAGATTTCTAAATATAGTTTTAAAAAATTTATAAACTTTAATAATATTATTAATAGTGATTAAATTTGGTAAAGTGAAATAAAAATATAAAAATCATTGTTTGAAATATCAAATAATGAAAGAAATTCATTAGTGTTTTAAATCGGTGTTTTAAAATATAGTGGAAAGCCAGAGTTTAAATGCAGATATTTACTACTGCTAATACACAGGGTGTTTCAAAACTGACCGTTTTATTTGAAAAATCAATTTAAATTAAACAGACAGTGATAGAAATACACAGTTTATTGCAATATGTAATAAACAATAATAAATTTTCAGCAGACAACCTTTCAAAATTAGTTACAATATTTTACAAGAGATGGCGCTGCAGTCTGGAAAAATCTAAAATACTATATTATTCTATGGGGACATTTTAAAGACCAGGTGTACCACCACTATCCAGAAAGAATTGAATAACTGGAGCAATACATAAGTTCTGCTTGTGAAGCCATCCCACGTGAGACGTTTACATGGGTTTCTGATAATTTCGTCCTGATAATAAGCCATATTATTTTTGTGTTTGGTAGATATCTGAAAAATATCGTAGTTTATTTTTTTTCCAGATTACAGTGCCATCTGTTGTGAAGCATTGTAACTAATTTCGAAAGATTGTCTGATTGAAAATTTAATATTGTTCCAAGCATATTGCAATAAACTGTGTACTTCTATCACTGTCAGTTTATTTTTTATTGGTTTTTCAAATATATATCAGTCATTTTTGAAACACCCTGTACAAATATTTAAATTTGTCTCCCTTTAAAATCTATACTAGCCACTTAAAGTCAACATCTTACATTTTTAGAAATATTTAATTTGTATTGGTTTTATACAGAGAAAAATTTAACTAAAAACATGACCCATGATATCACTAATAAATAAATAATTTATACTATAGGAAGTTTATCGCTGATTAATTAATTACATTGCTACCATTGCAAGAATAGGTTATATATGTAAATTAAACAATATATGTAATATAACAAGCAATGTAAATATATTCCAAAACATATCTTAAATATTACATTAAAAGAACTCTTTTACAATATTGAAAATCACAGGTAAAATTTTTTCCTATACTTGAAATACTGTTCAAAATTTTATTTCTTAGTATTTTTGTAATATCAAAGAATCTTATTAAAAAAGTAACTGGTGAATTAGTTATAATAAGGGAATAAAAAAAATTTCTAGAGTGAAATATCACATTATAACAAGAATGTTTCTCGAAAACAGAAAATCTAAACGGAGAGTCATATTTTAATCATGAAAGTTATAGAGAACTGCTTGGATATTTGCAGCAGCAGAAATATGAAACAGAAAACATAAACAAGAGTATTTTGTTTTGCAAAAGTTCCAGATTTTCACTTTGTTTAGTTTTTCCGAATTCCCGAAATACACTATTCTAGAGCTTCAAAACCATATTTATGAACATATTCCGACTTTCATAAAAGTAAATAATCTTAGCGCTGAGAGTAAAATCTAAAATCTAAAACATAGAATCATTATTTTAAAGTATGCGCCGTATTTAAGTATCGGATATCATTTCCTTGTACTCAACAGCAATATATGTAAATGTAAACTACAGCACGAAGAGATTATGAAAACATGAAATATAGTTTTCAAAGACTGTATGTATTTGTTAGGAACGTATTCTTAATTTACTGAAATACTTACGTTAGAATTATAAAGTTCTGAAAACACACTTGTGTCCCGACATAAGAGAAAATATTCTTAGTTACAAGTAACATAAGGGAAATATGTAGAAATTTAAAAGAATGTTGCTTTTTATTAGAATTGTTTGTTAATTTTACATTATACTCAGAGTCTAAAATAAAATATTTAAGAAAGGATATATAATGACATCAATAAAAGCATATGTCAAATTCAATTTTTAAGTTTAAAATCATAAAATTAAGTTTTGTAAAATATTTAATTTATTTTTTATTATTTGTATCAGGATGTTAGTTCAAACTGCAGCAATAAACGAATTCTTATCCCTAAATTCTATTTCAATTATAATGGATATAAATTTTCTTTATTTTCTAAATTTTTGGGACTTAAAAAACTTGCTAATTTTTATACAAAATGTATGAAACAAGAGTCCATGTGTTCAAAACCCAATACTGAATTAGATATATGTAGCTTTTTGAAATTGGTTTGACTTGGAGTGCTACGGTCTACCTTTTTGCAACACGAGGGTTAAGGAGACCGGGACCTACAGCTTAAAGCCGATTCCGAACTGCTACGAACATCCATGCCATAATGGGATTCAAACCCAGGAACTACGGCACCGAAAGCCAGTACCCTAACCAATCGGCCATCGTTCTGATCCTTTTGAAATTGACCTTTGAAAATAGGTTTTGATCTAACTAGTTCTCTTGGGGAGAAAACAACTACTTTTGAACAAACCAAACCAAAGTTAACCGTATAAAAGGAATTTCTTTATTCGTACAGCTTATTTATGCGAACAAATTTAAATTAGGATTTTAACATGTTGTAATAAATTATTAGGGCATCGTACGCCATATAAATAAATCTTGATGCATATTGAAAATATGTCTGTTTTAATCAACCAATAGATTTTTAATATATTTTAATAATATTATACAAAAATATTTGGAAAAAAAATCCTTTCAGTTGTAAAAAATTATGAAATTATCTCTATAGATTTTAGTAAAATTACAGAATAATTAATATGAAGAATTTGACAGTATATTTTAAATCATTCTTAAGGTTAAAAAGATATTCTACTCAAAAGACACTCGTTTTAACATTTTTTGTTAAGTTTCCAATTAAAGATTAATTTTCTTTTATTATTCATATTTTTTATACCTTTAATTTTCACCAAACAGAAACCTCTTATGTACTTGCATTTGTTTTAGTACTCCGAATTTTATGGGAATTGTTTTATTTGAAAAATTTTATCACACCTTACAGTCATATCCATTAGTTTTTTTCATCTTTCATACACTTGGACATAGGTGCAAGAAAAAATAATATGAACACCAATTTTAAAGTGCATCGTATTTGAATCTTCCAATAGCCACGTGTCGCAAAAACCTACTGGCTATTGTAGGTGAAAGAGAAGGTATCATATTTCGAGAATTTTCTAAGTGTGAGCTGTATGTGAAAATTCTGTTTCCCACAAAGAGCTTCATATACGACTTGTGCGGCGTGAAAAGAAGCATGAATATTGAAGTTATATTCGTTGAAGTGTCCGTGTATAAAGCTGTTAAAGTATAGGGTGTTTCAAAAACTATGAACGCCTACATTATCTGTTTACAGCTTTTATGCTATTATGCCAGACTATTTCCGTACATTTCATTGAATAGGTGTTGAATAGGTTCCTTAATGGCAACTACGGCGATATTTAGCGGGGTTATGGAACAAACATAGCCGGGAAGGAAAAAGTCAGCGACGATCATTATCGCAGTCTTCTTGCACATAATTTATATCCTAATCTTCAAAGACTGTGTTTCCTGGTAAGCGTTCCTCTACACACGCTCACTGACTTCGAACATGGACAAATGTGTATAACGTTAAAGGGGAAATTTTGACTTCTTGCTCTCAATATCTTATTTCAACATATTTTAGCCTTTGGGGTTTTTTAGAACGAAATCTGTGCTCAGTTCGCACCTCGAATCTCGTTTCCTCGTGATCCCTAACCTCGAATTGGCTCTTCAGAAGAAATGGTTGCTAATTCTCTTGAATTTTGTGTGACCTTCTACCGGATACAAACTGTATTTCGGGCTAATGGCGTCCCAAATACTTACTAAAAATGTATTGCCTTACTTTATACATGTTCCTATTTTTTTGTTCTATATATTTTTCTGAATGCAGCAAACTATACCGACATTATCCTAACTTTTTAACAAAGCTGCTAACCTGTTACGCATTTAGGACCACCCGAGGAGCAAGTGTACCTGAAAGTATGTACTCGAATAATGTTATCCTAGCTGGGTCCTCGTAAATTAGAAGCAGGAACGGAGCAGAATACCCCCAGGATTGGTCTGCCACCCCCAGAGGTATCTCCGGCTGCAGCCCCGAACCCGCAACCTTTCAGTTACGAGACAGCTGCCTTTTCCGACTGAGCTACCGCAGCTCTTTTGTTCTATATCTAAATGTGTGGATATTTCTAATTAGATTTATTCCGTATGATCCTGATGTGGAACTTCCTTCTAATAGTTGTTGTCAAATGAAACACCTTGGTTTGTTCACTCATACACAAAATACTATTCAAAAGTACGTGTCTTAATCTAACCTTTAGCCAGGCCGACTTCTCAACTCCATAAAATAGTCAGCTTCTAATTGGGTATGAGAAAATTTATCCCAACGAATTTAATAATACAAGTTCTTACTTAAGCGGCTCATTTTAACTTGTTTGTGGCTTGAGAAGTCGATCTGCGTAATGAGGGGTGCAAAACAACTTCGCTTTATGAGGTTCTGCTCGTGCCTGGTTCTGGGTTAGCCTAAGTTTTAGTAAGGTCAAATGTATTCATTTTTGTAATCGTTTTCAATGTTTTTCTTTTACTAGTAGTAATATTGTTTAACAGTTTAAGTTACCAGTTTAAAGGATTCTATACCATGTTTATTTGCCTTAAACCTTTTCTTTGTATGTTTTAAGTAAATTAAACGTTAGTTTTATTTTTAAAAGTTTGTTTATGTTCATTTACATTTAAAACACATTGCTGATACTCTGCAACGATAACTTTTACAATTCCATTTTTTACAATTTAAGACTGTTTAAGAAGTCTGTTTAATTTTTAGTTTGACTAAATTAGATTGACTATCAATACTTTCAAGCTATATAGTATTATGCTGATATTCTTTCATACTCCATTAATAAAAAGAAATTGCATCACAATTATTAGAAGTGTAGAATGAAAATAAACTGTGATTTCCTTTCCGTTAGAAAAATTTAAAATGCGAAAACGGAAGAAAGCCAGAAAAACATTTCCTGTTTAAACTGCATACACACTGTCAAATAGAATTTAACGAGAAAGAATAATGGACACACCTCATTAGTTTAAGCATAAGAAAATTTATTCACCCGAATGACATATTTTTTATTTCTTTTTTGGAAGCCAAATTTCCCTTTCGCATCTGTTTAATGGCTACAAAAAGTGACTGAGAGATGAAATATTATCACATAAAACAAAACTTCATAAATCATTTGGCTTCTACAAGAGACTTACAAATTTGAATCTGAAAAGTTGATCTTTTATCTTAATTAGCAATACACAGCCATTGCATTTTTATTCTAATTCGGGAACGTTTTACGAAAGTTCGGATATTATTTTAAGGAGAAAAAAAAATGGAGCACAATTCTACTCTTTTCTCGAAATTTAAAAGATTTTCCTCGCTTTTGTTTTCAGTTGAGGTTTTACGGTAATTCTTTATATTGAGTGCTGAAAAAAAGGACAACAGATTTAATAGTTTTAATAATACCGGATTGTAGGAAAACACTAAAATTAATGGAAGTTTTAAGGGAATAATTAAACTAAGGTCAGTTTAGTTATATTGTAAAAAACTAACAAATACTGAAATAAGAAGCTACATATGAAAGATACTAAACTGTATACGCATACCATAATAAAGAAATGCTTGGATAAATGTTAAAGCTCAGAGATTAATTCAGTAACTGATACCAATTAAGATAAATAATTGGGAAATATTATCCCTCATTTTAACCATTTAAAAGCCGAATTAAGAAAGAATTGTGACAATGACTTGAAATTTGGTTATTATATTAATTAAGAGGATATAAATACAATAAAGTTTTAAAATTAAGTGAAAAATATTTTTGAAGGTTTTTTTAATCATGTTCCATTATTAGAACATTGACGTATTACATAATTATTTTTTGCATATTTTTAAAAGCTCATGAAATTAGTTAATTTAAACTCTAATAATTATAACATCTTCTTAATATTATCTGTTGTATTTATTTATCTTTAAATAATAAGTCCCGAGTGGAACACAATGGGAAAAAAAAGGTCTCCAAAAATACGCTAAAGTTTTATTGTGTCAGTTACCAAAGTGTTCTATGATTTTTTACTTCACCCTTTGCCCACCCTCGTTATTATCTTATTACTTCCGGTTATATATATATATATATATATATATATATATATATATATATATATATATATACATTATTGATTGTTAATTTTTAATACACATAAAGCTCGTCAAGTCTCGAAGATCATCACATAAGAAATAACGTATTCTAAAAGTAAGAATAATTTTTTTTGAGAATTATTTATATTTTTTTACTAAAGTCATCCAAGATATTTCAGTGGTGCAATTAGAGATATATATGTTGCCGCAAACGAAATACTTCGAAATAGAGATTGACAAAGCCATGAGAAGCTATCAGCGTCTTTGTTCCTCAGAGAGTAGGGGTGCATCCCTCAATAAATGTCAGTCAAAGAGGGGTGCAGTTCCTAAACAATCGACCTGACCCTCCTACCTCATAATTTCATGGGGAAAAGCACTGTCAAAAATGTACAATACATTTATTTTTGGAACATTTTTGGGGGGTTGAAAATTGTCTGTGACAGCTGGCGGAATTGTTTACGTGCAATCTTTAAATAATAAACAATTGATAAATATTAGGACACTATGGAATTTATGCAATATTGGTACCGGATCTTCCAATTTCGTTAGATTATCAAATTTAACTTTTTTCCCATTTCAATACAGGGTTTTCAGTTTTTCGTTTCTTCTTGGCCATTAGACCCTATTTCTGAAATTTGTCTCCCTGTGATATACTTGCATCTTTTTTTTTTAAATGACGTCGACTATTCGACACATCGAATGGCGTAACAACATCTACATTATTTTCATCAATATCTTCTTCATTGGTTCTATCACCATGTTCATCGGGCTCTAAGTGGCAAACATCTACATCTCCCAAATCAGAATCCGAAAGATTTTCTAGAAAGTCCAGAGCACCTGGTATTGTAAGACATATTTCCGACATAGTGTTAAATTCAGGAAAACCTTATAAAGAAAACACATAAAATGCATACGTGCAACTTTTTCACTATTATTAGACAAACTAATAAGTAAAATTCTAACTCAAGGGAAACTGATACATATGCAATGGCACCTTTTATTCGAAATTGCACTTGTCTCCAAAGGCACAAGTGAAAGCTTCCCCCCCCCACACACACATGTTCAGCCATTTTATCAAAAAGAATTCCTTTCTATTATTATGACTTTCCCATAGTGAACATCAATGTCAAGGGTAAATATTATAATCTTTTCGAAGTATTGTATCTTCGATTTTCACCTTTATCTATTTGTTTTCTTTAGAAAATTTGCTATACTTGACTGAATACAAAAGAAAATAATGTTTGCAATATCATACAATGCTTTCTACATAAATGAAAAATGTACCCTTGAACTAACAATGTTCCAATAATGGAACAGAGACATAAAAACTTAAATTTGCCTTTAAAATTTAAAAATAAAATTTTACTTTGTTGTATTCCCGTAGGATATGTTATAAAATGATATATTTTAAAGTATTGCGTTTTTTCCATTTAAACTGGAATTTTGGTAAATTTAATTGTAAGGGAGAGTAAAATTGACAAAATATAGAAAAATTAAAATAATTATAAAAAAAATAAATAATTATCTAAACAAAATAATACTTATTGTAAAAAATACTTTATAATTTCATGTTTAATTGTATGCGATATTGATAACATTTTTTAGACATAAATTTTTAATTTTAAAAATCACGTTCCATTATTGGAACATTGACGGGTAAACGGTTAAACTTGTTCTCTTTCGAGGTATCTTCTATTTCAAGACACCTTTATTACTAGTGCATTAAAAACGAAACTTTTTTGTAGGAATAATATATTTAAGAATTAATTCATCTCCAAAAAGGTTTTAATTAATGTTCAAATTGAAAATAACATTTAACTATTAATTTATTCAGATAACCAATTTTATTTTTATCATTTTTCGGTTATGTAAGCTAGATTCAGGGATCATTTAAAGCAGCTAATACTTTTCTATAACAGTTTGTTCAAAATATTCCTTTATATAATTATATGCTTTATGTAATTAGATGTAATTAAAATGCCATTATATAATCAAATAGTTTTTTCATATTTCTCTAATCAATTTTTTAGAATCAATATCGCGAGAAGAGTAGAATTAAGAAAAATGGCATTTTCTTTCTGGTAGAAGACTTCATACATAAGCATTTATACAGCATTTATACACCCCAGTTACTATCAAATAGTGTTAAACTACAATAAATAATAGAGACACCTCATTAGTTTATGCACTAAAAATTTATTTACTCCAGTGCCGTATTCTTTTCGTCTGGAAACTAAATTTCCTTTTTGTAGCTTTTTAATGGTTACAAAGAGTGGCTAAGATGAAATATTACCACATAAAAGACATCATAAATGAGTTTGATTTTACAGGAATCTTACAACTTTGAATCTAGAAAGTTTATCTTTTATCTCAATTAGCAATATACAACTCTTGTAATTTTTTCTCATTCGGGAACATTTAAATATGTGGTAAAATTCGTTTTGATCAAAAGAATTGTAACACAAAATTTTAAAGATTATCCTTGTTTTTGTTTTCAGCCTGAGTATTAAGGCAATTTTTCATCCTTGGAATTTAAAAAATGCCAAAACAAGGAAAGAAGAATTACATACTTGTGAAATTGGGGTTAAATTGATAGTACAATATCAAAAACGCCGAAATAATTTAGAAAATGGTTGGGAGCTCTGTGACATTCAAAATGTTGCAAATTAATGATATAAAAATAAAAATGTCACAATTTAAAGAAATACATACACAAATGTAAAAGGTTAGCTTACAGATTAATTTAGTAATCAGTATACTCAGTGTGTTTGTAGGAAATATGCCTTCGCATATTAACCTTGTGCTTTTTGGAATTAATTTCTATTTGATAAAAAGTTATTCAATAGTGACCTAAAACAAAGGTTGTAGCGGTACAATTCCTCACCTCTCCATTTTATGATAGGTGGCGCTAAGAGAGCCAGCCATCTAGTTTGTTTTCCATAGTGCAGTGAGCTCTCTCAATGTGTGTGTGTGTGTATATGTTGTTGTTTTTGTACTGTGTTGTAGAACATTGCGAACGAAATAAAAATGGTTACTAAAAATGGACTAATTATTTCACAACGCCTTTCGGAATAAATGAGTCTCGTCCTTCTACAAGGTTAGTTTTTCGAAGTACGTGCAAGAACTGTCCAGATGAAAGGGTCGCTGTCATGATTTATCCCTTATGTTAAGATACAGAAGACAATGTGTGCCTCTATAAAGGGCTCTGAGTGCTAGGAACGCCTGTTATAAGGCCTTTAAATATTTGTTTCTCTGATAACTTAGGAGAAAATTCAACTGTATCATTCGTATCACAGATGATCCAAATAGTATCCACTCTCAGTCGCAATTTAAACAGTGAAAAATGTAAGTGATGGAAAAAATTATCATCACATGCAAAATGTGTATGGCACTGAGTGTAAGTTACGCAGATTACTATTCAAAAGGATTAGCCATTTTCGTAAAGAACAAAATAATACGTTCGACAGGACTCAACCAAACGCTTCTGGCCATCATTCAGTTAGTATATGTCTCTAACTTTGTGTTTATTATGTCTTTGGTCTGCTGAAGGAAGCTCTGAAGAGATAGAGGATAATACTTAAGAAGAGTGTATCCATTGGCAAATTTGGCTAACTTCTTGGCGATTTTTACTAAAACAAAAAAGTATTCCATCAAAATAATGTATCCATTGTCTTTTTTTGGCGACATTAATGGATTCACCATTTCATTAATGGTTCACCATTGATATAAAATAATATACTTTTAGTTAATTAACATTTTAATTGTATTATATTAACAAATATAATATAAATAAAAATATAGGCACAGATTATTTTGAAACGGCAAGATCAGGAGAAAATATTAGGCTACTATGCTTAGAGTTTTATCACCATGTTGAGTGGGGTACCCTGCTCTTATGTCAAAACTTACAGGGATTTGTAAACAGTAATAAGGTCCAAGATTTTTTTGAAAATTGGCCAAAACAATCCCGACATTCTTCACACAGTTTTTCCCTCATCTCATGGATTGCTGGATCAACACTTTCAACCTATTAAAGCAGCAATGTCTATCTTGTATATTCCTTATCTAATGCTTTTTATTTTATTTACTAACTTATAACAATGCATTTAAACATTTAAAAATCAACCGTTTGTTACTCTACTTTTATTTCTGGAGCAGTTACATAACAATTAATCAATATGTACAAATATTTCAACGACAATTCATATTGAAAACAAGATTTTACTACTCCACTTATCATGCAATTTGTTTAATTTTGAACTTTTTCAGACTCTATATGTAACATATAAACATTATTTGCAAATTTGCATTCTTACTATATATTCTTCAAAGCCAACATTCATGTCGCGACATGCAGTTATTTTTTCACATTCCAATAATCTAATTTTTATCACCCACACCAATGAAAATGTAGTATAAAGAAAAACCGTAATTTTCTGAACCTAGGGAAATCTGAAATACGAAAATGAAGCAAAACCCAGAATATATTATGTTAAGATATATAATATAAATCAAAATATAGATACAAATTGTTTGGAAAAGGCAAGATCAGGAGAAAATATTATTCTACTATGCTTAGAGCTTTATCACCATGTTGGCTGGGGTACCCTGCTCTTATGTCAAAACTTACAGAGATTTGTAAACAGTAATAAGGTCCAAGAATTCGTTGAAAATTGGCCAAAACAATCCCGACATTCTTCACACAGTTTTTCCTTCATTTCATGGATTGCTGGATCAACACTTCCAATCTGTTAAAGCAGCATTGTCAGTCTTGTATGTTTCTTATCTAATACTTTTTTATTTTATTTACTAACTTATAACAATACTGCTGTTGTGTAGTACATTGATGTTGCTATTTCAAAGCCATTAATAACCCAAATTTTCTTTATATCGTCTTTGATTATAGTAAAATGCCACTGAATTATATTACAATATTCAAATATAGAACAAAAGTCAAGGAAATATGCTAAAACAATATATAAAAAAATTAAAAAGTATAAGAAGCACTCCACGTGCTACACCTGAAAGAAAAAAAAACAGCCCTAAGTCCCTTCTTTTCCTTCCTTCCGAACTACTCCAGCAACCCTATATCTTTTCCATTTTCCTGTGTTGATGCGTTCGTTGTTCCATTGTCCTGTGGACAATGCGTCCTTTCCCGGCTCTGTCCAGAAGAACCGGGACTCTAAGGATGGTCCTGAATCACCTCCTGGAGACCAATCACAACTCTCCAAAACTTGGTGAAGTTTAAGTGCAATCGGTTTCACACCACACGCTTCCTGGAGTCGCGAAAAAATACTTGGGCATGCAACCCACAACGTGTGAGTGCGGCGAGCAAATCAGTTTCGTAAACCTTATGTAAAACATAGCTGCTCTCTCACAAATGCATTTAAACATTTAAACATCCACAGTCTGTTGCACCACTTTC
>CM063498.1:87971960-87981960 GCA_032207245.1 Pardosa pseudoannulata | reverse complement strand
TGTTATCTATGATAATTTTTCAAGGTGATTATTGATTTGAACGTCTTTCTTTTACAGTGTTGTGCCGAAAGGAAAATCTTGTACCTGACATCTGAATGACTTGGGGTTCATTTAATGGAAAATTATAACAATTCTATAAAATATGCTTTCAGTGAGCGCATGACATTTTAGACTATCAATGAAATTGAGTTCAAGATAAATGGAAATCTGAACGACTTGCTGCTACAGTGTTGTGCCGAAAGAAAAATCTTATAGCTGATTCTTCAAAAACTTTAAACTTGTAATTGAATTAGGGAACAACTGTATCAACTGTTTGAATTATGCTGGTGCTGATCGTTTGAAATTTGTGGATATCTAATTCAAAAGTTCAAGATGTATAATGATTTGAATGCCTCGCTGCTACAATGTTGTGGCTAAAAGAATATCTTGTAGCCAACATCTGAATGACTTTACTTGTTAAATTAAAGAAAACTGCAATAGTTTACATTTGTTGCTGTTCACGCATACTCAACAAAGAAAAGAATTTTGATGGTGACAAGAGCAAAATAATTGGGTAGGTTTCCAAAAGGGTAAAGTACTGCCGATGTATGACAGCTGATACAGTTTAATTAATGGATCTTAACTACGCACTTTTCTGGAGAAATAGTACTAAATGTTTGCAATACGTTATCTTAAACAGTTGAAACTCCATATTTTGGGTCTATATTAAAAAGTTCATGTATTCAAAATATAATTTAGCTATAGCTTTGAGTTCATATGTAATTCAATCCACCAGTTTCTCCTGATGAGTAAAATATATTCTATAAAATAACCTGTAAATTACATTTGCATTTAACTAATTACGTACATAAATAAGCAGCATTTCAAAGCCTTTTTATTATCTTCTAAGTTGTTTTCAATCATAGTTTGTCTTGTCTTTTTCTACTGCTAAAATAATATGTATTCTGCGCATTTTGATTCCCAACCCTCCATTACGAATTTAATTATTGATTATTGGTGCAATGATTCACTGCATTTGTAGCATCAAAATCAATGTCTCTGAATTGTTCTGTTTTTTTTTATATCCCCATTATTGGAGATTGACAGACTTTCACGAGAAGTTTCAAGAACATACTAGCATGTAAGCTAAACCAAGACTCAAACAGGAAAAAATTGCATCCCATTGATTTACAGCCAGTTTTAGTCGATTTGCCTCGTTAATCCTTTAATAATTTATTGTGAGTATTCTGATACAATCCTATAATTTTATTATATAACTATACATTTCATGTAAATGCATTCTTCCCCAATAATAGAGCTATTTTATTAAGTCACAATTTTTAATTTTTTCTGTTAGTAAAACAATTATTTTTTGTAAATATTTTTTTCTGCATTAGCTCAGGTTCCTCGTTTAGCTTTATCTTAGACTTCTAGAGAGGGCACTCCACAAATTGTTTAAAAATCACTGTCGTAGCAAATAATATATATATATATATATATATATATATATATAATATATATATAATATATATATATATATATATATATATATATATTAATATATATATATATATATATATATATATATAAGAAGAAACTACTATGGATGATTTTTGCATTGCAACAAGTTCAAAAGATTCATTTTTTTTTCAAAAACAAACGACAATGACGACATAAGCTGTCTATATATTTTTATTAATCAAAATAAACGTCCTGCTGAAATTGAAGTTCTGAGTACTATTTTCAAAAATTGATTTATGATATATTTCAGGAAACAACTGCTTTTTTCTTTTAGTCGCGAAGTTTCAAAAGAATTTACATAAACATGAAAAATATGGCTGTATTCTAATTGTTTTTATAGTTTATTATTTTGCCCATACGATAATTTTTAAATCGTTTTAATATTCAAAAAACATTTAATGCATTTTAATAATTAATTCATTTTTTGCATTTCCTTTCATGAGAATAATAACGTAAATTTTTCTAATGCAGGTGAGCGTATTAAGTAACGTAAGTGATAGCCTGGAACAATACTGGAACAGCCTCGACTTATAATGTCACCAAAAATGTCACCTGAGCTCCGAAATCTGCAAAATATGATTACAAAATGTATCAAATGTATTCTTTTTATTTAAAATGACATATTGTATGAACTGAAAAACTTTTGATTTTATTCTCTACGTAGAAAAAACGATCTTAAGGGGGGGAAAGATCTACAGATTCCTTTAGCACGAAGTTGAATGACATGCATAAAATTCATATTCTAAACTGGTGACATTTGAGTTTCTTCTCTGTAAAAAAATTGTAAATCACACTGATAATTTTTAAGAACATTGTTTTTAATTAGAAATATGAAAAACATTAGATAATTTATTTACATAGGAATTCATGAAATTTATTGTATGTATTTCTCACGCTACAATCTTGGTGGCCTTGAGTTTCACTCTGACTAAAAAGAATAGCCTTTGGACGCAATTTTTGATCAGACAAGTGTTATCCATTTGCACTGTGAATGGATAATATCCTACATGTAATTAAATAATGTGATATTCTTTTATATTACATTACACACATTAAAATTTATTGTATGTATTTCTCACGATCTACAATTTTGTGGCACACGTCAGGGCTAAAAAATACAATCTTTAAGCCGACCGATTTTGTGATCAGAACATTCCATTTTGCACTGTGAACGTAAGAGCTACATTAATCAATTATTTCGGTACATTAAACACATTGAAGACAAGTTTAGAAGTGAAATTGTTTATAGTAGCGATATATTGTACGGGAAAATACTGGTTAAGAGAAATTTTTCATTAAGTTTAAAATGGCAGTGTTTTACGCTTAGATCATGGCAAGATCTTTAGAAATTCTATTAACTATGGTTTGCCATTTAATAGTCATCATAAAATATACTTACTGCTATATCAGGTTAGTGGACGATGTGGTGTGAATATGTATACTAAACAATCATAGACAGTATAAGTTACCTCCGCAATTCCAGACTATAGTTCACCAGAAACATTGATATAGTGGTTTATTCAAGGTTCTAAGCTGCAGTTAGGTTATAACATTAATCCAATTACTCGAGAGTTATAGAATAGTAGCATATTTCTGTTTACCTCGACACCAGTTATTGGATATATAACACTTAGATATGTGAATGTATTATAAATGCTGTATTGTGTAAAAATAGCAATTTACAAATCTGACACCTACAGAATGTGACCCTCAAACTATATGTAAAAACCCCTCAACACAATAAAATACTTTATAATTTTATTCATGTATTGAGTTGAATCTTGCTTATTTATTCTACAGCTATTTTTCTACTGCGGTTACTTGTTGTAAGTTAAAAACGGCAACCGAGTATACTCATCTCTCTAGTAGAAGTCACATTCACACATAGAAAAGTAAATCCATTCGCTGAACTAGGCTATTGCCCATACAGCTGTCCGCATTGTGGAACTACTGAAGACCTGGACGTTACAACAGCGATCCAAAGCATCTACCAAGCCGGTGCTGACCTATGAGATGTCTTCATGGTCGGACTACAGGGGCAAGCTCGTGAGTACCCAGAAGAACTGAAGACTCAGATCATTAAGGCTGCTAGGGCTTGTGACGCCTGTATATACGCCTAAAGAAAGTATACCCCTGTGGTTGTCTCTCATTCAGCACTACCCATGGGACACGCAAGGCTTGATCTCGTGGCCATGGAAGCAAGAGACGTTGTTCCTCCCTTACACACATAGAAAGGAAATCATAAGTAAATAGAAATGTAAATAAATGCATAAATACCTATTACGGTTTATAAACCTTCAAATTTAAATAAATAAATATAAATATAAATACACAAACACATATATATGTATACAATGAAATTTTTATCCTAAAAATTAACCAACGTAATTATGCGTATCTTCAGTTAATATTCAGTTTT
Organism: Pardosa pseudoannulata; assembly: GCA_032207245.1. Taxonomy (NCBI): domain Eukaryota; kingdom Metazoa; phylum Arthropoda; class Arachnida; order Araneae; family Lycosidae; genus Pardosa; species Pardosa pseudoannulata. Next base: position 87,978,041 of record CM063498.1, on the reverse strand, counting down.
GAATTTATCTTTTCTGGCATCCCTTTCTAGCAACCTTAGGGAACGTCTGTGTATCCCCTGTGCATTTCTTAAGATTTCATAATACCTAAAAATAGATTCTGATGCTTAAACTACGTCGTCGGCGCCATTCACATGACTTGTGTAAGTAAACTCTGATTGGAGGACACAGACAACTATTTTACCACGATATACAGGTTTTGTGAACAGTCCGTTCGTATGAGGGGGTGCCTGAATACACTATGTTAGTTTTACCAAATATTCCATTTCGTTTTCGCTCGTCTACGGTTCCACGACTGCTGGCTGTCCTATCAGCTCGGAACTATCTTTGAGTCGAGGCAAAAAAATAATATATATACATATATACATATCAGGGGTGCATTTGTGTGTATTATATTAAACTTTTAGCCTAAAAACTAAACTATTATCTGTAAATTACAATTCCATTTTATAATGAAGACTATAATTTTAATTTAAGTTAAACTCTCTTCCGTTTACCGCCATTAGTCAAAAGTTAACTTACAATACTTGTTCCTTTGTTCATTGCTTGTGTGACGAGATGCGGTTGAGTAATGCTGACTCTGACCACTAATTTTGCGTATTTTTGATTTACTAGCCCTCTAAAAGACCAACGAATGCTTAATCGATTAATTTGCTGGGAATGGGCACGTCCGTCTCACTTGCAAGGATCAAGATTCTATCAGTTATTTGACACTTGACAGCTGACACGAACGTATGCAGATGTTAATTTTCTTAAAATTTAACGTCAGTAAAATGAATATTTAAAGTAATCATTGAGTAATTATTTAAAGTATCATTTTTTATTAGCCTAGTCTCAGCATACATAATTTTTGCCGCTGATTCTGCAGTTCAACATATATATGTGTACACACACAGAGATATTATATATATACATATATATATATATATATATATATATATATATATATATATATATATATATATATATATATATATATATATATATATATATATATATATATATATATATATATATATATATATGTTGTAACGAATTCTTGTTAAATTAAATTTCCAGATACAGATTTATCTACTACCCTGAGAAAAACTGGCATAAGGTAGAAATAGCGAACGAACCTTTTGTGAGCACTTGAACTGAGCTTCTCTTTACCTTGTGAAATGAGGTTGTTTCGCGCAGAATATGCTGCTATATAGAGGATTGTTAACACCGAAGACCATCTCAATCATTCTGTCTGGGAAGTACATTAGAATACTGGCGAAGTGTTTCCAGTGTTAGTTTCAATGGCATTCCGAAGAAAAAGTCTCACACGACAAAAATTCTATACATTGTAAGGGAAACAACAATGCTTTCCTACCTTGTTCTTCAAAGGTTTGTCCAGAGACATCGATTAATAATCGGCGAGATAGCTCCCGATTTCTGCAAACTCCCCTTGGAACCTGGCTTACACTTGTCCGGCTATAGTTCTACAAAGCGATTCCTCACCACGACATCAACCAGACGTCCGATGAGCTGAGATGAAAATCTCAGGTCAGACGGCGATATATAAAGACCGTATTTTATGGCCCAGGGTGATTTTTTGACCGATCGAGTCTCCTGTGAACTCATAGGCTGAAAGCGTTGAGAGAGCAACTGAGAGTGTCTTACCCTCCCCTCCCCCTTATTCTCTCCGAACGATTAGGAAGCTGATTCCTGTAATGAACATCATTTCATTTGTAGATATCACCAATTTTATCTGTCTTCATCATAACTTTAACATTTTATGTTTCTAATAAAGATCTTTAGTCTGTACGTAGGCCTTTGCTATAATTTTTCCAGCTTATTTTTAGCTGAAGACGCTACAATGTATGTATATATAGTTATGATAAAAACCTTACAATAACCTATGCAGCTTACATATTAGAGTGTTGAATTGCATTCTTTTATTGCTGATACTTACATCAGTATAAGAAATTATACTAAGTACGTAAATGTTTTAGTTAAGCAGTTTTTAACCTATGCTTTATATTCTCCTATTTTTGTCTTTGCATTTATTCACTAAAGTAATTTGTTTTCTTTTAAAGCTTTATTGCTATAAACTAAGTTTACTCCCATGAAAAAAGTAAGCATATTAAAACGGTAATGAAATAAGCATTTAAATTTACTATTTACCTAATACACTTTCAAACTGTCATTTTGAAATACTTAACACTAAATAAACCAGTGTTATACTTATATTATGCAAATGTTACTTTTTGAGTAAAACCCTAGTAATTTACATTTTCTCCTTTAAAATGCAATAGAGACTAAACACCTTCATTTAACAATTTACAGCAATTTTTCTCAATTTTGTGTGTTTAAAATGTAGCAGTTATTTCTTTTGAAAGAATTTTAAAGCCTTTATATCTGGAAAATGATAGTGTTTCGTAGATTTTAAAATTTTTGGTTTGTTTACAATAAGTTTGTAAACACTTTTTAAATATTTATTTTTGAATAAATTATGCTACATTAAATGATTCTGTTTCTTTTGAATTTGTGAGATAAATGCATAGTTAACTGAGAAGAAATGTCATTATTTTGTTAAAATATTATTATTTTATGTAAATTTGAAATTTGTTTTTCAGTATGTACATCGGATTTAATGGGGAGAATAATATGTGAAAGCATTTTGATGTAGTCGTATTGGACTCAATGAATATAATATCTTGTTATTTAAAATATTATCTTAAGTTAAGCTGATTAAATCAGGTTAACTTCTTTTACACTCATGCAGTCTTAAAATTTAGATATTTATTTATTTATTCTTAATTCTATTGTTTTTTTAAGTGTTTTTCACATTTTATTACAAAAATCTACCATATTTGTTTATCATTGTTATTCAATATTATTTCAAATTTATTTTTATTGGTTGATTGAATAGTTAGTTTAGAAGATGTATTATAAGTTTGTTTATTTTTAAGTATGTTTGTTTAATTTTCATGAAACACTCTTATAATATCAAATTTAGTTTCAATAAATTATATAATGGAGAAACGCTCAATGGATACTCAAATTTATTGTACACAAGAATTGTTAAATAAAAATATAAAATAAGGGAAATAAGAAGTATTACTTCGAAAGATCATTTTAAATATTTACATAGAATTTAAAATATTAAATGAAAAAATATTTGCTTTTCTTTTCAAATATATATGTGTTTGCACAAATACTCAGAGATTTATGTATTATACCTACTATTGCATTCTTTAAATTTAATTTATATGAGAATATTGAACTAATTACTTTCTGTAAATAATCTAGCTAGAGTATATATACTTTTATTTAGATTTTCGTGCAATACTTGATTTGTAGGTTAAATTAATTTTTAAGGTTAATACTGCTTTACTGTAGTTAAAATATAGTAAAAAGTAATAAACAAAATTTAAAAAAAAGTTAATAAGTAAAATGTTAGTAAATGTACTAATTCAGACATAAACTTGAAATTCCCCTAAGACTACATAACTTAACATAAGGAAATTATTTTTAACTATCAATAACAGTTCTTATTATACTGTGCATGCAGTATCTGTGCTTTGTAAATTTTGCTTACATTTTTGCATTTAATTAGTCCTAATATCGGTGATATATTATACTGCGCACGCTGTTACCTTACGAATTTTATGTTTTTTTTATGTTTAGAAATGTAACTTCAAACGAATGTTAAACTACTGGTAAACCGAAAATTGTAATGTAACAACATTCCTATATTTAAAAGTAGACTAAGGTTAATTTTTATTTAATTTTCAAAAAATATATTTACCTTTCAAAAGAGATTTTCTGCTCTGTTTGTTGAAAATCATACGACTCTTAAAATTTGAAAAAAAATGTACAAAAATTATTATTTTCTACTTCTCATATCTTGGAAACTACCAGTTTTACAATCATAAATTTTTAAATATATTTAGAACATATTATTATCTTTTCATTCCTATGAGATTCATTTTTGAAACATAAAAAATTTTTGTTAGATATTTTTATATAATAAAAACTTCGTTGTTAACAAAAATGATATCAAGGCTAACACATATGATTACTAAAAATATTATTAAGTTTAAGACAAAGTTATTGTTTTAAACCATACTACAATATCTTAAGCTAAATTTGAACCTAAATTTGTTTGTATTTTACCGTTTACAAACCAATGTTCCGTTAATGGAACATGATTTTGAAAATAAAACATTCACATGTAAAAATTCTTAACAATATCGTTTTTACATACAATTGAACATAAAGTGTTTTTTACAATAAGTTTTATTTTGTTTAGGTAATTATTTTTTTTATAATTTTTTAAATTTTACTGTATTTTTTCACTTTTACTCTCCCATACAATTAAATTTACCAAAAATTCCAGTTTAAATGGAAAAAACGCAATCATTTAAAATATATCATTAGACAACATATCCTACTGGAATACAACAAAAGCAAAATTTTATTTTTAAATTTTAAAGGTAAAATTTAAGTATTTACGGCTGTTTCATTATTGGAACATTGGCGTTTCAAGGGTTCATTTTTCATTTATGTGCAAAGCATTGTATAGTATTGCGAACATTATTTTCTTTTTCATTCTGATAAGAATAGCAACTTTTCTAAAGAAAAACAAATAGAAAAAGGTGCAAAAGGAAGCTACAATACTTCAAAAGGATTATAATATTGGCCCTTGACATTGTTCACTTTAGTAAAGTCTTAAAAATAGAAATTCTTTTTGATAAGGTAGCTAAATGTGTGTTGGAAGGGAGGAGGACTTTCACCTGTGCCTTTGAAGACAAGTGCAATTTCACATAAAAAATGTCTTATTGCATATGTTTGCTGGAATAGTTATCTGTTTCCTTTCATATAGAATTTTTCTTAGATGACAGTGAACAATGTGCATGTTGCTCCCTCAATGTACAGTAGGTCATACACAGGTCGGTGGTGGCGGTATTATGCTTTGGGAGACGTTCTCTTTTGCGTCTCTTGGACCTGTGGTTGTGACAGAGCCTAGCGAATGTTCTCGAATGTTCCCTACTAGAATCCTTCCGGTTGCATAAACAAAAATAGAATCGCTGATTGAGTGGCAACTAATACTATAAAAGCAGATGCATGGTATTTAAAAACAGTTTTCGGTAAAGTTTCGGCAAAGTTCGTTCGACAGTTGACCAGATGAATAAACTACGATAGTTCGATTTCCGAGTGTATTTCATTGACAAACTCCTCGCAAAGTTCCACGGCTGCCGGCCGGTAATAACAACCCGGAATTCTACTTCATTTTGAGACAAAAAGCTCATTATATATATATATATATATATATATATATATATATATATATATATATATATATATATATATATATATAAATATATATATATATATATATATACATATATATATATATATATATACATATATATATATATATATATATATATATATAATATATATATATATATATATATATATATATATATATATATATATATATATATATATATATATATATATATATATATATATATATATATATATATATATATATATATATATATATATATATATATATATATATACATATATATATATATATATATATATATATAATATATATATATATATATATATATATATATATATATATATATATATATATATATATATATATATATATATACATATATACATATATACAGAAAATATATGCTACAGGGTATCTGAACATCAGTGCGGACCAGTTGCACCCTTGCACGGCCTCTGTTTTTCCAGCTGGAAATGGAATGTTCCAACAGCCCAGTGTCACAAGGCTAAAATTGTGTTGAAGTGGTTTCAGGAACATGATGCTGAATTCCAAGTTATGTCCTGACCGCCTAATGCACTGGATCTCAATCCAATAGAACACATTTGGGGTGTTATGGGTCATGGATGTCAGCTCAGAGTTCAAAGACCATGAATTCACAATATCACGGATTTTAGTAACCGTTGCTTAAACATCTGGTATAATCCGGCCATCTACCAACAACGTATGGCATGAATGCCAAGGCTGGTTGAGGCTGTATTGCGTTCAAAAAGTGGGCCAACTAGTTATTGGTAGGTGG
>CM063498.1:87954460-87966960 GCA_032207245.1 Pardosa pseudoannulata | reverse complement strand
TATATATATATATATATATATATATAAAAATAAAATATATATATAAATATATATATATATATATATTTAAATATATATATATATGTTGTGTGTGTATATATGTATAAAAAAATATAAAATATATATATAAATATATATATATATATATAATATATATATACATCATATAAATATATATATATTTTATAAATATGTATATATATATATGTATATATATATATATATATATATATATATATATATATATAATATATAAATTTATATATATATATAATATAACTTTTTAACTATATATATATATATATAATATAAATATATATATAAATATATATATATATATATATAGTTAAAACGTTAAAATATACCTGTAAAATAAAAGTAAATTATGTGATAAATTATTTTCCAGACGAAAGATTAATATGTTAAAGTTTGAAATTTAAAAAAAAAACTGATTAAAAATAAGAACATAAATTAAATCTATTTTAAATTAATAATTTCTACAACAAGGGATAACGCAGATATTTTCCTTTTATGAAATGAAGATATTATTTTAATAAGAATTTGTGCAATACGTAATGGACTGTTGAATTATTCATTCAAAACAGTTATAATAATCTATTCAAATTTGTTTGTTTTTAACACTTTCGCGCACCCAAAACTTATATAAAACTCAAGCCTAAAAAAGAAAAAGAAATCAAAAATTGTTTATCTCCGTTAACAAATGTCAGTATCGCACAAAATAGCTTAAAATAATACAAAATGGCACAAAATATCATCAAGGCGTTCAGTAGCCGAAGTGGAGGCTTTTCTTCTGCATTCATCTGTCGGAAATAAAATAAATCTTCCTCATATAGCATCAGAGAAACACACACAATTTGGTTGAAGCTGTGTTTGAGTTCCACAAATAGTGCATAAAAGCTTGATACATCAGATCAAATATTATTTATTTCTCTATAACATTTGATAGTAAGAAATTGAAGATTTGATGTTTGCGATTTGGGAAAGATGTGAATACAGACACAAACCATTATGTCTTTGTTTGATTTTTGTTTCATTACTTATAGCAATTTTTGAAATTTTATTTATAACAACTTAAAAAAGCAATATGAGTATAAATATATCATATAATTACACTGTTTTCTCAAACTTTTCAAAATGTACTTCCTTTCGTAGCTCGCTTCCGAGCCTTAAATTTCATTCCATAGAAATAAATTCTATAAGATGTCTTTGTTACGTAATCTAGAACAGCAGTCAATAACTGGTGGATTAAGAAAGGGTCCATGAAAAATTTTATCGTCCACAGAAGAAAACGGATTATTTATTGTAAACCGCAACACATCCAACAAAAGATTGTATTAACTTTCAAATTAAAAAAGGAAAACTAACAGAATTTATGATGAATTAAGTTTTATATTATGTTTTTAATCTTAACTGCTACTTATTAGCGAAATAAATAGTACATAAGATTGGATTTCAAACTATTAATTCTTTTGCTTCTTTTCCAGATTCAAATAAAACAGATGAAAATTTCAAAATGGGCTAGAAAAAAACAAGTAGACAATATGTATTTCTCTAGTTAAAACAAAGATGAAGTAGCTAACGACAACAGTGATAATTTACTTAGTGAGCTGATTTATGAGGAATTTGTTTTAATTACGATATAACTTTTTCACTTTTAAAATGAACATTTTACATTAATCAAATAAAAGTTTCTGATTATTATTCTATAAGTATATTTTCTGCCTTTTCTATTTAAAGATTATATAATGTGCTTGCTTTTAAAATTTTTGCAATTATAAAATAAAAGTTTCTGATTATTATACTGTAAGTATATTTTCTGCCTTTTCTATTTTAAATTTATATTATGTGTTTGCGTTTTAAAATTTATGCATTAATAAAATAAAAATTTCTGATTATTATTCTATAAGTATATTTTCTGCCTTTTCTATTTTAAATTTATATAATGTGCTTGCTTTTAAAACTTTTGCATTAATAAAATAAAAGTTTATGATTATTATTCTATAAGTATATTTTCTGCCTTTTCTATTTTAAATTTACATAATGTGCTTGCTTTTAAAATTTTTGCAATTATAAAATAAAAGTTTCTGATTGTTATACTGTAAGTATATTTTCTGCCTTTTCTATTTTAAATTTATATAATGTGTTTAGTTTTAAAATTTTGGCATTAATAAAATAAATGTTTCTGATTATTATACTGTAAGTATATTTTCTGCCTTTTCTATTTTAAATTTATATAATGCGCTTACTTTTAAAATCTTTGAATTAATAAAATAAAAGTTTCTGATTATTAGTCTATAAGTATATTTTCTGCTTTTTCTATTTTAAATTTATATAATATGTTTAGTTTTAAAATTTTGGCATTAATAAAATAAAAGTTTCTGATTATTATACTGTAACTATATTTTCTGCCTTTTCTATTTTAAATTTATATAATGCGCTTACTTTTAAAATCTTTGAATTAATAAAATAAAAGTTTCTGATTATTAGTCTATAAGTATATTTTCTGCCTTTTCTATTTTAAATTTATATAATGTGTATTATGCTAAATAAAAATTAAATATTCAGTGGTTCTTAAACTTCTAAAATTTGCCAATAGTTGATCTAGAAACCAAATACTGAATTTCATATCATAGAATAATTTTCATCTTTGATTTTCCTGTAGTATATTAACGGGTAGATTAAAAGATTTAAAAGATTATTCAGAAATAAAATAAAATTAGGCTTTGCAATGTTCGCGAAGCCTGAAAAAGTATTCAATCGCCAACCTACACGAAAAGTCGCCAAATACATTTATTCTTTCCACCGTTGAAAGAGTCACAAAATTGCAAGGAGATAGCACGTTAGTCTCTACAATTGAAACAAGCACTATCCAACGCAGTGGCAATTTAAAAAATCGAAATGTGACTCCAGCTATATTTTATCCGGCCTAAGCGCTGCACGTTCGTAAAAATAGCACACAGGGCATTTATATAGAACCGCAGAATAAGTAAGAAATTGAAAATTTTCAAAGAGTAACAAAAAAAAAAAAGATCCTATCTCCCAGTATCATTTGATTTGAAGGAGGAAGTAAAAAAAAGAGGCTTTAGATGTATCCAATAAATTGTTAAGAAAATTGTTTGAAGGAGTATTTTCTTTCGGTAAGAGAATAGAATCGAGATAGAACCTGACTTCTTGGCACATAAAATGAGAAACTATAATATCCAGTTCTGAAGAAGTGATTTGGAGCGAAAAATGACTCTGTCTCAAATTTTAGAATTATTCATTTTGTGAACTGTAATCTGTTGTAAAGTAGAGTCATTTTTCAGGTTCTCTGATTATCTTCGTTCAAGAATTCTATTCAATGAAAATGCAAAATTAGATGTGTACAAATTTGGTCTAGTAATTTAGAATGTTTTACCAGTGTGGGGATTAATAACACGTTATTCCAGAAGAGGATCCATATACGTCACAATTTCCTGTTTATATTTAATATTGAGATAGAAGATAAGTTATTAAATTATATATGCATGCTTATAGAAATATAGAACACAGTAAATAAGATATTTTTAATTCTGTGTCAACTAATAAAAAACGTTTAATGAATAACTAATATATATATATATATATATATATATATATATATATATATATATATATATATATATATATATATATATATATATATATATATATATATATATATATATATATATATATATATATATATATATATATATATATATATATATATATATATATATATATATATATATACATATATATATATATATATATATATACATATATATATACATATATATATATATATATATATATATATATATATATATATATATATATATATATATATATATATATATATATATATATATATATATATATACATATATATATATATATATATATATATATATATATATATATATATATATATAGATATATATATATATATATATATATATATATATAATATATATATATATATATATATATATATATATATATATATATATATATATATATATATATATATATATAGTATATATATATATATATATATATATATATATATATATATATATATATATATCTATATATATATATATATATATATATATATATATATATATATATATATATATATATATATATATATATACAGGGTTAGCAAGAAATACATTCCCCAAATCTGAGGACTCTAGAATATGTTCTACTGTCGAAAATGGAATAGAATTGGAAATACAGATAATTCAAATGATTCATTAGACATTTATTATATAAAAATGTTTAGTACAAAAATAGACCTACATGTGGTATTTCTTTAGTTTTCTCACGTTAACATTAGTCAAACATTAGTTTCTTGTCTGAGCATCATGCTTCTTTTGGAAGAAAAAGCTCTACTAGTAAAATTGTTTTACAAGAATCAGCTGTAACTCTAAAAGAATTCCGTCGTAGGAATTCCGGGTACGAAGTGGTAGAATGCCTGCACATTCCTTAAGTAGGATATCGTTCCCCAGATATCACCCATTGCTACTTTTGATTGTGGGGTTTTTAAAGGACAAGATCTAATGTCAGCATCTGAGCCAGATCTGCTGCCCAGCAAGCGGCGGCATGTTCTTGATATTCCGGCTGACTCATTCTGGTTAGCTTTGGAAAATATGGTTCTTAACTACAGCAAATTGTTGAATATAAAAGGAGGCATACTGAGCACTTTTAATGCTCCTTTTCAATATTATTTAACATTTATAAAGCTTATTAAATGTGCTTATAGGACTTAAAGCTCCACCAATAGGCGTATTTTTGTACTAAAACTTTTTATGTAATAACTGTCAAGTTCATCAATTGAATTATCTCTAAATATCTCTTGTATCCCATTTGGATCAATAGAACGTACTTTAGAGTTCTATGAAGGGAGGGGACTTATTTTTGCTAATCCCCTATTTATATAATACATACATAAATAGATAGACAGAAGGGTGGGTGGATGTATCCCAAAATTTCAGTCTGGTTTATTTTAAAGTTTCATCATTTTCGTGGATAATCAAAAGATTTTATTCAATATGATACTTATATAATTGAACAATCTTTTAGCTATAACTTAATCTATGCAAAAACTAAACATTAAATATATATGTAGAAAAAAATTTAAAAGAAAATTCATGCAATTCAGTTAAATATTTCAATTCAAATTTATTAAAATTAAAAAAATATAAAAATATATGTTGATAAAATTTTAAAAAACGTTGCTATATATATATATATATATATATATATATATATATATATATATATATATATATATATAAATATATATATATATATATATATATATATATATATATATATTATATATATATATATATATATATATATATATTATATATATATATTTATATATATATATATATATATATATATATATATATATATATATATATATATATATATATATATATATATATATATATATATATATATATATATATATATATATATATATATATATATATATATATATATATATATATATATATATTATATATATATACTGAAAGCATAAACAAAATAAGATCTCTCTCTGTACAACGTTTTTCCAATTCGAAGAAAAAAATGTCATTTTTTTCTGTAACATCTCTAAGTCTCCATTTAATTTACCATTTCTATCCAATAACAAACATTTTCAAATTCGCTAAGATTGTTTTAATTTAAAATAAAAAGTAATTTGTCGAAAATGCTTTTACTCGCTACGAGAATAAATAAATGAATTCACTGTTGATAAAAAAATGGTATTTATTTATTTATATTTCTTTCGTTGAAATATTCTAAAATATTACTTCTTTTTTAAGTTTTTCCCCTTAGCATTAAATTTGTACATTTCGTGTAATCAAATAAAGTTAATGCTTAACTATTAAATGGTATTCCTAGGAATCTTTTATTTAGGAAATAATTATTTTATGTTAGAATATAATGAAATACATTCTTTCTAATTACTTAATCAACTAAACCAATAGTTAGAAAATAGATTCTTAATTAAATCCTGCAATAAAATAAGTATCATTTATTATAATTTAAAGGCAAATATCATAATATATATAGCATAATAGTAGTTATATGAAGAATAAATTTTGAAGAGTTAGAGTATGAATTATAAATGAAATTTACAGAGTGTGTGGACTATAATGAAAAAGACTAAATAACTGAAATATTTTCTTCTCCCTAATTCTATTTACTTTTGATTTTCCTTATGATTAAGTTTATGGTTTTGAATGAAAGTACATTTTTTTAGAATATTGTACCTAAGCTTTTTTAAGCGTGTCAGCTTAGTGAAATAATGGCATATATAAAGATGAATAAATGTTGTTTATAGATTTCCCGTAGCTTATGTATGCATGTGCGTAGCTTATGTATGCATTTTCATGTGCGTAGCTGATTAATTACATAAAATTCTTTTATGCATATTCTTAATATAGTTAGTATTTCATTCAGGATGTTAGGTTTTTAATGCTGATAACCAATAAATTATTTGTAAATTAGCAAAATTTAGAATACTTCTGAATTTATTTGGATACGCTTAAGTAGATATATTTTACCTGTAAATAAATTTAAAAATAAATCAATATTCCTAACTTACTTTCAGGATATTTTTTTATATTCTAGTTATGTATTATTAATATTTATCACCAAAATAAATTACGTTTTACGTAGCAAATACTTTACGTACGAATAAATAGTTTAAAATTATAAAATACTACTTGTCTTACATCGGAAGTGTTTATTTAAATTAGAATTGTAACATTAATTAATTACAAATGTTCCTTCGCTTTTTATTTGAATTACTGATTACATTTTTTTAACTTGCAAAGTCAACTTTAATTTAAATCTTAACAATTTGTTCTAGAATCACATTTGTATTACATTATTTATTTATTTTGCATGTTTGAATAAAATTGAAAGTCATAACGAATATTTATAACATAAAATGCAAACCATTTTTGGATGTCGTTTCAGCAGTTTTCTTTCTTTTATCTAATAAGTAGAAAAATTATCGTTGTCTAAATTTGTAGAAGCTTAATGTTCTACTAATAATATAAAATATTTGCTATACATTTGTCAATGCAACAGTGCTTACTCTTTCAGGTTATAGTTCTTATACATAAGTTACTTTTATTCCAATATAATTTCAAATTAAATGACAAATTAGATGAATACGTTTTTCTTATGTAGTAGAAAAAATAAATAATTTATGGAAATAATTATATCAGCTTTTCATCTGAACTTTAGGTGACATTTTTGTTTTCATTTGCTATTACACAACATCCTGTTACTCACATCATATGTATAAGTCAGGATCCAACAGTCGTCAATAAATGAACAATTCAAATAGATTAAATATTTAAATGTTGAATATAAAATAGATGAAACGAGAATTTTCAGTACGTTTAGATGTCTAGGCAATTTACTCATAAGTGAGATTCATACCCTTTAGTAAAAACTTTTTAACTTTTTCAATTATTTTGTTTTTACGATTTTTTTTTAGAACTCATATGTTTATAAAAATACCATTACAAGATTATCTATCAGAAGAACGTTATCTAAAAGAACTAATTTCCCAGAAATGAATTCATAGTGTTAATCTTGACACTCAGTTTGACTCTTCTAGTTACTGTTTTTTAATGTACTAATTTACGCCGAAGAGTAGCTTAAAGTTTGAAAGTATTTCATAACACAAAAATAAAGTATGTTTATTGCTACTATTTTGAGAAAACATTTGAAACAGATAAAATAATTAGATGTAGAATATAAATTTCTCGTTTTGAGATTTTTCAGCAGATTTGGGATAGTTCATATAATACGCACAACACTTTAATGAGATTTTTTCTAATTTTTCAGATAGACTTTTAGAATTCCTCTATTTAAACTATGTTTGGAAAATATAGTGCAATGACAAACAACTTCTTATTGTACTATACACCGTAAAAGCATTGTAAATTAAAACTTCTTCTTAAATTGAAATTTCTTCGATGATAGTATTTAATCCTATTAAAATTATATAGTACTATAGCATATAAATATACCTAAATTCACCAAAATATAATCTGTAAAGTTCATCTTCATTATTAATTTTAATTTGTGAGTATTTGTTTTTATGCGGTTATTGTTTTCAGATATAAAGCTGAAATGGAAATATAATTTAAACTTTAATTGTTTTTAATCAAGCAAGGAATATATTTACTACTACTATCTCAGAAAATATACATTTGTAGTATAAAGCATTTACAAAAAATATAAATAGATAAATAAAATAATAATAATAGTTTTAGAAAGTTATTACTAGAATTTTTTTACCATCCCTTTTTAACTTCTTATCTAAAAAATATTAGTTATGTGAATAATTGGTAATCTGCTTACAATCCTTTAAAATATGTATGCATTTTACTTTATACTACCTTCAAAACAGTGTAAAGTATAGAAATTTAGTAAATTAAACATATATAAAACCAGAGTATCATAGGTTAATAATTATGTAGAGACACAATAACATTCCATCATAACAAAATTTTGCTACAGCAATTTATGTTTTGTCTTAAAATGCTAAAACGTTCTGGCAGTAATGCAACATGCAATTACCGCCAAAAAGTCAATTATCAATGCGATGTGAAAGAACGGAAAATGTGAATGTGCATTTGGAGCTTTTTTTCGTTACTATTTACATTGTTTAGCTTTCTATGGATTGATCATTTTCTTGAAACATTTCTATCCATAAAATATTTAATCCAATACATACAGTTGTAAATAAAATGTCTATGATATATACTATTGGGAACTTCCATGTTATGAGGATCTGTAAGTCAACATTAAAACTTACACATATGTGAAGAAGTTGAATAAAATTTTGAAATCCATACAATTGGTACGTAATATAAATACAGGAAAAAAGAAATATGTTTCTTTTTTTTAATTCCGTAGATCGAGTATTTCGCGACAGATAGAAACTTAATGGAGTATTAATAAATGAAACATGGTATGTTTAGAAATATACAATGAAAAATCAAACAATATTGAAGGATTATATGGAGAAAACATAGAAACAGTTAAGTCTCTTTGTGTCCAGAAAAGGTCTATCACAATATTTCTCTTATTATTAATAGTAGATATTTAAACAATGCATTGAAAAAGAAACAAATGACGAAATTAGAATCTGCTAAAAATGAAATATACCATATAAATATTTATTGCATTTTAGACTATTTAGTCTTTTTCTTCTCTATTTATTGCATCGAATTAATATCCGTATAGTATAGTACAGGTTTTACATGACAGAGTCTGAAAACAAGTGTAGAATTAAGCTGAAAAATTCAATTATCCTATTCAAACATAATTTGAAACCAACTGCAAAATTATACCTTTAAACATAATGCCTCGCAGCACATTAAAAGAATAAATTACATCTATTTCTAACATTTTGAAAATTGTTTATATATATAATTACGCTTATAACCAGAAGAATAAATATATACAAATAATTTTTAAAAATGTAAAATATCTTATTTTTTAACCCTAAGAAATAATGTTTTATTATAATGAAAATAAACCAGATAAAAACTGTATGAATGATTTCAATTACGCAAAAAACAAACTATTCGACTTTTATAAAATAAATGATTTGGAATATGTAGTTTATATCCATATGTATTTATATAAAAAAAGTTTATTATGGATATATATTTTCTTAATTAATAAGCCAAACTATAAAGTTAAAACAATATACCTACAACGTATTGATACAAAATAATGCGTTTTCTAAAGTTACAATGTCTTGACATTTTTTAGATTATGTTATGGTTCTGCTGTAAATAGTCTATAGATAAAACCATCTACAATAAAAATACGAGAATAAAAAGTAACTGTCTGTACTAAACGTTCTTTTACTTTGCACATTTTCGAAATATTATAACAAAGTATTAAAAGTGTCGTTTCAATCCAATAGTTTTATATTATATCTTACAAGGACCTTCTAATGTAGATGTCTATATTCGGTATTTCAAGTATGACTAATCATGGAATTAAAAGAGCATTAGTCATAAAACTTTGTAAAAAAAAAAAAAAAAAAAAAAAAAAGGTAGAATTTTTTAACTTTACAAAACAAAATGTTTATAAATTAAGAAAATTTCCAGAGCAAATCATTTGAGAAAAGAAGCAATAAAATGCCTTAAACTACCAATTTTTATAAAAAGAAATTTCGAATTTATCTATAAATTTTCAGATCTCAGGGTATTTAAAGTTGAAGATTTTTGAAATACCATAAAACAACGTCGTATAACATGAAATAGAATGAAATATTATTTTCATAAAGTTATAAGTTTTTAATTTATTGTATAAAACCCCATTTCAATATAACATTCCCAGAATCCTGATTTCAGAAATCCTGATTTCAGAAATTTTCAGAAATCCTGATACACTTACATTGCCACCAAAATTTCCCACTTTAAAAGGCCTAGGTACACTAAGATTCGGCAGTCACCAGATGCGGAATGGATTTGATATGATCATAGTGATCTGACCTGTTTATTTGTAAACAAATGTTTCTAGTTGAGGGCATTTTAATCTTAAGAAACCGCGTTCAAAGTTCAACTTAATGCTGCTTTGATTTGGCCGTGGTACAGTTTAGGTAGCACGCCCCTCTTTTTCCTCCTTTTCGTTAAACACCTCATACAGAGAGTTTTTACATATTATTGCAACTGATTTCTTTTTACTACAATACGCATTCAGTTGTTCACCCCTGCTAAGTAACACTTAACATCTGTGAACTTCGTGAGGTTCAAATCCAATCCCATCTGCATCTAGTGACCGCCTAGCCTCAGTTTGTGCATTCGCCCATTTCCTCCAAAGAGACTTAACTGCTTTCGTTTGGGAACAAACAGCTCAACATAATTGCGGCTTCATAGTAGACTGCAGAGTCGACTCGCTTCTAAAAACAATGAAGTAGCCACCTGCTTCCGGTCCACCATTTTGTCCGTTGTCGGTTGTTGCAACCTGTAATACTTTCCTCGCACGTGTTGGTGAAGTCTGCAATATCTTCACAAAAGCGAAGAGGTGGTCTTCCTTTGCCCAAAGTTTTAACTCTGCCCGACTCGCTTTGAAAGACCGTGGGATAAGTATGTCTCTCACTTTTAACACACAAGGGATGTACAAGTGGTTTTTTTTTAAGAGTTCCTTCGAGAATATTTAAAGCGAAGACCGAAGTATAAACAAGATTAAGAGATTCCATACGTTTAGAAGTGAACTGTGCCTTGTCGTACATAGATTCGATACTGAAAAAAATTCAAAAAGACACTATAAAACATTAATAAATGAATGTTGATAATATAATGCATATACAATAAGATTAAAAATTGAAAATACAATCCTAAACAGAAAGAAGTTTAATGTAGATCATATTGAACAATAAATATTTCTAAATTATAAAATGGTTTATAAAATTAGAGCATTTTAATATTTTCATACAACAATATTTTCTAATATATACTGTCATACACAAGCACTCACTATTTTACACACGAATATACACGTGTATATATATATATATATATATATATATATATTTATATATATATATGTATATATATGTATATATATATATAGATATATATATATATATATATATATATATATATATTTATATATATATGTATATATATATATGTATATATATATATGTGTGTATATATATAGGTGTATATATATATATATATTATAGGTATGATATATATATATATATTATATATATATATATATATATATATATATATATGTATATATTTGTATATATATATATATATTTATATATATATATATATATATATATTTATATATATATATATATATATATATATATATATATACATGTACATATATATATACAATACACACACATATATATATATATTATATATATATAGATATATGTGTGTATTATATATATATATATATATATATATATATACTTACATATATATATACACACATATATATATATATACATATATATATATATATATATGTATATAATATTTTATATATATATATTATACATAATAGAGTATGATATATTAGCAGCTGTATTATGCTGCTAGCATGGGTCGTACATGTGTGTTGCCACTTGGAAGTATTAATACGAGGGTTTAAGTGAGCTAATATGTATATGCATTTCTGTCCTATTTGAAGTTCATTTCTCCAGGATATTTAAATACACTCATATACACATATATGTGTGTGTTTGAAATTATTGAGTAAAATAGTTTCTCTTAGATTATATTTCATGCCTATTAGTTGATGAAATATGATAAATATATTTCATTCAAACTGTAGTATTTATTAGTGAAATCTTTTTCATGGGTTTCCATAACAGAGGGTGTTTGGTTTCAGAAGCGCTTCGGACAATTCGCTGCTACAGGAAACAAATTATATTAGAACCTATT
>CM063498.1:87931960-87949460 GCA_032207245.1 Pardosa pseudoannulata | reverse complement strand
GGAGTCCCTGCACTCCCGTAGGGGTTGCAGGTGTGGAAAACAAATTCACCAGGTGATTGGGAAAGAGGAAAAAGGGGGCGTTGTAAGTACATTACAACACCTATTTTAACTCTTGCAAAAAAAAATATCGGTATACCATTTACTAAGAAACACTAAAGTAATTCCCTCATATGTGCAATACCAGCGGTGAATGAGAAAGTTGTGTATCAACCGCTATTTTTAGTGCTAATGCTGTTACCACAAGGTTACTCTAATATTTCAAGATTATTATTTGGTTGGGAAATGCAATAGAGCGAATTATTGTATTCACAGTAAACTGTATAGCTGCATCACACTTTTTTCCGAGTTAGGAAAGAAAAAGCAGTTTCTTACTTAAGAAACTGTAATTATGGTTCTTGTGTATGCTTGTGTCTGACTGTAGAACTATATCACTCCTTTTTGAGTTCATTTTGTAAGAAACCGCATTTTTCTTCAAACTCAGAGAAAATTGTGAAGCAATTATACAGGTTAATGGGAACAAGCATTAAAATTATTTGGAACTCATTTAACCATCGTTGGATGAGCAGGACATTATATTGGCATTCTGTTAGATATAATCCATAGCCAACTTTTGGACTTCAGCTAGCCAATATAACATATAGAGGTTTGCCCATCGATTGCTAGTCCTACATGGTCCATCATACAGTTGCTAGCTAGGTTAATAACAAAGTATTTCGGATTATTCCAGAACGTGTTTGTAAGTAATAGAATTGTGCTATTGTATTAATACTGTAAAAATAGTTTTCGAAAGAGTACTCCGTGAAGGAGTTTATTTTCATTGTTTTGGCGATAAATGTATAGAGTTCATAAAGAAACCAACAAACAGCCTTTGGGTTCTCTTCTAAAAACCCTAAAGTTTTGCATAGTGTGGGTTTTCTAGGCTTAATAAGCTATCCCCCCCTATATGTAGAAAAAAATATTTTCTGCAGAATTAATTATAAATTGTACTTTGGATATACAAACGAGATAAATTAATTTAAAAGATACAGTTGATTTTTAAAAGGATGAAATATGATTCAAAATTGAATACTTATGACTTGTTGAATTGTGAAATATATCTGAGATCCAAAACCAAAAAGGGTGTTCAGGGTATCCATTAATTTAGATTGAGATTAAATATTACCACAACAAATCAATCCGTTAACTAAAAAACACTTTAAATATTAAAAAAATCTGTTTTATCAATATTTGAAACAATGCAGGAGAATTTCTCTCATGTATCTAAATTTTTAGATTATTTACTTAGTTCAGCATAAAAATAAAAGTTCTGTATAACTAAAACAATTTGAATAGTAAACCTTTGATCATTCAAAAATAAAACGAACTATTGCAGATGATTTTTATGGAAAAACAGGTCTTTTAAATATATTTGTATTATATTTCCCTTTGATTGAAACGAAGTTTTATAGTATGGTTTAAAACATATGTAATAAATGCAAATGAATGTATTATGCTCATAAAGGTTACACATGGAGCATTTTAATTAGACCTTCATATTCATTGTGTTTACAGCCCAATATGAGCCTTAGCCAGCACTAACTTTTTGGAGACGCCTCTGCCTCTAAACATATATTTAAAACTGGTTATCCTCAGGTACTTTATATCATTCACAACTTTATCCAATTATATATATTTAGTTCTTCCTCTAAATCTGTGACATTGGTTTCCAGTTTAACTTTACTTTTCGAATACAAACTTGTCGCCCAATGTGTCCGAGGCAAGGTAACCGCTGATCCATTATACATTTTACTATGTTTTTATATTTTGTGATGGCTTCTACTTCCCTATTACTTTTAATTCTGTATATATTAATATCAACCTGATCCATATATCTTTCTCAATATTTTACGTTCAAAAACTTATTAATATATTTTTGTGTGTCGTAGCCCTATGTCACCATGAACCGAATAATTCTTTCATATATCTTTAGGTTAATTATTTTGGGACTTGTTTATTTCTTAAACGATTTCGATAAAAAATTACTTCTCTTCATTTTTTAAATAATTAGTAGTTAATGTCTTCCGAAATCGAATTAAAGACGTAAATCATTGATCCTAAATACCTAAAACTATTAACAATCTCGGATATAAAATCATCAACAACCAGAAACTTTCTGTATAAGTCAGCAAATGTTTTATATATTTTATATATTTTTATATATTTTGTTGTATTTCAATTAATTGAAAGAACAACTTCGTTTGTTGAGGGTATTAATATTTTCTCCTTGCAATCATTGCTTTTTCAAAATCACAATATTCTCAGAAAATACACAAATTTGAAATCCTTTACTATAAATTAAAATCCTGTAAGATCAAATGTTTTTATATTTAACACTAGATTGCCCAAGGCAGTCATTTTGACTGTTTTTAATTTCAATTAGAGAAACAATTATGAAATATAATGACACAATTTCTTAGAATTTGGTGACTTTTTCTATAACAT
Organism: Pardosa pseudoannulata; assembly: GCA_032207245.1. NCBI lineage: Eukaryota > Metazoa > Arthropoda > Arachnida > Araneae > Lycosidae > Pardosa > Pardosa pseudoannulata. The sequence continues at coordinate 87,946,979 of CM063498.1, read as the reverse complement.
ATATTGGGTTTATGAATAATTGTAGTTACTTCCACCCTCCTTTATTATATAATATTAAAAATTAATTTTAAACAAATTTTTTTTACATATTTGTTATTTTTTCACAATGCAGTCATTTTGACTGTTTTTGGGCAATATAGGTATACACGAAATCTCGGGCAATCTAGTGTTAAATAAAAATAATAATAATAATAATAATTAAAATATAATAAGCTATTAAATTATTATTATTTACCTTGATATTACAATCACTTTTATATAAATACAATGCTAAAAACCTGTTAAATTTTTAGATACCATGCTTGAAAATGAAATAAATTAGTTTTAGTCCAGAGTAGTCTGAAAGATAAAGTATTTAGACATTTTTTTAAAATTTATCCTGTAAAGATGTTTCAACCTTACAACGTGAACAAGACTTAAAGCTACACTGTTCTAAAATCATTAGGAAGAATACATAAACTCAACAATTTATAACATTGTTTCAAAGTAGTTTCCCTAACAGTAAACTCTTCGACATGTAATGTAAGATAAAGGTTATTTCAGGAAGGCTCCATTAAACAATTCTGTGCTGAGTTATAAATTTTACAGAAGGATTAAATCGCGAGAGCAGCATTACTTTTGTTTGGATCAATGAAAGCTTTTATTCGCCTCAAGAATTCTCTTCAAGTGATAGCAGCAGGAAATTATAAATCTTCAAATTTACATAAGATGAAATCAGTAAATTACATTTCTGGAGCACAGAGTTTACGAGACTGCGTCGCTGAAATATTTCGCACAAATATTGCTGAAGATTGCGTGAGATTAGAGGATAAATCAGAAAACTGCTATGTTTAAATATTTAATCGCTGTTTTAAGATAGGAAAAATTGAAACGTTGAAATATTTACATAAAAAATCATCTGTTTTCATTTTTAATTTTTTTTTGCAGAAACGATGATTATGGTCTATATTTTGCTGAATATGAAATTAAATTTAAAATTTATAAATTTGTATTAATAACACTAACATATGCAATAAACTTCTTATGTCAATGGTTAACCGTTACCCTATGTTTGGTTACTGTGAATAAACACAAGAAGTTATTGTTATCAACAAAAGAATAGAGCAATACGTCACAACGTCAAGAACTACTATAATTCCCTTCCTATTCATTTTCATGTTTACAACAGCTAATAGACAAACAATAATTTGCCCTTCCGTTTGAAACTAAAGCCAGAATTGTCATAATTTGAGATATGCCCTACTGCGTGAAATCGCTTTATAGCGTACTCTTTACCAAGGTCTAAAACATTGAAAAATGTTTAATTTAGTGCTGTACAGTCTACTTTTTACATACACGAAAGCTTAGGAGATCAGGATTTACATCTTAATGCCAATTTTGAACTGCTACGAAATTCTGAACCAAAATTCGGTTTGTAACTTACGGATACCGTATTCAAACAATACGTTAAATGTTTATTGTCTTACAATAGTTCTTGGATTGCAGTACCTCAATAAATTAATATACTAATTCAGAGAAGATGCATATTTAATCTATTTCATCGGATAACTTGTAACATATACCATTAGAAGCTTTTTTTTATATTACGCCCGTCTGAACTCTTTCGAGCATACGACGCCTTGCAGTCCAATACAGACAAGAAATTGCCCCATTAGATGGGAGAGTCGAAAAGGAACCCGAAGAAATAACATCCTGTAGGGCAGGACAAGAAGAAAGGTGATCTCCATGCATTGGGGCTGAAGCACAAAGGACACAGTTCGGTGAATCAGCAAGACCAACTTTGTACAGATGGGCCTGAAGAAAATCATGTCCAGTCTCAAGGCGGAAACAGGCCACACCAATAGCTCTGGGCAAGGTGCCACATATTTGCCTATCCAAAAAAGAAGACCATTTTTTTCCGGAAGCAATATCCCTATAATGGCATAGTCGAGCCTTACGAACATGTTCACGGATGGCCTGCTTAACATTTCTTAGAGGGGCACAAGTTATGGGTTGGTGCAGAAAACAGCCCTCTTTAGCAAGCACGTCCGCATGCTCATTCCCAGGCACATCACAGTGGCTAGGGATCCATTGCAGAATTACCTCCTTCCCTGATTCAATCAAGGAACTAATTCGCTTTTTACACTCGAATTCAATGAGATTAAGTACCCGAGTATAATTAGTTATTGTATGAATGGCAGCCATAGAATCCACAAACAATACCATTAGAAGTAAAATCAGATTGGTATACATGGTCATCATGAAAAGTTGGATATATTTAATATATTTGAAGAAATACCTAACATAAACAAGCAATTATTTTGTAGTAATGTACATATAAAAAAATTTTACCTTAATTTGCTCAACGTCCCGCTGGTTATACTCGTCTTCAGCATCAACTGATTAATTTTGGACATCAGTTGAAAATTAATCAGTTGAAGCTGAAGACGAGTTTTAACCAGACGACAGTATTTATTGCTGTGATATAAAGCATATTTATACGAATTTATTTTAGAATCGGATGTACATTACAACAAAGTATTTGCTTGTTTATGTGAGGTATACCGCTAGGTATACTCCATTCCAGGTCCAACCGCTTCATTAAATTGGAGGACAGACGTACAGATGGAACTTAGGCTCTAAGCAAACATTAAAAATTTGTTTGACTCAAAGCCACGTCGTACAGTACCACAAACTGCACACGTGGGTGCTTAAAAACACTGATTTGGGGAATTTGATATTGAAAAATTGCCTTGAAAATGCAGTTATTTATTTGTAGAAGTCATTTGTATTTATATTTTATTTAAAATTATTTCCAATGATTTATCCATGGTATTGGTATTTTTGAGCAAATTTGAAAGTAGAATTATGGTTTTCGGTGACCTTGCAGCACGTGGATGATGGTTTGGGGCATTTGATATTGTAAAATTGCTTTGAAAATGTAATTATTTATTTGTACAAGTCATTTGTGTTTACATTTTATTTAATTCCAATGATTTATCCATGCGATTGGTTTTTTTAGCAAACTTGAAGGTAGAATTATGACTTCCGAATTGCGTATTAGTTTTTCGGTGGCCTTGTATTTTGCATGCATTGAAAGTCCATTTATATTTAATAAACCTTTTTTTATTCGTAACAAGTACGAAGTTGTAGATAAGTCATTATAGTATTTTAAGTGAAATTAAAAAGTACAGTTTTTATTTAATTTCCAAATCTTTCCTTGCTTTTAAAAAGTCCTTGGGTATTCGCTAATGAATTTGCACATTGTCAAAATGATTAATATTTGAAAAAATAAAGTCATATGTAGAAGCATAAGAGTAAAAGATTTATTATTTTGATTTTATTTAACTAGTAAAATTGTTTAGTAAAGGTAATGTTTTGAATATCTCATACCTGCTCTTACTGTAGATAGCTAATGAAATCTACAACTTCGGCATTAAAATGATAGCTGCAAGGCTTTTTTAAAATAATAAAGCACAAACTAATAAATTAAATACATAATATATTTAATAAATTTAAGGTTAAAGTGGCATAATGATTGGCATTATGTGATACATGTGTGAGTTGAATTTGTAACATATTTCATAATGCCATACGTTTAGTTGAGCATACAGAACATACATATTTAGTTGAATAATTGCTTTCGTATATGTACAATGCAATTTTCAAATTTTCGTGTTAATGCAAAGAAAAACACCATACGGCAATGTAGCAGATATTGTTCTTTATTAAAATGTTTTATAATGCGATATGTTGTATTAGTTGCTGATCATCTATACAAATATTTTTTTTTAATTTTTTTGCAAGCATAAATAATAATTGTTCAAAATGATTTATAAAAGTTAATTAGAAGCGTAATTTACATTACTATAAATTTTAAATGAATAATAGGCTATACACATTAATAATGTTATTTATGCGCAAGGATTATATAATTTAAAACTGCGATTTATTGTCAGCTATTTAATTTTGATTTTTAAGTGACAAAGAGTTTGCTCACAGTTACAAAATTCTCAGCATGACATACCTAGTTAAAATGAACATTACTAAAAGAATTTACTACAACATTATAAACGGATAACCTAATATATATCTTAGAATTATTACTCTCTATTACTATTCACATTAAATATAACTAAGACAGCTCAGATGGAATAATTGGCACTAAATTATGTTCACTATATGTGACGTGAAAACCTGATGTATTTCACAGTGCAGTACAGATTGCTTAATGTACTATGGAATATGCACCTTTGGTTAGAGTAAATAAACTTTCAAAATTTGTTTTTTTTATTCGTAACAAGTACGAAGTTGTAGATAAGTCATTATAGTTTTTTAAATGAAATTAAAAAGTACATTTTTTTTATTTAATTTCCAAATCTTTCCTTGTTTTTAAAAAGTCCTTGGGTATTCGCTAATGAATTTGCACATTGTCAAAATGATTAATATTTGAAAAAATAAAGACATATGTAGAAGCATAAGAGTAAAAGATTTATTATTTTGATTTTATTTAACTAGTAAAATTGTTTAGTAAAGGTAATGTTTTGAATATCTCATACCTGCTCTTACTGTAGATAGCTAATGAAATCTACAACTTCGGCATTAAAATGATAGCTGCAAGGCTTTTTTAAAATAATAAAGCACAAACTAATAAATTAAATACATAATATATTTAATAAATTTAAGGTTAAAGTGGCATAATGATTGGCATTATGTGATACATGTGTGAGTTGAATTTGTAACATATTTCATAATGCCATACATTTAGTTGAACATACAGAACATACATATTTAGTTGAATAATTGCTTTCGTATATGTACAATGCACTTTTCAAATTTTCGTGTTAATGCAAAGAAAAACACCATACGGCAATGTAGCAGATATTGTTCTTTATTAAAATGTTTTATAATTCAATATGTTGTATTAGTTGCTGATCATCTAAACAAATCTTTTTTTTTAATTTTTGCAAGCATAAATAATAATTGTTCAAAATGATTTATAAAAGTTGATTAGAAGCGTAATTTACATTACTGTAAAATTTAAATAAATAATAGGCTATACACATCAATAATGTTGTTTTTGCGGAAGGATTATAAAATTTAAAAGCGCGATTTAATTTAGATTTTTAAGTGAAAAACAGTTACAAAATTCTCAGCATGACATACCTAGTTAAAATGAACATTACTAAAAGAATTTACAACAATATAATAAACGGATAACCTAATATATATCTTAGAATTATTACTCTCTATTACTATTCACATTAAATATAACTAAGACAGCTCAGATGGAATAATTGGCACTAAATTATGTTCACTATATGTGACGTGAAAACCTGACGTATTTCACAGTGCAGTACAGATTGCTTAATGTACTATGGAATATGCACCTTTGCTTAGAGTAAATAAACTTTCAAAATTTGTACACTCTAACCAAGAATTGGAATCATATCTCTAATAACTCACTGCTCCAAATTAACTAGTGTTTAAAGTTCGCTTAATCGTGTTATCCGATGATTAATGATCGACGCTAATCTTATTATTTGGCTATGTAAATAATTAATTCTAATGACTTATAATAGTAACATAATTTAAGACAGGGTAATTTTTAAACTCAGATATAGGTTACAAAAGGAAGAGAGTCTGTCTTTATCTATTAATAGCTATCTCGTTGCAAGGCAGCCCGATTTCTAATAAAATATTTCCAGCATTTCCAGAGAGATGAAATCAATGATAGATGAGTGAAGGAAATTCAATTAGATTCGCACTCATTTCTCATCGAATCTAAATATATTACAAAGGTGGCTCCAATCTACTCTTCAGAAATTGAGGAAATTGGATTACATCTTCAATATCTACCACCTGAAGCGAAGGAATGTGGTAATCTAGTACACGTGAAATCCGCATATCTGATGAAGGGAACAAACCGATACTGTTTATTAATGTTGAACCCATAAAGGAGAGGGGAGTAGTATAAGCAGATCTGAAACAACTCTGCTCCCTGTTTACTTTGCGACTGCGTTGATAGATAACAAACAGCCAACAGAAAGTTATGGAACCTAGGATATTAGAGGCATTCAGTTTTATGAATAGAGCACGTGACAAATTGTATATTATATGGTTTCGAATACTCATATATTAGAGTATTAAGGGATCTCATATCTCCTAAAGTTTTGGTGCATGCCAAATATGCATCTGTTTTGAGATGTATAGACTTAAAGTTTTATAATATTATCTATAAAGTTTTATAATAATTTGTGAAACTCCCAAGACCTGTTTCAATTCGTATAAAATCATAAAATAATTCTTTTTTAATTTGTTCTAGTTAAAAGTGTAAAAAAATCAATGCATTAAACTTAAAAAAATATATTTATAAATTATATTAATTGAAAAAATGTTTTAGCGATGTTTTAGAATGCATTGCTATTAAGAATTCTACCAGAGTCAATGAAAAGCAACAAATACTTTATTTCTTGTGAACGATTACAGTCAAGCTAACTGCTGATCTGTTGAGTAGCAGCGTCGTTTATATTTTACATTTGGGCAGCATCACTTCACTTCAGCTGAAATCTTTTTATTCTCAACATTAATGTTTACGCGAAAACTTAATTTTAAACTTAGACGTTAACTTACAATTTAATTTATATCAATCAGAAAATTGCATTCTTAGGAATCATTTATTAATACAGAAATCTTTGCTCCATAAAAAGTAAAAAAAATATATAATAATAAAAGTTCTTTAAAAATTAATAAATAGAATTAAGGTGTAACTAATCATCTACTAACATTAGGGATCGGTCTCACCAAAGTCGGTTAATAGTTAACAGAGATTAACCCATGTCACCAACCAATGGTGGGACGCAATTCTCCGTTTTAACAGAGATTAATCGCGGTTAGCAGCTAAACAACTTTGGTGAGACAGTCCCTAGCATTATTGTACATAAATGGTATTCATTTATTCCATGCATTCAGAAATGAATGAATATTGCACCTAAATTATATTCATTTATTCTGTACATTCATGAATAAATGAATACTGTACGTAAATTATATTCATTAATTTCAATTATAAAGGATTATATATTTTAAATAAGGTTATAAAGCCTTAATTAAAATATATACTCCTATATAATATTTTATTGCCTTATTTTATATGTATACTCCTATATATAATATATACTCCTATATAATATTTTATGCCTTATTTTAACTAAAAAAAATTGTTCTTTTTATCATAATTATTTATAATTATAAATCATAGTTTGATTTTTTTTTAAATAACTTGTACGCTTTTAAAACAGTGAATACATACGATTCTATGTTTGATTAAAAGCATTTCAATAGACATTAGGTGTTTTGAAGTTCAGATCATGAAGAAATCACCGTTCTAATCCCCAGCCACTTCGTTTTTGATTCCCTCACTTCCTCAGCCTTTTTTATATCAATTGAGAACATAAAGAGACTCAGCATGTCTTTCAGAGATAAAATACATAATTTATTGTTTGTTCGTTTCTCTTAATATAATATTTTAAAATCTAGAGATGAAATAAAACTGTCTGAATGGAATCCCTGTAATTTTAGCTGACAATTAATGAAATAATACACGATTAACATACTGTACTTTCAAATAATGGGCCTCGAAAAATAAAATATCTGTAAACACCGTAAAGACTTCTGCAGACCGATTTCAAGAGCTCTTGATTTCTACCGGTATATATAATATAATATAATATAATATAATATAATATAATGTAATGTAATGTAATGTAATATAATATATTTGTACCGAGGTACTTTCTCACGGTGAGTTGCACGTGCATGCATAGCCGTGGGAGGATTTTCCCTGACGAATTTAAGACCCCAATTATTTACGTCAAGTTTAGGGACCCCTGCAGAGAGGATACTTCACGGAATGGCAGCTTAACGGTCAAGCTCGCACAGAATTGTAAGCGTGAATTATGGGAGCAGGGGCTAAAATGTAATGTCAGCTTGAACAAAAAGGGGCTACTTTAATGAGCCCACCTGCACTCCCGAAGGGCATGTGATGTGGGAAAATTTCCTACTGAGAATGGATTGGATGAGGAGAAAAGAAGGGGCGTTGGGACCTAGGTGAAGTTTTTTGGAGTGAGAGCTGAGAGTTAGAAGTGGGCAGTCGAGAGAAGTGGAACGAGGATCCACTAGCACCAGCTCGTTCCGTGCGCCCGGACCGACGCCGCCCCGCTCACCATCACCAACTCGTACCGTATGCCCGTGAGGAAAGCCCCTGCCTGCTCCCCTGTGACTTGAATGGAGGTAATTTATAAAGAATATTTACAGTCATTTGACTTAGGCTCTATTATTAATAATATTTCCTTATAAAGAGTTGTGGGATAATAACCGTGTAAATAGAATTTATGAATGATTGATGATTATGTTAACCAAGTATTTTTGTAAATAAATGTATAGAATAAATGTCTGAATCTATATAAGGTATTATATTCATTCTGTGTTTCCCCCTTGTAACGAACACTGGTGTATACGTTGTATGTACATTACAACAATTAATTTGGTGCCTGACCGGTGTGGGGAATTATATTATTTACCTTGGGTTTTTGGACAGTTTGTCAGCCCAGAAGAATTTTAACTTATTTGATATGAATTGTTTAATTTATTAATGAGGCATTTCTTATTATGGCATAATTTTTTAGGATGAATTTTTAGGGGTTTGACATTTCTTTTTATGAGAACTTTATATTTGAGTTGAGTGTTATTATAATTATATATTAGGTATTATTGCAATACATTTACATTCCTCATTTTATGTGATTATTGATATTATATTATTATATAGTGTATGAGTATTAGTATTTCTTATTACCTATTGTGCTGCGAAGTGTTATGCATATTATAAATATTCATGCAAATTAGTGAGTAAACGTTGTTATATACATATTTATTTTTAACTGAAAAAAAAAACTGGTTCGTTAAAATATTTAGTACGCGTAAGTGTTAGCATATCATTTTGTTGTGAACATGGATTCCCCGAATCAAGTTAACCAAACCAACCCGGCCGTAGTAGCCGAACACAGTAGGATACCAAATGGAAGAGGTGATAATTCGGTACAGCATACATCCCGATTACAAAATTTACCATTAATGCTTAATTATTTTGATGGGCAGAATCCCCAAGAATGTGAAAATTTTATGGTACAATTTGAGGCTGTTGCACAGATGGGTAATTGGACCGACGCGGAACAAGGACTTATTTTAAAATCTAGATTGCGCGGACAAGCATTAACCTTCATAACAAATGAACAATGATAGATAAATAAGTAAATAAATAATTTATAAACAAGTAAATCACTAAAAACATGGAGAGTAATAAAAAAAAATGAACATCAGATACAATATGGATTAGGAATAATTCATAAATAATAATGTTACTCCTAAAAAAAAATATTAGATATTAAATAATAGTAATAGATTAATGAATATCACGGATAAATACCGTAAAATTTTTCTAAATTTCGTCAACATCTTTTATTTTCCAGATTAAATCTGATCAATTTAATTAGTGAAAATAAAAGTATCTATAATACCGATTATGTTCATGCTTGCAACAGCGTTTGGCCAACACTAATGCAAATATGGATATAATTCTCTAGTTTACAAGTAATTTATAAACTAATCGTATAACTCAATTTCCAAGAATTTTTAAGGAGGAAAGTGAACATAACTACATAATAAAAAAAAACACACACAAATAAATAATAATAAAAAAAAACTTTAAAAAAACAAAAAAGAACACTTGCCTTTTAGTTAGGTAATCCAGTTTGGTGAATGCATGCTTTCACGAGTCATGCTTTCGTAAATAAAAGAAAATAAATAAATATAAATAAAATAAAATACTGCCATGTTTCAGACAGTTATGGACCCAATAAGGTCCTGCTTAAATATTTCGTTAAAAAAATGTTACGGCTAGGCCGATGCTCAAAGATTTAAAAAAAAAAAATATGGCGATGTGTCTAAAGCAGAAAGGACGCCGATAAGGTTCAGTACACGTTCGAGTTACCCGCCTAATTAGCCGGGGTCAGGTCACGTGGTACACGCGCCAGTGCCGGATGTGGAACACATGCGTAAGAACGTACTGTGAGCGTTACCGGTAGTAGTTTTGAGATGAAAAAAAAAAAACCACTCATGACGAGTAGAGGCAGATGTGCGATATGCATATAAATTGCGCGGACATATGGCATGTTAATTAATAGTAATAATATTAAAAAAAAAAAAAAAGGTAAAACATGTATTGCAATGATACTATATGGTTTATTGATAATGTTTGAAGATTTATCAGTTCTTGTATTTTTATGATTGATATTTAATAAGAGTAAGTGATAATAGATAACATATAGAAAGTTATTAAATTGTGGTTCTCATATCAAGACCAGTCAAAAGATAGAATGCTGAGGCAAGAATAAAATATATAGTATGAAAGAATAATAATAATAATGGTAATGAAAATAAAAGAAAGAGAAAATGTGTATGTGAATAGTGACGTAGGGAGACTATTTAAATAATGTTATTAATTGCATGCGAGGCCTAGGTAATTGGTTGTGAATATTGTTGAGTCATACCTCCCAGGTCATGCTTCTGGTGCAGTTTCCACCCCAGTGTATGCTGTGTTAACGGTATGCAGTGTTTTCCGATGCCCAGCCGAGATGACTATCCAACATTTGGACGTCTACGTGTGCAGAGTTCCAGTTTCCACCCCAGCTTATGCTGTGTTATCGGTGTGCAGTGTTTCCCAATGCCAAGCCGCGATGACCATCCAAGACTTTTACGTCCACGTCAGCAGAGAGTTCCAGTTTTCACCCCAGTCTATGCGGTGTTATCAGTGTACAGTGTTTTCCATTGCCAAGCCTAGTTGACAATCCAAGACTTTGAAGTCCACATCAGAAGAGAGTTTCAGTTTCCACCCCGCCAGTGCCGGATCATATAAATCCTGCGGTCACTGACAGACTTTTGTGAATGAATCAGATGGACCCATCATCATACTGCTAAGCAAATGAACATGGACTTTACAAGATCTTTGATACAAGATGTTTGATAATTACAAGGACAATAATTTTGTTATGATTACATTTTATGGTTTATTTTCTGTTTAATTTGTATTGTGTGTACACATAATGTTTTATTGTGATGCTTATTCCTTATTAAGACTGTTATCCCAGGTTATCTTTCGGTCCTACGCAACATTCGTCGCTATGATGTCTCCGAGGTCTATTTACCTGTAGGTGTATGTACAAAAAAAAAATTGTGATTTTTTTTTTTCCGTGGATGGGGGAGATATGTACCGAGGTACTTTCTCACGGTGAGTTGCACGTGCATGCATAGCCGTGGGAGGATTTTCCCTGACGAATTTAAGACCCCAATTATTTACGTCAAGTTTAGGGACCCCTGCAGAGAGGATACTTCACGGAATGGCAGCTTAACGGTCAAGCTCGCACAGAATTGTAAGCGTGAATTATGGGAGCAGGGGCTAAAATGTAATGTCAGCCTGAACAAAAAGGGGCTACTTTAATGAGCCCACCTGCACTCCCGAAGGGCATTTGATGTGGGAAAATTTCCTACTGAGAATGGATTGGATAAGGAGAAAAGAAGGGGCGTTGGGACCTAGGTGAAGTTTTTTGGAGTGAGAGCTGAGAGTTAGAAGTGGGCAGTCGAGAGAAGTGGAACGAGGATCCACTAGCACCAGCTCGTTCCGTGCGCCCGGACCGACGCCGCCCCGCTCACATCACCAACTCGTACCGTATGCCCGTGAGGAAAGCCCCTGACAGCTCCCCTGTGACTTGAATGGAGGTAATTTATAAAGAATATTTACAGTCATTTGACTTAGGCCTCTATTATTAATAATATTTCCTTATAAAGAGTTGTGGGATAATAACCGTGTAAATAGAATTTATGAATGATTGATGATTATGTTAACCAAGTATTTTTGTAAATAAATGTATAGAATAAATGTCTGAATCTATATAAGGTATTATATTCATTCTGTGTTTCCCCCTTGTAACGAACACTGGTGTATACGTTGTATGTACATTACAACAGTAATATAATATAATATAATGTAATGTAATGTAATGTAATATAATATAATATAATATAATATAATATAATATAATGTAATATAATGTAATATAAAATAATATAATATAATGTAATATAATGTAATATAATATAATATAATATAATGTAATGTAATGTAATGTAATGTATATATATAGGAGGTGAAACTTTTCTTTCCGATTATACAGGAAATTATCCCAAATTATTTAAATTCCACGGGAGTGCTGTGCTATAAGTGAACTCCTAATCTAAATGCAGTCGTAAGCCATTAGAAACGTAAATGTAGAACTTCGAAACTTATTGAGTGTAAATAAAAATGAAACGGTTACCTGAACGTCTTTACATGGCAACAATTGTACATCGATACAGCTTCCATACACCATCTTGTACATCAATAGAGCTATAAAACAGCTGTGCAATTCTATTGCTCAAGAATAAACACTTCTTTTACAAATATCTAACCCAAGAGTGTGTAACCACTTCATTTTGTTTAGAAGTAACTTAAAATAACTCTGCATGGTTTGAGAGTCAGCAGTGTACCTTCATCATTTATAAGTTAGCCCGAAAACCACACAGAAAGCAATTTAGTTATTGGAAAAGGGAATCTATTTTAATGCATCAGTTCAAAATGGGAGCAGTCACAGAAAATTAGCATTTATACTAGCATTAGTTTTGAAAGACGGCTAAAAATAATTTAAGTCTGCTAGCACTGTCTTATATGACATTTTAAGGCTGTGAAATTTGGTATCAAAACTGGAAATGAAGTAAAAAGGAGAATTTTACTCATATTTTAAGTGTAATAATTTTAATATATATATATATATATATATATATATATATAATATATATATATATATATATATATAATATATATATATATATATATATATATATATATATATATATATATATATATATATATATATATATATATATATATATATATATATATATATATATATATATATATATACATATATATATATATATATATATATGTATATGTATATATATATATATATATATATATATATATATATATATATATATATATATATGTATATGTGTATATATATATATATATATATATATATATATATATATATATATATGTATGTATGTATGTATATAAATATATTCCCTATATACAGACACATAATATATATTTTGTTCATTTTAATTTACCATATTTATATCTATTTAAAACTAATTTTCCCATTTATAAATCGAAAGCGTGTGAATACCTACACAGTCCGTATTATATTGTGCAATTCATAAATTGTTTAGATAGCAAACGAGGCACTGTTTGAATTAGGAAATCCATTATCATATATGGAATTACACTACCGTTGTACATGTAGCTACAACTAAATACCAGTTTTCAGTTTGTAAACGGTGCTACCCCTTTCCAAGATTAGAAGTCTTTCATATTCGGATTTACTTCCATTGATAAATGCTTGTGTGAGAATTTAATTCCATTACTAAGGAAATTATTGGTTTGCAATATTCTAGTCATTAATGTTTTGGCTTCTGAATAAATAAATATAAATGAAAGTATCTTCATAAAAAGAAAGGGATAATAGCTTTATATAAGTTGTTTTTGAAAAATATAAATGTTTAATAATTTTTGTTTCAAGAATCCTTATTGAATGCTGTTTTAATTCTGTAAGGAAGTTTTGATGGATTTTATACTACGAAATACACAAATTGAACAGCAGTCCTGGCAAATCTGCATTTTGGATTTTATATATAATTAATCATTCTGAATTTTTGTGTTTATATATTTAATCTGTTTAAACTTTCTATTTATTAAATAATTATATAAATGTATATATATATATATATGTATATATATATATATATATATATATATATATATATATATATATATATATATATATATATATATATATATATATATATATATATATATATATATATATATATATATATATATATATATATATATATATATATATATAAATATAATATATTATATATATATATATATATATATATGTATATGTATATATGTATATATCTGTCTATATATACGTGTATATGTATATATATATATATGTTTATATATATATATATATATATATATGTATCTATCTATCTATCTATCTATATATATATCTATATATGTATATATATATATATATATATATATATATATATATGTCACGACTATGATAATTGATAGAGATAATGATGTCTGGATAATCACTTTGCTCATGTATATTGCACATTTTAACAGTCAACCATTCCACATGGTCGCACGAGGCTAGTGTACACACTATAACAAAGAAGCCACACTTAGTGGGGATTCATGCAGCAACCATTGCTCAAGACGCTCTCTCTCAATCATTACGCATTACGTGCTATTATTATGTGTTATTAAACATTCATGCTCCTGCATTAAAAGAGTGAGTTACATTTTCTGCTTTCATGCCCCTAAATTGTTAGTTTTATGTTTCCAAACCTGGAATATATATATATATATATATATATATATATATATATATATATATATATATATATATATATATATATATATATATATATGTGTGTGTGTGTGTGTGTGTGTGTGTGTACATACATATTCTTTTTTATGCTAATTTGTGTTATGTAAATTTTACATAAATATTTAATAATTATCAATGTGCATTAACATATACATAAATAGATGTACATAAAATGTCCTCCGGCTAAGGTTGTGAAGTTATCATTTGCCATTATTATTAGTTACTATAAACAATTAGTATTCTTATCTATATATTTATCTGAATAAATTAACATAGAATTGCAATATAAGGTTTATTTTCAGAAATATATATTTGTATGTTATTTTTACAGTCTTTTGTATAACATACTGCAGATCATTAAAATATAAAAATTGGTAAATCGTTAAAAATTGTTAAAATTAATTTTATTA
>CM063498.1:87921960-87926960 GCA_032207245.1 Pardosa pseudoannulata | reverse complement strand
AGACCAATATGTAAATTAAGATTTCCTTCTTTAAACATATTATTTCCATTATCAACAAAACTCTATGTATAATACATATTTTACTCTAGATTTAGCCCTAACACATATGATAATACACATATGATAACTGACACATATCTTAATCCGTGTATTGTTGTTGGTACTCCGGTGCAGGTATCTTAAAGTATTTCTGAAGGTAAAGCAACAATTATTGCTTTTCATAGGAAACTAAATTTAAAAAAATATTTTCTTGAATGTGAAAGGATAAGGAACTTTTAATTAATGCACTGTATGTTATTTTAAGTTGATTTAAACCATTTTTTCATATATGCTGTATGTTTAATTAGTTACCGCTTTCTTGATTTATTTTGCTACAATAACAATTGAAAAGTTCCGAAGCTGAATCAAAGCACACCCTATATGTTGTCATTCACTTAAGTGTAATGCTACAGAGAACATCATAGATATTTTTATTCAACTATTTAAATATATCTTGCCTGAGTATTATACGTTTTTTTTTTAACTTATTGAGGGAGGAAAATTATATTGGGGTGACAACTTTGCATGAATATGATCAACAAATGCGTTTGCAATTTGTACTGTACCTCAATGTTATAAAATTTGACAAAAACTATTAAATGTGTGATAATGTACGAAAACTTGTGAAAATGAAGCTATAGTAAAAACGTTTAGTAATCAAATAATCGATTTCGTATTGGTAGCGTTAAGATGAGAAGCATCATTACGGATCCGTTAGGATTAATGCCCACTAAGAAGATAATCTATAATCTTCCGCTTACTGTTTACATGTCATTACTACAAGCTCCTAATGGATGGATGAGTGTTTGATAGAAAGGTCTCTGGCATTCTGATCTTTAATTTGCGGTTCTGAATCCATTCCAAACATTGTTATCTGCGGTTTGTTGAAACTCACTTCATGAAGTACGCTCCTGTCTAATTAGTTATCAAAGACCAATATGTAAATAAAGATTTTCTTTTTTAAACACATTACTGCCATTCTGATCAAAACTCTATGTATAATATGTACATTCTCTAGATTATTACTAACTTACAATTATAATAATCGTAATCCGTATATCGTTGTTGGTACTTCGGTGCGGGTCCCTTAAAGTATTTCTGAAGGTAAAGCAACAATTATTGCTTGTCATTGGAAACTAAACTTAAAAAAAATATTTTCTTGAATGTGAAAAAATAAGGAACTTTTAATTAATGCACTGCATGTTATTTTAAGTTGATTTAAAACATTTTTTCACATGTGATATATGTTTAATTAGTTACCACTTTCTTGATTTATTTTGCTACAATAACAATTGAAAAGTTCCGAAGTTAAATCAAAGCACACCCTATATGTTGTCATTCACTTAAGTGTAATGCTACGGAGGAAATCATAGATATTTTGATTCAACTATTTAGATATTTTGCCTGAGTATTATACGACTTTTTTTTAACTTATTGAGGGAGGGAAATTATATTGGGGTGACAACTTTGCAGGAACATGATCAACAAACGCGTTTGCAATTTGTACTATACCTCAATGTTTTAAAATTTGACAAAAACTATTAAATGTGGAATAATGTACCAAACTTTCTAAAAAGGAAGCTATAGTAAAAACGTTTAGTAATCAAATGATCGATTTGGTGTTGGTAGCGTTTAGAGGAGAAGCATCATTAGGGATCAGTTAGGATTAATGCCCACTAAGAAGATAATCTATAATCTCTCGCTTACTGTTTACATGTTATTACTCCAAGCTCTTAATGGATGGATGAGTGTTTGATAGTAAGGTCTCTGGCGTTCTGATCTTTAGTTTGCGGTTTCGAATCCATTTCATACATTGTTGCCTGCGGTTGGATGAAACTGGCTTTAATGGAGCATGATCCTGTCTAATTAGTTATCAAAGACCAATATGTAAATTAAGATTTTCTTCTTTAAACATATTATTTCCATTATTCAACAAAACACTATGTATTACATGTATATCCTCCAGATTTAGCACTAACTTACACATATGATAATGGTAATCCGTGTATCGTTGTAGGTACTCCGGTGCGGGTACCTTAAAGTATTGCCGAAAAAGAAAAAAATGTTGCTTTTCATTGGATATTAAATTTTAAGGCAATGGTAGGCTTTCAATTTGGCTAAAATCGACCAAAATTTCGAATTTTCGATTTTAGTGAATAGTGAAAGAATACATTGTTAGGAATACGGAGCAAAATGAATTTTTCATTCCCATCATTTTATCGTTACTTATGGGTATAATAAGCTTATCCTTACTTATGGGTATAGCAATAATAACTTCAAATGCTGTTTACTCAGAAGTAAAATTTTCATGTATTACAAATGTTTAAAGTACTCCAGGCGCATTGAAAATAGATCATTGTCTCTGAAATTCCAGTATTATTTAAGTTAGAGTTTATAAAATAAAATCTAGTTGAAACGGGTATGTATTGAAGCATATAATATGTTAGTTATTCATTTTAATTAACCACTGTAGCTGTTTATTCTGAAAAATATGGATATCGTCATCATAATTACTTTTTTTCTCTTTATATTTTCTAGGAATGTTTATGGAAATAACTACACTTTCTTGTAAAGTCTATAAGGTATACTTAAAAAATGTTTTATAATATTTTATACAAAACTGATGCTCCTGGAGTATTTTCAATTAAGGTAATTATGAAAAAACTAATAATTAATAACTCCAAAACTAATTAATATTTTACATTCAAATTTTAAAAATATTTATATATCAATAGTACTAATAGCATAGTCAATCTTCAAGGAAATTCATTTAAAGGAAAAAAGCTTGCTCTAAAGGTCCACTGTCGCCTTAAAAAATGTTTTTCTTGAATGTTAAAGGATAATGAAATCATAATTAATGCACTGTATAGTATTAATTTTATTTAAAACATTTTTTTCACATGTGTTATATATTTAATTAATTAACGATTTCTTCATTTATTTTGCTATAATAACAATTGAAGAGTTCCGAAGGTAAATTAAAGCATGTCCTATATTTTGACATTCACTTAAGTGTAATGCTACGGAGAACATTATAGACATATGAAACAGCGGTTGGATGAAACTGGCTTCAGTGGAGTACGATCCTGTTTATCTATTTATCAAAGACCAATATGTAAATTAGGATTTTCTTCTTTAAGCTCATTATTTCCTTTATAAAAAAAAACTGTATGTATAATATGTATGTTCTGTAGATTTAGCACTAATTTACACTTGTAATAATCATAATCCTTTCATCTTTGTAGGCACTCAAGTGTGGCTATCAAAAATTATTCCACAAGGTAAAGCAATAATTATTGCTTTTCATTGGATATTATATTTAAAAAAAATGGTTTCCTTGAATATGAAAGGATAATGAAATAATAATTAATGCACTGTATAGTACTTTAAGTTGATTTGAAACATTTTTTCGTGATATACGCCATATTTTTAATTATTTACCGCTTTCTTGATTTACTTTGCTACAATAATAATTGAAAAATTCCGAAGCTGAATTAAAGAACGTTCTACATGTTGTCAATCATTTAAGTATAATGCTAGGGAGGACATCATTAGATATTTTCATTCATCTATTAAATATTTTGCATGAATATTATACTACTTTTTTTTTAATTTATTGAGGGAGGAAGATTATATTGTGGTGACAACTTTGCGGGAAAATGGTCAACAAACGGGTTTGCAATTTTTGACTACACCTCATTATTATAAAATTTGACAAAAACTATTAAATATGGAATAATGTACGAAAACTTGTAAAAAGGAAGCTATAGTAAAAACATTTAGTAATCAAATGATCGGTTTGGTGTTAGTAGCGTTTAGAGGAGAAGCATCATTAGGGATCAGTTAGGATTAATGCCCACTAAGAAGATAATGTATAGTATCCCGCTTAATGTTTACATGTCATTACTCCAAGCTCATAATGGATGGATAATGGTTTGATAGTAAGGTCTCTGTCATTTTGATCTTTAGTTTGCGGTTTGGAATCCATTGCATACATTGTTGCTTGCGGTTGGATGACACTGGCTTCAATGGAGTACGATCCTGTTTAATTAGTTATTAAAGACCAATATGTAAATTAGGATTAATTTCTTTAAGCATATTATTTCCATTATCAACGAAAATCTGTGAATAATATGTATAGTCTCTAGATTTAGAACTAATGTACACTTATGATTATCGTAATCCGTGTATCATTGTAGGTACTCTGGGGAGGATACTTTAAAGTATTGCCGAAGTTAAAGCAAAAATTGTTGCTTTTCATTGGATATTAAATTTAAAAAATACTTTTCTTCAACGTTAAAGGATAATGAAATCTTAATTAATGCACTGTATAGTATTTTAAGTTGATTTGAAACCTTTTTTTGACATGTGCTATATGTTTAATTAAAGACCGCTTTCTTGATTTATTTTGATACAATAACAATTCAAAAGTTCCGAAGCTAAATTAAAGTACGTCCTACATCTTTTCATTCACTTAAATGTAATGCTACGGAGACCATTACAGACATTTGAAACATCGGTTGGATAAAACTGGCTTCAATGGAGTACGATCCTGTTTAATTAGTTATCAAAGTCCTATATGTAAATTAGGATTTTCTTCTTTAAGCATATTATTTCCATTATGAACAAAACTGTATGTATAATATGTATGTTCTCCAGATTTATAACTAACTTACACATATTATAATTGTAATTCGTGTATCGTTGTAGGCACTCCAGTGTGGCTACCAAAAATTATTGCAGAAGGTAAAGCAGCAATTATTGCTTTTCATTGGATATTAAATTAAAAAAAATGCATTTCCTGAATGTTAAAGGATAATGAAATCATAATTAATGCACTGTAGAGTATTTTAGGTTGATTGAAAACATTTTTACATGATATGGGCTATACATTTAATTAATTACCGCTTTCTTAATTTACTTTGCTACAATAACAATTGAAAAGTTGAGATGCTGAATTA
>CM063498.1:87889460-87916960 GCA_032207245.1 Pardosa pseudoannulata | reverse complement strand
CCTGCGTGCGATCCTTCACTTCAAAAATACTAATAATGGTCATGAATAATTTACTGTCATGCTTTACGATATAACTAAGTCGGTTAGTAGACCAATGTTAGTATTTAAGACGGGGAGGGGTGTTCACAGATTTATTTTATAACAGAAAAGTTTGGGTTAAAGAAAAGCGCCTAAGGCTAATTTTTGCATGTGTCACTTACACTTTGTCAAATCATAATATAATACAAGTGCGTATTATATTGAGGGGCAAATATAATGTGTCTTATAATACACACTTGTACTGCATTACAAATTTGGTAAAATAGAAGTGAAGCACGCAAAAGCACGCTAGGCACGTTTAAACCATACTCCTCGACTATAGAACAAGTCAGTGTACACTACTTTCCTCCATAAATACTAACAATGGTCATGAATAATTTACTGATATGCACGGTCTTGCTTTATGATATAACTAAGTCAGTCAGTAGACCAAGGTTAGTATTTAAGAAGGGGAGTAGTGTTCACAGATTTCTTTTATAACAGAAAAGTTTGGGTTAAAGGAAAGTTCCTAGGATTAATTTTTGTATGTGTTGCTTCCACTTTGTCAAATTATAATATAACACAAGTGCGTATTATATTGTGTGACGAATAAAACCAGTCTTATAATATAATACTCACTTGTGCTGCATTACAATTTGGCAAAATAGAAGTGAATCACACAAACATTATCCTAGGCACGTTTAAACCAACTCCCCTACTGTAAAAGAAGTCACTATACACTACTTCCCTCCATAAATACTAGCAGTGGTAATGCACAGTTTACTGACATACTTGGACATGTTTTATAATATAAGTAGGTTTGTAGACCAATGTTAGTATTTAAGAAGGGAAGTAGTGTTCACAGACTTATTTTATAACAGGAAGTTTAGGTTAAATGAAAATGCTAGGATTAATTTTTGTATGCGTCTCTTCAATTTTGTCAAATTATAATATAATACAAGTGCTTATTATGTTATGTGGGGAATATAATGTAACAATCGGCACATAATATAATACTCACTTGTACTGCATTAAAATTTGGAAAAATGGAGTGGGAGGATACAAAAATTTATCCTAGGCACTATTAAATCTAACTCCCTCCTATAACAGAGCTGTGTGCACTCAACTTACCCTCATAAGTATTAGCAATGGTCTACTGATCAACTTAGTTAACTCATAAAGCAAGCGTGTCAATAAATTATTCATGATAGCAAAAGTGTCCTACATGTCATTAGCGTTTGCACCGCATACTTTTTTTCTGCTTTAAGTACATTTTTTGTGTATATGTGCGGAAGTGTTTAATGAGTACTTTATGGTTTTGTACACACCATGGTCATCTAAAAAATATTTAAAAGCAGCATAGCTTGGCCATATCAAAATACTTCTAAAACTACCAGATATATGATGTTTGTTCTTATTTCGTTTAGCTTCTTTTTAAAGTAGGTTTTTTTTTCCTGTTCTAACCCTTCACCTTTTCTACAGAAGCTACTCTCAAAAGTTTGAAAAAGGCTGAAATAAAATAACTTTTGTGAATGTTGAATGGTTTCAACTTATTAAAATACTTAATAATATGTGTGGCAAGAATAAGAATAGATTTACTATGATAATTTTAGAAATTAAAGAAAAGTATATAAACAAGCTGTATCTATGTCCTAATTTTGAACTTTCAAAACGTATTTTTTACCTTTATTGCATTGCAATAGTTGTAAAGCCTATTTATCTGATGTGAGGATTAAACAGCGGTTCCTAAATTTTTAAAGACACATTAAGATTAAATTTTAAAACATTGGTTTGATTCAGAATTTATTTAAAAGTTAGACTAGGTTCGTCAAGCGATAGAAAGTTAAAACTCAATTATCAAAATGGGTTTACATCGAAAAGAAGTAATTTTAAAAGTTATGTATAGTATTTTATAAAGTTTAATCAGACTGACTATTTAATATGCATCACAGTTTCAAATAATTTCAAAATTATTTGCAGAAGTATAATTTTTAATAATTATACGAATGTAGATTTAAAATATTACCTAACGTCTGAAAGAGTATATCGTTTTAAAATTTAAATAAATTGGTCTGAAAAGTTTGTTAAAATATGATTTTAACTTAATTTCCTAAAATCACGCAATGCTTTTAAAATTAGTTTAGTATTAGAGAGTATAGATTAATATAGTTATTATATTTTGTATAGATTTAATTATATTTATTCAAAAATATATTTGAATTTCAAATGTATTAAAGATCGTTTCAAAATCTGGTATTTAAAATATGCTATTCTAAATAGCATGTCAAGCATGTTTTTGTTGAATTAATTGGTTTACGAAAAGGTGTTTTTATAAAAGTTTTTATTTGTGATACATTTTGAGGATAACAAGAAGATTAAGGAGTTACACAATAGTTTAAAAGTCTAAAAAATCTAAACAAATAGTTGTTTTAGAACTGTACATGTCAGTACACTATTAGTAGAACGAATCTCTTAATAATACTAAGCCAGAAGTTCTTAAAATCTTTTCTATGTACCCATATGGTTCCTCGTACCTCGTAACCATCAAGGAGGTCCGTAAATAATAAAAATTAATTTAAGGGTGCTTGAAAAACGATCGTGTGTCGAAGAAAAATTTAATATAAAGTAAAATAATTGTGGCAGAATTCTAGTTTTATGAACGCTAAAATAAATAAATAGATAGCAATAAATAAATTGACAACTATTTGTCGGCAAATATTTTAGTATTCACTGAAAACGAGATGAAGACTTGCTTGGGATCCCTTAAAGGTTCTTCACTCTGATTTCAGAAAAAAAGATTATAAAAGATTTTCCACTTGATTAATTCCAGTTTGGAGTTGGACCATTTTGCTTTTAAACCTAGAAACTCAGATAAATCTATGCTGTTACAGAAGCAGCTCGTTGAATTGCATATAAATGAGGAGCTAATACCAATATTTGAACAAGAATATTAAAAGTTCTGGTTACAAAAATATATACCGATATAATAGACTGATGTAAATAATCACATATCAATACACTAGATTCATATATGTACACGAATACTAAAAGTTCTTATTACAAAAACATATACCTATATAACACACCGATATAAATCCCCTGTATTTTAATAACCTACCCGTGTGACCTCGAATTTATGAAGTGGTTGGACCTGAAATGGATAGATGCATCCATATTAGATTCTTGATGAGTTAGGGTTAGTAAAATTCAAAACGAGTAAAGTTTATCTTCTCCTAAGTTAGGGTTAGTAAAATTCAAAGCGAGTAAAGTTTATCTTCTCCTAAACTGTCTATCCAATTCTGAAATAAATTTGTATAAATATGCTTAATATCATAGCAAAAAATACTCTCGTCTTTAAAACGTTCGAAATCTACCCCTTCCCCCCTTTCGAGCTTTTAATGCCATTGTTTCAAGCACTATTTTCCCCGTTAAGAGCAGGCGATTAAATTTATCAATGTATCCCATAATAAATAAGTAAAATTAATATTATTCTAGCATTATAACGTCATTCCTTTAACTATCTCGTTTAAATCTCATTTAACCCTTTAGCGGACAGTGGTTTCGCAAGGAAACCTCCTGTTAAACATTTTTTTTCTCTATTTTTTAGAAATATGAATGTTTTTTTCAGTTCATTTATGTTTTTGACATTTAAAATTTACAATAAATGATAGTACTACGCTTAATTTATTTTTTTTCTTTTAAAATATATGCATGTACTTGTTGTACCTGGAAAGTTAGTAGTTCGATTTTTGTCACGTATGACCCCAAATAAAAATATCTATTCAAACAACACTTATAAATTGTTAAACTATTTATTAATTATACATTTTAAGAACGGTTATTTATTGTTCTTCCAATATAATTAAAATTTTAAAAAGTATTATGTTCATGCTGTACAAGGGGGTGGGTTTGTCCGTTAACCCACCTCAATCCCTCCTACGGTATTCTCTAATGCAAACCTAAAAATTGTAAAGAAAAAGTTTAATACAATTTGCATTTATAAAGTTCATAAGTAATATTTATAAACTAATTTCATTAAATTCCAAGAGTTTATATAGGTGACCTTTAAAGGGCTAATCATTTCTTATTTTAAATTATTTGAATATCTCCTGCATTATTTTCATACGTTTTATTACTGAACTTTTTATATTACGTAAATAGTTTTGTTCTATATTTGGCTTAAATAATAGATTAGGTATACATGTCATAATTTTAAATTTAATCATGGAATATTTTTTGTTACAATGAAAATTTATCACTAGTATTAACAACAAATTATTTTCATAAAAGTCTAAGAGTCTATTTTACGGACTAATAAATATTTAGCATTTAAGTTATATATCTTTGAAAATTAAGAATTTTGTTTGTTTGTGTGTTTGTTTTTTATTCCAATTTAACCCCACGGTTTTACTAATTGAATTAAACATGATTCGAAACTGTATTCCCAGTATCGGGAGAATTCAGAGGAGTATGAAGATAAACCAATTTTTGAGAATGTACCAGATAATTCTCAGCCAAAAAAAACCCCATTTTTTTTTACGTGCTTCATAGGGTATTTTACAATTCTGAAAAATTAAAAATTTTATTGATCCAGTCATATGATGGGCTATAAGTTAGTATATGATAAAAAATCTAATTTCCTCGATCAACAGTAAATTGCACTTCTAATTTTTAAATTAGAAATTAGATTTAAAATAAAATTTTTGTGTGTTTGTTTTTTATATATAACAAGAAGGTTTGTAATCGATTCTCTAAATTTTGGACATCATTCATATATACAGCCAAATAATTACTGTCAATATTAAAACATCTTCTATCCATATCACATTATATGACAAGATTAATTAAAATTGGCAAATGGGATATGGTCAGTGAAGTTTTTAAATGTTAATTTTATATTTTACCATATGCAACACAATTGGAGATAATTCTAAACTTTTAAGATAAATTCGAGGAAGATAAAGTCAATTACAAATAAGTCTGCATCTTATTACTTATCACGTCCTATGGCAGGTTATATACTAGTAATCACATATCAATACACTAGACTCACCTATCGCATTAGCAGCATTGAAAGCTATTTCTGCAATTTAAAACATATGTAGAACTTCGATTTTTATTACTTGCATTTTGATACACAAATGTAGGTAATAACTATCGAACTACTCACAAATTTATTTTTAAAGTCTATTTCTATCCTAAATATATTATTCTGCAAGAAGAGTACCCTTTTTTATATTCTTTGTGAGAGATACTCTAAATTAAGTATTTAACCCCTTTACAGTTTCATTTTTTTCCCGAATTCGACCCAAAAAATGTCACATTTTTTATTGCATATTTTTGCTCATTTTACATTTGTAAGATAAAAACTGTTATTAAAAGTAATATTTCTAATTATTTTACGCATTTATAACAACTTTTTTACAGAAAATAATGTTTTCCTTGGAAGTTGTCTTTTTTTCTCTCATGTACGCCAGACAGGAAAGTTACATTTACAGTTGTGCGTATAAAAAATACAAATATTTTCAATTACGATTACAACAAAATTATTTTCGAATGCAAATACTTCAAGTACATTTACTTAACCTGTTTCTTCAAAGATCAGATTTAGTACAAAAAATCTTGAGAGAGGGCAAAAAGCATAGTCCATCGACACAGTCCAGACAAAAATACCTAGTTTATTTTCTAATTGTTCCTTCCGCAGTAATATTTCTTCGGTAACCATACATATCATTAGCTTGCAGGTCTTAGTTTTTTAACTGTAGGTGGAATTACCTCTAAAAAGGCTCTCTTAACCAGTCTCCCAAAAACTCAAAGATAAAAACTCAAATACAATACAAAACCTATCAGAAAGCCTGCTCTTATAAACCAAATAGAATATATTTCGAAAACTAATATCTTCTGAGCATCTATACGACTAATTTAAAATTAAAAATACAAAAGATACTGCCAAGACAGTGAGAACTACAAAGAAGTCAGATTGCCCGTACACATACTCATTCTGAAAATATACTTCACATCGAACTATTAGCAAATAATTACTTATTTGCAGTTTTTATATTAAGCTGAATTAAGCCTGTAATACCATTGTACCTCAATTCCTTGTTGACCTAATTTACCGGACAAATTCATTTGCACTATTTTAACTGCGTGGACACTAAATTATCTGTATCGAGACGTTTTATTCAGGTTGCCCTCCACATTGAACGAATTCAAATTAAATCTTGTTGATCTCATGCGTTATGAATTGGTCAAATTAAATTATACTTATCATATGACGGGCTATATACTAGTAATCACATATCAAAAAACTAGACTCACCCATCGCATTAGCAGCATTGAAAGATATTATGCAATTTAAAACATATGTAGAACTTCGATTTTTATTACTTGCATTTTGATACACAAATGCATTAAGCATTGCGTGATTTTAGGAAATTAAGTTAAAATCGTACTTTAACAAACTTTTCAGACCAATTTATTTAAATTTCAAAACGATATACACTTTTAGATATAGGGTAATATTTTAAACTTCATTAGTATAAATATTAAAAATTATACTTCTGCAAGTAATTTTGAAATTATTTGAAGTTTGTATGTATATTAAATAGTCAGACTGATTAATCTTTATAAAATACTTTACATAACTTTTAAAATTACTTCTTTTCGATGTAAATCCATTTTAATAACTATTTAATAACAATCGAACAACTCACAAATTTATTTTTAATGTCTACTTCTATCCTAAATATATCATTCTACAAGAAGAGTACCATTTTTTATATTATTTGTGAGAGATACTCTAAACTAAGTATTTAACATACTCATTCTGAAAATATACTTCACATCGAACTATTAGCAAATCATTACTTATTTGGAGTTTTTATATTAAGCTGAATTAAGCCTTTAATAGTCAAGACTATTGTGCCTCAATTCCTTGTTGACGTACTTTACAGGACAAATTCATTTGCTTTATTTTAACTGCATGAACACTAATTTATCTATATAGAGCCGTTTTAATCAGGCTGCCCTCCACATTGAACGAATTCAAATTAAATCTTGTTGATCTCATGCTTTATGAATCAGTCAAATTAAATTACACTTATCATATGACGGGCTATATACTAGTAATCACATATCAATACACTAGACTCACCCATCGCATTAGCAGCATGGAAAGATATTTCTGCAATTTAAAACATATGTAGAACTTCGATTTTTATTACTTGCATTTTGATACACAAATGCATTAAGCATTGCGTGATTTTAGGAAATTAAGTTAAAATCATACTTTAACAAACTTTTCAGACCAATTTATTTAAATTTTAAAACGATATACACTTTTAGTTATAGCGTAATATTTTAAATCTACATTTGTATAATTATTAAAAATTATACTTATGCAAGTATTTTTGAAATTATTTGAAGCTTGGATGTATATTAAATAGTCAGACTGATTAAACTTTATAAAATACTATACATAACTTCTAAAACTACTTCTTTTCGATATAAATACATTTTAATAACTATTTAATAACTATCGAACTACTCAAAAATTTATTTTTAATGTCTACTTCTATCCTAAATATATCATTCTACAAGAAGAGTACCCTTTTTTATATTATTTGTGAGAGATACTCTAAATTAAGTATTTAATATACTCATTCTGAAAATATACTTCACATTGAACTATTAGCAAATCATTACTTATTTGCAGTTTTTATATTAAGCTGAATTAAGCCTGTAATAGTCAAGACCATTGTGCCTCAATTCCTTGTTGACGTAATTTACCGGACAAATTCATTTGCACTATTTTAACTGCGTGGACACTAAATTATCTGTATCGAGCCGTTTTAATCAGCCTGCCCTCCGCATTGAACGAATTCAAATTAAATCTTGTTGATCTCATGCTTTATGAATCAGTCAAATTAAATTATACTTTCATTTACTTGCTAACTTCAGATAAGTGCCAGGCGAAACATTCTATTACGCGCGTGTGCTAATACTCATTGACATGGAATGCTCCGGCCGATATGCATTTTAATAGTGGAGTGCAGAATATTTCGTTGTATATAAATTAAGTTTATTTAATTTCACTCAGCTCCCGTATACGCATGTCAAACTTCGATATGTTTACGGAGAATGGAGAATTTATAATTGAATGAAGCAGCTTTACGGAAATTAATAAAATGACGGAACTGAAAATTATTATTGGCCTCTTACGATAAAATGTGTATACAGTATAACGTTATTTTAAATTAATGTTGGCACTGCTTTTTTATAATTTATTCGATGACTCTGAAAATATTTAAAAAGCTGATAGAATGGCTTTCTCTAACCTAATTACATGATTTATTGTTTTTCATTGTATTTTCCTAAATGGATAATAGTATTAGAACAATATAACATTATCTGTATTAACTAGGTATATTCCTTTATTTTTTTAAATAGTGAACTACGTATTAATTACTTTCATAACAAAAATTTAAAATCTTTTTGTTATTCTATATGAAAATTAAAAAAATTAAATATCAGTTTTTGAAATAAATAAACAAATAAATAATATTCATAATTTATTCGATGACTCTAAAAATATTTAAAAAGATAATAGAATGGCTTTCTCTAACCTATTTACACGATTTATTGTTTTTCACTGTATTTTCCTAAATGGATAATAGTATTAGAAAAATATAATATTATCTGTACTAACTAGCTATATTCCTTTATTTTTTTAAATAGTGAACTATGTATTAAATACTTTGATAACAAAAATTTAAAATATTTGAGTTATTCGATATGAAATTTAAAAAAATTTAAAATATTAGTTTTGAAATAAATAAAGAAATAAATAATATTATAATTTTCGATGACTCTAAAAATATTTAAAAAGATAATAGAATGGCTTTCTCTAACCTATTTACACGATTTATTGTTTTTCACTGTATTTTCCTAAATGGATAATAGTATTAGAAAAATATAATATTATCTGTACTAACTAGCTATATTCATTTATTTTTTTAGATAGTGAACTATGTAATAATTAATTTTAAAACAAAAATTTAAAATCTTTGAGTTATTCGATATGAAAATTAAAAAAATTAAATATCAGTTTTTGAAATAAATAAACAAATAAATAATATTTTAATTTTTTTTTCAATAGAAATTGGTTTATCCGAGAAAATTTATTATAATGTTGCTTTAAACAAAATTTCTTTTGCCTATTGACCGTTAGTCCATGGAACAGATGTTAAGCTATTTTTGATCGAAAAACCGAAAATTCCATTAAACTAACTTGATGTCATTATTTAAATAGATTTTATTTGTAAGCAAATGGTTAATTTTAAGTTTTTATTTTAAACATAAACTTTTAATTTTTTCTGGTAATTTGAAGTTGTTGTTGTTGATTTTGCCACTTGGGCAAACCAAGTACGATTGAGCCATACGCTAATCATATTAAGGCAAAGGGATGTGCCTTTCATTTTAACGAACACTTCAAGGGTGACAGTACGACTTCTTAATGAAGGGTGTCCTAGTAATTTAGAAGCAAGGACCAAGCAGAAGATCCATAGGCTTGGCCTTCAACCCCCAGAGGTATTGAGAACTTGGAGGACATTGCGGCCATTAGCATTTTTTACTTGCCCCAGCCACCTTTAACAAACAGGGCTGATTTTAGGCTGGCTCGAGCTCCAAACCCACAACCCTCCAGATACGAGAGCCTTACCTTTGCCGACTGACCTACCGCGGCTCATTTCAAGTGGTAAAAATTCTAATTTTTAGCGGCTACAGTAAATTTTATAAAAAATTCTCCAAAAAAATTTTAAAATTTTTTTTAGAAACTGTTTTGATATTTTATTAGTCCGGAATACATTAGTTAATATAATAAATTTGAAACTTATAACAGGTAATTTACATAATATTGCAAGTCTTAAGATTTAAATATTTGAGAAATTTAAAATAAAATTTCTGAATTGTTAGTTACATGTTGAATATATCTTAGAGCTGTAACTCACTCGACAAGATTTCGTAACTAGAGTTTGCAAGTTTGGCTTGTGCCAGTCTAAAACCGTAGTGTTTGTTATGTTGATTGGGACACGTAACATATGTTAGTGGTCACATGTCCTCCAAATTCTCAAACGATACCTCTGCGGTGGGAGGCCTTGATTGGATGTTCTTCTGCTTCTAAATTATGAAACTACATGGATAAGTCAATCTTCAACCTATCGATTATCATCATCCCTTCACTTACTTAATACTTGTGGCCTTTCACCCAAGTTCTTGGCTCGTCCAAGTTGCTTTGGTAAAAATAAAAAACTGCCACTGATAATTTTTTAATATATTTAAAAAATTTACTTGTCCCCATTTTTCCTATCATTTTATGTAATGAAAAATAAAATTCGTTGAGAAAATACACTAAATGTACCTTTTCTCTATGTCAAATTTATTTAGGAAATAGTTAATGGTTTAAATAACAGTAATTAACATTTGATATAAGATTGCAACTCCTCTTTTATGGTGAAAGAAAAGGATGTTTTCCCCATTACAAATTAAGGCTTATGGATAGTAAACTGAATATAATCTTTATTTCTCAGTAAAATAAGCTGTTTATCCCATCCTAAACCATTTATGCTTAAAAGAGTACCTAATTTCATAATTGTGCATTACCTTTTATTATTAAATTCAATTATTTTTTTATTCATTCAAGGAATGGAAATAGCTAATAGTCTAAATAACAGCAATTAAAAGTTGATATGATTGCAACTCCCTTTTACGGCGAAAGAAAAGGATGATTTCCTCATTACAGATTAAAGGTTATGGATAGTAAACTGAATATAATCTTTATTTCAAAGTAAAAAAAACTATTAATCCCATCCTTAAACCATTTATGCTATAAAAAGTACCTAATTCCCATTGTGCATTACTTTTATTATTAAATTGAATTATTTTTTTATTCATTCAGGGAATGGGAATGGCTAATAGTTAAAATAACAGCAATTAAAAGTTGATATGAGATTGCAACTCCCCTTTTACTGGGAAAGAAAAGGATATTTTCCCCATTAAAAATTAAGGCTTATGGATAATAACTGAATATAATCTGTATTTTCAAAGTAAAATAAACTCTTAATCCCATCTTAAACCATTTATGCTATAAAAAGTACCTAATTCCCATTGTGCATTACTTTTATTATTAAATTGAATTATTTTTTTATTCATTCAGGGAATGGGAATGGCTAATAGTTAAAATAACAGCAATTAAAAGTTGATATGAGATTGCAACTCCCCTTTTACTGGGAAAGAAATAAGATGATTTCCTCATTACAGATTAAAGGTTATGGATAGTAAACTAAATATAATCATTTATTTCCCAGTAAAAAAAATACAGAAAAGGTAAACGCAATCCTAAACCACTTATGCTTAAAAAAGTACCTAATTTCCATTGTGCATTAGCTTTTATTATTAAATTCAATTATTTTGTTATTCATTCAGGGAATGGTTAATATTTTAAATAACAACAATTAAAAGTTGATATGAGATTGCAACTCCCCTTTTACTGGGAAAGAAAAGGATATTTTCCCCATTAAAAACTAAGGCTTATGGATAATAACTGAATATAATCTGTATTTCCCCGTAAAATAAATTGTTAATCCCATCCTGATTCATTTATGCTTAAAAAGGGTACCTGATTTCCATTAAGCATTACTGATTTAAGTAATATATTAATTCATCCCAGAAAAAAGTTAAAAAAATCTTTAAAGTTTCACAAAAGTTGAGTTTAAATATTTTGGTTAGTTTTTAAGAGAAATAGATGTGACACATTTTGTGTGATGGTTCTTTGAACCAGTTTCATTTTTTGCAAAATATAATGATGCAGTAAAGGTAAACACAAAAAAAAATCCTTTGGCAAAGAAATCTTAAATAATGACAGACATCGGCTAGCTCAAAAAATATTACATTTAAAATCTACTGATCCATAAAAACAAATAACTAGACAAAAAACAATTAAAATATGAATTAATTAACAAGCCAAAATAACGACAAGGATACATCTCTGATAGCTGGAGACAGTGTCTTTGGTCTTTAACAACTAGGGTGCCAAAAAGGGTACTTGATTTCCATAGTGCATTACTGTAATTAATATCTTAATTCATCCCAGAAAAAAAGTTTAAAAAAAATTCTTTGAAAATTCTTACATGTTGTGTGAACGTATTTTGGCTAATTTTTGTCGACATAGAGATGTGGCACTTTTTTTGTATGTCGATCTTCTAAACGAGTTTCATTTTTTTTTTTTTTTTTTTTTGCAAAATTAAAGATAGGAAAAAGGTAAACACAAAAAAAAATCCTTTGGCAAAGAAATCTTAAATAATGACAGACATTGTCTACCTCAAAAAATATTACATTTAAAATCTACTGATCCATAAAAACAAATAACTAGACAAAAAACAATTAAAATATGAATTAATTAACAAGCCAAAATAACGACAAGGATACATCTCTGATAGCTGGAGGCTAACTGAGTGTTTTTGTCTTTAGCAACTAGGGTTGCCAAAAAGGGTACCTTGAGTATTGTACCATTGTACCATTGTGCATTACTGTAATTAATATATTAATTCATCCCAGGAAAAGTTTTAAAAAATTCGCACATGTTGTGTTTGAATATTTTGGTTAATTTTTGTCACAAGGAGATGTGACACCTTTGTGTGACGGTCCTTCGAACGAGTTTCATTTTTTGCAAAACATAATGGTAGGAAAAAGGTAAACGCATAACACCCCTTAGGCAAAGAAATTTTAAATAATGACAGACATCAGCTACATCGAAAATTATTTTATTTAAAATCTACTGATCCATAAAAACAAATAACTAGACAAAAAACAATTAAAATATGAATTAATTAACAAGTCAAAATAACGACAAGGATACATCTCTGATAGCTGGAGACAGTGTCTTTGGTCTTTAACAACTAGGGTGCCAAAAAGGGTACTTGATTTCCATAGTGCATTACTGTAATTAATATCTTAATTCATCCCAGAAAAAAAGTTAAAATTGTTTTTTAAATTTCGAACCTGTTGCGTTTAAATATTTTGGTTAATTTTTGTCATAAAAAGATGTGTCACTTTTTGTGTAATGGTCCTTCAAACGAGTTTCATTTTTTAAATATAATAATATGAAAAATGAAAACACACAAAAAATACCTTTGGCAAAGAAATTTTAAATAATGACAGACATCAGCTACATCGAAAATTATTTTATTTAAAATCTCTTGAGCCACAAAAACAAATATTAAGACCCAAAAGAATTAAAATATAAATTTATTAACAAACAAAAATAATGACGATGCCACATCTCTGATGACTGGAGGCTAACTAAGTTTTTTGTCTTTAGTCATTCATCTATTTATTACAACCCTAGAGTTTGTAAATTTCTAAAAAATGAATTATTTAACTTTTTAAAACTAAAAAAGAAATCATATCTAATTTGAAACAATTTTGTAATTATTTTGTAAGTATATATCTTTAACCATAGGTTTAGGAGAAGAAGTCAAATTAAAGACTCCACACTACACTCTGGGTAATTATAATAAGACTAAAGAATACAAACAAAATCTCTGGATAAACAGAGGTATTCGTCCACTAATCAATCTACTTACATGATTAAGCATGTCTAAGTGTGTCAGTAAATCTTTCATGGCAGGAAAAGGGTTCGTACAAATCATTAGCGTTTGCAACAGATGTTTTCTTACGGAGGTAAATATATCTTTTTTTTCTTTCACGAAAGAGTTACAGGAGGGATTTATTGATTGCATCAGTGTTGTAGAAAATGTGTTATAATAAGTAATAGCATCGATAATCATTCAAAAGTGTCTAGTTTGTGAGATTTCTTCTTATTCGTGTTAACTTCATTTGTAACGCCATACCTGCTGTTTTAGAGAGGCCACGTTCATCCCCTATAAAAAGCTAAAAATAGCTAATTTTATTAGTATTTAAATTCGAAAGCAGAATTTAGGATGGACGAAATTCAACTAAATATTTTTTATCATTGTGGTGTAATGTAAAACCAAAAAGTACCAGCGAAAACTTTAAAGACGGTTATTTAAAAAATTGTAATGGTATAACATTTTCACCGATTACACTTGGCCAAATTTAATGTTTGTCCAAGTAGAAAAACCTTCATCTCGTATTCTAAAATTATTCAAAGAATTTATCACTATGAAAATTCTAACATGAAATTTTACAGAATTTAAAAAGATATTTCCTCGAATGCCGGTAATTGGGGGAGGGTAGGTGTTATTAGCAAACGTAACTACTATCGCAACGGTAGAATATACTAATTTCAGAACTGAACACAAAAAAATAAAGTACTTAAAATTGCGGGAATAACTTGCAACTGTACGGATTAAGAGGGAGGACATCTGAGGTTAGTTAGGAGGAGTTACTCCTTTCATCTTTAAAGGATGTGGTTTAGTTTTATGTATAAAAAGGGTGAAAATTTAAACAATACTGGAGTATTTCTTGATAAAATTAGTTTTTGCGTTCGATTATGTAGCATTAATAAAGTTTTCTAAATATAAATCAATTTCCTAAATCAAAGTTTAAATAATTGTTCTTTTTTATAATTACACGATTGTGCACAATATTGCATATATACTTTTTATTTTATGAATAAAATTATGTAAACAAATTAATTTAATTATTTACACTATATATATATATATGTATATATATATATATAATATATATATATATATATATATATATATATATATATATATATATATATATATATATACATATATATACATATATATATATATATATATATATATATATATATATACATATATATATATATATATATATATATATATATATATATATATATATATATATATATATATATATATATATATTATATATATATATATATATATAATATATATATATATATATATATATATTATATATATATATATATATATATATATATATATATATATATATATATATATATATATGAGCAAAAAGTACATTAGCTATAATATTAGACGCATCTAAACATACATGCAAAAACATTTTTAATATACCTTAGTAAATCTTAAGAAAACATTTACAAAAATATATATTTGCAAGTAACTATTGGGACTTTTAACATACAACCTTTTAAAATTAAGTATATTAAAACTTTTTTAATATACTTTAGTAAATAAATACTTTAGTACTTTAGTAAAATATATTAAAACATTTTTAATATACCTTAGTAAATCTTAAGAAAACATTTACAAAAATATATATTTGCAAGTAACTATTGGGACTTTTAACATACAACCTTTTAAAATTTTTATTTCATGAGTTTTATTGCATGAGCAGTTTAAAAAGTTTTTTACAAGTGTAGTTCTTCTTAAATACAATACACTAGCATATAGACCGTCATATGATAGGATCAGTAAATTTTTTAATTTTCATGATTTGTATAGTACCCTATGAGGCAGATAAAAATGGTTTGTATTTTGGCTGAGAATTATCTGGTACAAGCTCAATAATTTGTTTATCTTCATACTCCTCTAATGTCTCCTAATACTGTGAATACAGTTTAGAATCCCGTTGAATTCATTTAGAAAGATAATTGAAATTTTCTTAGCTACGTTGAAATTATGGTTAAGTTCTTTCCATTTTTTTTCCACAGTAATTACTGCAAGTAAAGGAACGAAACTATCATTTCCACTACAAAAAGTAACGATGATTAGATTTAAAATTATCACACGTGTACCTAATCTGTTATTTAACCAAAATATAAAAGAAAATTATTTACATAATATCTAAGTGAAGTGATAAAATGCATGAAAATAATGAAGACGATATTTAAATAATTAAAAATAAGAAATGATTAAATGAGATGTTTAAAGACATCATATTGCCAGAAAATATATTATTTTTACCTATTTATTATGTAAGTAATTGATAAATTTAATATCCTGCTCTCAGGGAAAACAGGGCTTAAAATAATGACATTAATCGTTAGAAAAAGGGGAAGTGGTGGATTTCGAAATTTTAAAGAGACAGTATTTTTTACTGTGATATGAAGCATATTTATACCCATTTATTTTAGAATTGAATCGATATTTTAGAAGGCGAACTTTACCTAACTCATCAAGAATCCAATATGGTTGCCTCTGTTCATTCCAGTATCAACCGGTTTAAAAATTCCAGGACAGACGGACAGATAACTTACGCTATTATTGTGTACAGGATTACATTCACAATTTTTAATACATTTTTCAAGATCAAAAGAATAGTAAAAAAGTTCTGATAATCCTTAAATCAATTCGTTTTGGTTGATTGGTTGGTGTCATACCCATCTACAAATTTTGTGACATCTCATTTAAAGATGGTTGCTGCTACTTCGAGAGATTAAAATTGAGAATGGGCACTCGTTATCTGAAAACAGGAACCAATTAAAAGACAGATTCACCTGACATCGTCAGAGGTATCGTTTGAGCTGGATGGCATTGAGAACACGATGTTATTTACATAATATAGACGTCATTAGTGAACACGACTTTCACTGGCTTACATGGACATCGAACTCAAAATATTGAGCTACGAACTCGGCACCTTTCATAAATTATCTACTACCGCCACCAAGACGTTTTGTGACTTTCATTATGAATGTAAAAAAATGGCTGACTCTTTGGAAAGTATAAAAATGAGTATGATTTCTACTGGTTTACTTGGACCTCGAACTCAAAATATTGAGCTACGAACTCGGCACCTTTCATAAATTATCTACTACTGCCACCAAAACGTTTTTGTGACTTTCATTATGAATGTAAAAAAATGGCTGACTCTTTGGAAAGTATAAAAATGAGTATGATTTCTACTGGTTTACTTGGACCTCGAACTCAAAATATTGAGCTACGAACTCGGCACCTTTCATAAATTATCTACTACTGCCACCAAAACGTTTTGTGACTTTCATTATGAATGTAAAAAAAATGGCTGACTCTTTGGAAAGTATAAAAATGAGTATGATTTCTACTGGCTTACTTGGACCTCGAACTCAAAATATTGAGCTACGAACTCGGCACCTTTCATAAATTATCTACTACCGCCACCAAGACGTTTTGTGACTTTCATTATGAATGTAAAAAAATGGCTGACTCTTTGGAAAGTATAAAAATGAGTATGATTTCTACTGGTTTACTTGGACCTCGAACTCAAAATATTGAGTTACGAATTAGGCACCTTTCATGAATGATCTACTACCGCCACCAAGACGTTTTGTGACTTTCATTATGAATGTAAAAAAAATGGCTGACTCTTTGGAAAGTATAAAAATGAGTATGATTTCTACTGGCTTACTTGGACCTCGAACTCAAAATATTGAGTTACGAACTAGGCACCTTTCATGAATGATCTACTACCGCCACCAAGACGTTTTGTGACTTTCATTATGAATTAAAAAAAATAGCTGACTCTTTGGAAAGTATAAAAATGAGTATGATTTCTACTGGTTTACTTGGACATCGAACTCAAAATATTGAGCTACGAACTCGGCACCTTTCATAAATTATCTACTACCGCCACCAAGACGTTTTGTGACTTTCATTATGAATGTAAAAAAATGGCTGACTCTTTGGAAAGTATAAAAATGAGTATGATTTCTACTGGTTTACTTGGACCTCGAACTCAAAATATTGAGCTACGAACTCGGCACCTTTCATAAATTATCTACTACTGCCACCAAAACGTTTTTGTGACTTTCATTATGAATGTAAAAAAATGGCTGACTCTTTGGAAAGTATAAAAATGAGTATGATTTCTACTGGCTTACTTGGACCTCGAACTCAAAATATTGAGTTACGAACTAGGCACCTTTCATGAATGATCTACTACCGCCACCAAGACGTTTTGTGACTTTCATTATGAATTAAAAAAAATAGCTGACTCTTTGGAAAGTATAAAAATGAGTATGATTTCTACTGGCTTACTTGGACCTCGAACTCAAAATATTGAGCTACGAACTCGGCACCTTTCATAAATTATCTACTACTGCCACCAAGACGTTTTTGTGACTTTCATTATGAATGTAAAAAAATGGCTGACTCTTTGGAAAGTATAAAAATGAGTATGATTTCTACTGGCTTACTTGGACCTCGAACTCAAAATATTGAGTTACGAACTAGGCACCTTTCATGAATGATCTACTACCGCCACCAAGACGTTTTGTGACTTTCATTATGAATTAAAAAAAATAGCTGAGTCTTTGTAAAGTAAAAAATGAGTATGTTTTCTACTGGTTTACTTGGACCTCGAACTCAAAATATTGAGCTACGAACTCGGCACCTTTCATAAATTATCTACTACTGCCACCAAAACGTTTTTGTGACTTTCATTATGAATGTAAAAAAATGGCTGACTCTTTGGAAAGTATAAAAATGAGTATGATTTCTACTGGCTTACTTGGACCTCGAACTCAAAATATTGAGTTACGAATTAGGCACCTTTCATGAATGATCTACTACCGCCACCAAGACGTTTTGTGACTTTCATTATGAATTTAAAAAAATAGCTGAGTCTTTGGAAAGTATAAAAATGAGTATGATTTCTACTGGCTTACTTGGACCTCGAACTCAAAATATTGAGTTACGAATTAGGCACCTTTCATGAATGATCTACTACCGCCACCAAGACGTTTTGTGACTTTCATTATGAATTTAAAAAAATAGCTGAGTCTTTGTAAAGTAAAAAAATGAGTATGTTTTCTACTAGCTTAACATTTTCCTCTGATGTATTTATTAGGATCAAATTTCATTCCCATTTCTATAAAACAATTTTAAAAAATTAGCTTTACTCTCCATAGAGGGAATAAACATTTTAACAGATTTCACATTTTAGGCAATTAATAATTGATAAATTTAAAAATAGCTGCTTTTTTTCCGTTTTCAGTTTTAACTAATTCTACAAAATGATATGGCTAATAACATATTATATTTGTGAAAAGATTGATTAAAATCAAAGCAAATTAGTTACGAAAGTCTACTGCCGCTTCAACTTTCAAAATTAATTTATTTTGTTCTTAATTAATCTGTCCGAAAATTTAATATAAAATTAGTAATATACTTTATGAAATATGGCTAAAATTTTGAAGTAAAATATTAATTATTTTAAAGGTTATTAATTAATAACTGTTTCGTAAGTACTCTAATTGAAATTTTCTATGAGAAGCTCTTTCAGACGAATTTTATCTAAAGGGGGAGGGGAGATGTTTAGATTTTATATTAAATTTTAGATCTTATCTGTAAGACTTCAAATTGGAAAATACAATGCAATATTATAATTATTGTGAAATTATGCTTTTTATTGTACGCAATTTTAATAGTATTTCTTTTAAATGAAAAGAGAAAAATTGCATATTTGGGGACATTTACATTTGAACTAATTTTGCTTTATAAAATGTAAGGCAAATTTTCATAAATTTGAAATATATATTAATGTTTGAAATTTGTTTGGTTTCTTTTTTTAATCATTCAGGGAATACAAAATAATTGCTTCAAAACTGTCAGTTTGTTATAAATGTCAAAAATTTCTTTCGAATAGCCGATTGGTTAGAGTGCAGGCCTTCGGTTAAGGAGTTTATGGGTTCGAATCTCACTATGGCATGGATGTTTGTATTCTAAATCGGCTTTAAGCTGTAGGTCCCGGTCTCATTCGCCCTCGTGCTGCAAAAAAATTTGACCGTCGCACTCAAAAATCAAACCAAACCAAAATTTCGAAAAGTAATAATAATAAGTTACTGTATACTGTAATAAAGTATTTTTCTATTATAAGGTTACCGATCTTGGAATTCCGTTTTGCCTATATTGTTATTTTCTGTACTCTCACAACAGCATCGACTATCGAATTGTTCTAGAAGCTGACATCAACAGCATCGGCAGCCGGAAGTTAAACAAAAGTTGAGAGAAACTAGAAATTTCCGGTAAAATACGTTTCACAATACGATTCAAAATTTAGTAAGTACTCTGCTTTAGTAATTTCGTGTTCAAATACAGACACAAGGAGTCGAAATGAAGAAAGGGGTATTTTCAGGCCCAAAGAGGAAAGCTTATCCATCAAAATCTCGAGGTCAAATTTTTCGATGATTGCAATACTTTCCCAGTACAACCTATACGAGAGAGTAAGCCTGTTGGAATTCTGACCCAACCTAAGCTACCCAGATCTGATATACAAGAAAATAAAAAGCACTTGGTCAGGATTTTATACGAAAGATTTTTATCTGTGCGTATTGCTTTAGCGAGAAATGGCTTGGAGTACTAGAGTACTGGTATTTTAGTTCTTAGTATTAGTAATTAGTACTGGTTCTTTTAGTGCTGGTATTTTAGCTTAAGCTTCGGAGTACTTTGAAGTACTGGTATTTTAGCTAATATTTATTGGAGATATCAAATAGTCATTTTCCGTTTATGGGACTTACAGCTCTATGGGACTTACTATGCAGCTCTTCATTAGTTATTTACCTTGTTTTATTTACTGGACTGTTTTAAAAAAAGAATATTTATTTTACGTTAAAACTTCTAGCTTACCCTTAGAGCTTATAACCAAGTTATGAGCCCTAATGGTTATGCACAATTTAAACAAAGAACCATTAAATTATATTTCTTTCTCTTGAACTAGTACTTTTTCTTTTTTACTTTTACAATTAGAACAAGTTAACCACCTGTATCATCTTTCCAGATGAATAACGTAAATACACATTTCTTATTTATTTCTACCATGTTAAGAAGAACTCTACTTTAACTGCAACACGTGACAGTGGTATGAGCTTGAAGAAAGTATCTACAATACATTAAAAGCATATTTATGACAATTATTGAGACAGCATATGAGTTTATATGATATCAAGTGTACCTGTACCTCTTTATCGTTTATGTACCACATGAGTTCCGCTGGAGGTTGAGACTTCGAAGCTGTACAGTTCACATCCACAATCTCTCCAACCTGGTACTCATTCTTACCTCCCGATATTACAGGTCCATCTTCTCGGGATTCTGCAAATACCAAATTCTTTATCAAAATAACTTTCAAAAGCTAATACAAGTTTTATTTCATGGAATTTTAAAAATATAAATATAGAAAGGAAATAATTTGGGATGAATTCCCAGATATGATGTTTTTTTATATTCACAATATTGAAATTGTTTTTGAAAGAACTTATTCTTAGTAAAATAAGAGTTGCAAATTAAGTTATATGTATGGAAATTATCAGACCTGTAAATATTATTTTTGTAAATTTTGATTTTGTTATAAAACATGAGTAAGTATGCTGTTGTTCATAAAAAAATGATATCAGATAGTTTAGAAAAATTTATAAATCTGCATAAACTTAATGATTTTTGCACATGTGTTCTGTAATCATCAAGTATACGTCACAGGCAGGTAAAACATTAGTTTAATGTTTTACTGTGTACAAGAAATAAATATATTTAAAAAAACAAACATAAATGTAAAATAGGTATTTCAACTTTTATATAAATTCCCCACTGTCAATTATCAATGTGTTACTAAGTAAGAATAAACCTGTCCGAGATACCAAATTTTTAAATTTTCCAGAAAAAGGTGTTACCACTGTAACAAAGAGTTACAGCTCTACAACGCCAGCGCGAAACTGACCTAGAGGCGAAAGTGATGTGAGTGACCCTCCTTCGACCCCATTGGTCAAGAGGGGTTGCTAACCGCGAAGTAGACATCTTCGGCCAAGGCAACGCTGTCCAACGAACTTTTTCGGGAGATCTGCTGGCCCCCTCAGAAAGAGAGCAAGGATGGAGTAGTGTGGAGCTTAATATCTACGAGTGAATTGGGACAACCAATTTCTACAGTTCCAGGAGAAAATCGCTTGATTCACTAGCGCCATCTATTTACTAATATATTAACTAAACCTTTTCAAGTAAATTTTGTATGATCTTGGGCAGTTTTTGAATTTTATTGACATTTTTGACAATATTTTAAATTAATTTTCTATTTTCTCCTTTTTATTTTTTTGCTTGAATTTTAAATTTTTTATTTTGATTACTGTTAGTTTTTGTCGTTTCAAGTCTATAAAATTAATTTTTGCTAAGAAATGAGCTAGAGATATGCTTGCATCATTTCTAATATTTTATTTACATTTTTGACAATTTTTAAAATTAATTTTCATTATTTTTTTTATTTTAAGTTTTTAAAATTAATTTTTTGCCACTTTAAACTTTATACATCATTTAAATATTTTAAAAAACTTGAAATTAAAAAAAGATAATAAATTCACAGTAAAAATAAAAATTAATTTTAAAAATTGTCAAAAATGTAAATAAAATATTAGAAATGATGCAAGCACTTCTCAAGCTCACTTTTTAGGAAAATTTAATTTTATATACTTAAAACGACAAAAACTAACAAAACTGAAATTAAAAAATTTGAAATTCAAACAAAAAAAATAATAAAAAGAGAAAATAGAGAATTAAATTAAAATATTGTCAAAAATTAAATAAAATTATACATCAAATGCCCAAGATCATACAAAATTACTTGAATAGTTTTAGTTAATATATTGGTAAAGAGATGGCGCTAGTGAATCAAGATATTTTTTCCTGGAACTATAGCACCGAAATTGGCTGTTCCGATCCATCGTCAATTTCTTCTGCACCAGGTCTAACACCATTTTTTTCTTTTTTGTAAGACCAAGACGCCATGTTGGCAAAATGTTTGATCGAGTATGGTTCTTTTGGCATGATGGTCTAATTAGAATTTTTATTTTATATTTACACCTTTATTTATTTTCAAAATAAATAAAAATTCAGCAGGAGGAATAAGGTTTTTTTCAATTTTGCATTTTCTCACGAGTACACCACTTATACATGCGGCTGGCCTAGACGCTCAGTCGGTCTCACCTCTACAGCTACAAAGTTAAAAGGCAAAAGTAAACTTGAAAGAATTTTTTATATTATTCTTTATAGAGAGTACTTTAATTATATCCCATAAGATTATTTCGCGTTTGATATTGTGACTTCATAGTAAAAAAAAAAAGACTTTAAGTATCTAGTAAATTATTCTTAACTAGATTTAGAAATCATAATGGTACTAATTTGAAGTAATATTATATATGTATCAAGAACGGTAAAAACAATCGATATCTAAATCTCGATTAAGTAGTGATTTATCGCTGCTAGCCTATATGCTTGGTCGGTTTCACACCTCTACAACTACAAAGTTAAAAGGCAAAAGTAAACTTGAAAGAATTTTTTATATTATTCTTTATAAACAGTACTTTAATTATATCCCATAAGATTATTTCGCGTTTGATATTGTGACTTCATAGTAAAAAAAAAAAGACTTTAAGTATCTAGTAAATTATTCTTAACTAGATTTAGAAATCATAATGGTACTAATTTGAAGTAATATTATATGTGTATTAAGAACGGTAAAACGATCGATATATAAAATCTCGAATAAGTAAAGATTTATCGCTGCTAGCCTAGATGCTTGGTCGGTCACAATTCTACAACTACAAAGTGACAAGGCAAAAGTAAACTTGAAAGAATTTATTATTTTATTCATTATAGACAGTACTTTAATTATATCCCATAAGATTATTTCGCATTTGATATTATGACTTCACAGTGAAAAAAAGATTTTAAGTATCTAGTAAATTATTCTTAAC
The DNA here is from genome assembly GCA_032207245.1 of Pardosa pseudoannulata. Classification (NCBI taxonomy): domain Eukaryota; kingdom Metazoa; phylum Arthropoda; class Arachnida; order Araneae; family Lycosidae; genus Pardosa; species Pardosa pseudoannulata. The sequence continues at coordinate 87,893,262 of CM063498.1, read as the reverse complement.
TAGATTTAGAAATCATAATGGTACTAATTTGAAGTAATATTTTATATGTATCAAGAACGGTAAAAAAAAAATCGGTATATAAAATCTCGAATAGTTGAAGATTTATCGCGGCTAGCCTAGACGCTCGGTCAGTCTCACCTCTACAACTACAAAGTGACAAGGCAAAAGTAAACTTTAAGAATTTATAATTTTATTCGTTATAGACAGTACTTTAATTATATCCAATAAGATTATTTCGCATTTGATATTATGTCTTCACTTAAAAAAAAAAAGATTCTAAGTATCTAGTAAATTATTCTTAACTAGATTTAGAAATCATAATAGTACTAATTTGAAGTAATATTATTATTAAGAATGGTTCTAAAAACAATCGATATATAAAATCTCGAATAAGTAAAGATTTATCGCTGTTAGCCTAGATGCTTGGTCGGTCTCACCTCTACAACTACAAAGTTACAAGGCAAAATTAAACTTGAAAGAATTTATTATATTATTCTTTATAGACAGTACTTTAATTATATTCCATAAGATTATTTCGCATTTGATATTATGACTTCACAGTGAAAAAAAATGATTTTAAGTATCTAGTAAATTATTCTTAACTAGATTTAGAAATCATAATGGTTCTAATAATGGTTCTAAAAACAATCGATATATAAAATCTCGAATAAGTAAAGATTTATCGCTGTAGGATGCTTGGTCGGTTATTAGTTACAACAAAAGTAAACTTGAAAGAATTTATTATATATTCTTTATAGACATACTTTAATTATATCATAAGATTATTTGATTTGATATTATGACTTCACAGAAATACTTTAAGTATTGTTATTCTTAACTAGATTTAGAAATCATGTACTAATTTGAAGTAATATTATATTATATTAAGAAGAAAAAAAATCGATATATAAAATCTCGAATAAGTAAAGTTTTATCGCTGCTAGCCTAGATTTTGTCTATTACAATACAAAGTTAGAATAACTTGAAATAAATTTATATTATTCTTTATAGACAGTACTTTAATTATATTCCATAAGATTATTTCGCATTTGATATTATGACTTCACAGTGAAAAAAAATGATTTTAAGTATCTAGTAAATTATTCTTAAATAGATTTAGAAATCATAATGGTATTATTTTGAAGTAATATTATATATGTATTAAGAACGGTAAAAAAAAGGTATGTAAATTCTAGAATAAGTGAAGATTTATCACGCGCGTGTGTTTATAGTAAATACAGCCTTTGCAGTTCGAATTAAAAACTGACTGTAAATTTAATTTTATTGCTATAAACTCTCCTGGCATAATACGATTTTTCATCATTAACCACTAATGGGCAAGAATTATTTCAAGTTATCCTGTTGAATAATTGCACACTCTCGAGCAACTAATTATATTGGAAATAATTTGCAATTCATTACACAATTATTTTTTACTCGAACGAAAAGTCAGACCTCAGCTATTAATTAAAAGGAGAGAACGAACTGAAGCACTCACTTAGAATGGCTCATTATATAATGGTCTGCATCTTTAAATGACTGAGAGGTATTTATCTTTATTGGAAAATTTGGACAATGTGTAAGAAAAAGCATTAATCACGATTGTAATCATAAATTTAAGAATTGAATAATGGAGTAATATTAAAACTAGGCATTTTAAAACAAAAATAAATAATTTATTTTACGTACTCCTCTGATATTTTAACTAAGCCATTTGTCAATGTACGTGTAATGACTTATTTTCTGGTCTTTTTGAAAAGAGGGTTTTAAAAGTGCATCCGCTGAAGGAACAAAAAATGTCTCTGTTAAGAGCCTTTTATGGGGATTTTGTGGGTTGGCTCATTTGTCTGAAATATTAATGAAGCAGGTAAAAGATAATTTTTAAATATGAAGAATATCGTGAATTTCAAATGGAAGTATTAGGTAGTTTTATAGAATGTAAATACAAAAGTATTTTATTGATTATGTATTGTTTATGATAGATGGGTGAAGTAATATTTGGGTTATTTTGAATTATTTACCTATAATGTATGAATTGAATCTTTTATCCGAAATATTAATGAAAAAGGTAAAAGATAATTTTTAAATGAACAATAAAAAGGTATTTTCTGATTTTATGTTATGATTTTTAGTAGGTTATTGGATGAATTTGGATTACTTATTAGTTATATATTAATAGAATTATTTGTTTTTAATATAAATGTAGCAGGTAAAAGATAATTTTTGAATGTGAAGCATATCGTGAATTTCAAATGGAAGTATTAAATAGTTTTATAGAATGTAAATACAAAATTATTTTATTAATTATGTGTTATTTATGATAGATGGGTGGACTAATATTTGGGTTATTTTGAATTATTTACTTATATGTGGATTGAATCTTTTATCCGAAATATTAATGAAGCAGGTAAAAGATAATTTTTAAATATGAACCATATCGTGAATTTCAAATGGAAGTATTAGGTAGTTTTATAGAATGTAAATACATAAGTATTTTATTGATTACGTGTTATTTATAATAGATGGGCGGACTAATATTTGGGTTAATTTGGATTATTTATCTATAATGTATGAATTGAATTATTTATCTGAAAGATTAATGAAGAAGGTAAAATACAATTTTTAAGTGAACAGCAAAAAGCTATTTAAGTTATGATTTTTAGTAGGTTAATATTTGGAAAAATTTGTATTATTTATCAGTTATATATGCATTGGAATTTTTGTTTTGAATATAAATGAAGCAGGTAAAAGATGATTTTTAAATATGGTATGTCCCGATAATTTAAAATGGAAGCATTATGTAGTTTTATAGAATGTAAATACAAAAGTATTTTATTATGTCTTAATTATGATAGATGTGTGGACTAATATTTGGGTTATTTTCGATTATTTACTTATAATATATGAATTGAATCTTTTATCTGAAATATAAATATAGAAGGTAAAAGATAATTTTTAAATGAAAAATAAAAAGCTTTTTTCTGAATTTGCGTAATGACTTTTAGTAATTTAATATTTGGAGGAATTTGGGTTATTTATTATTTATATATGAATTAGATTATATGTTTTGAATATAAATGAAGCAGGTAAAAGATAATTTTTAAGTATGGTACATATCGTGAAATTCAAATGGACGAATTATGTAGTTTCATAGAATGTAAGTACAAACGTATTTTATTGATTATATGCTATTTATGATAGATGGGTGGCCTAATATTTGAATTATTTTGGATTATGTAAACATTTCACATTATAATATATGAATTGAATCTTAAATATTAATGGAGCACTTAAAAGATAATTTTAAAATAAACAATAAAAAATATTTTTTGATGTTCAGGTATGATTTTTTAGTAGGCTACTATTTGGATGAATTTGGTTTATTTATTAATGATATCTGAGTTGGATTATTTGTCTTAAATAGTAATGAAGAATGTAAAAGATAGTTTTTAAATGAAGTAAATATCGTGAATATCAAATATACGTATTAGGTAATTTTATAAAATGTAAAAAGGATTTATTGATTATATGTTATTTATGATGGTTAGTAGACTAATATTTTGCATATTTTTGATTATTTACTTATATATTTAGTTGAATCATTTATCTGACATATTAATGAAGCAGGAAAAGGTAATTTTTAAATAAAAAACAAAAGGTGTTTTCTGATTTTATGTTATGATTTTTAGTAAACTAAATTTGGATTATTTATCAAGGGCATATGAGTTGTCTAATTTGCCTTAAATATTGATGAATCAGGTGAAAGATAATTTTTAAATAAAGTACATATCGTTAGTTTCAA
>CM063498.1:87869460-87884460 GCA_032207245.1 Pardosa pseudoannulata | reverse complement strand
ATATTTATTGATGTTAATTGGGTTCCAAAATGATATTAAGAACAAGTTACTTTTACACAATTAAACACTGGAGAAAAGGGGGTCATTTCTTTTTTGACAAAGTTAATCATATTCCTGAGTAAAAAAGTGCAGAAAATAAATTTGTCAAAATATTATATTTATGTTCTGTCATGAGGGGTATAACAAAATAGATTAGAAATACCGAACGATATAAAGGCAGGATATTATGAGAAAATCTACTTCTTATGTAAAGGACGTGCATTTAAACGCTATAATATGATAAGACTAATCTAATTTCTTTTCTTTGAAATATAGCAGAGGTATTTATGATTTTATTTCTTTTTCTTATCATATGAATGTCGTGTAGTCCTCGTTTATATGTGAGTATTAACCTGTGATCAAATGTATAGTGGTGATATTATTTTGATTGCGTTGTGTAAAAGTATTTTTGTACTAAATTTAACCACAGGTTCTGAGAAACTACAGACATAAATATGAAGATAAACTAAAAGCTAAATTAACAGCATCCGAAACTAGCTTAATATAAAAAAGTAAATTTATTATAATATATATACATCTATGTACATACAAAACTGATGCTAATTTTCATAAAATAAGCTTTGTCAACATCTTCTAAATTAGTTCTGACAATTTTTTAATGCTTAAGTAATTTTGTAAATAGAGAGAGGACCTAATCTCAATTTCAAAAATGTATGTAAAAGGGGGTACCTTTGGGGAGTGAAAATGGTGTGCCCGGAACACAGCTGGTTGATAGGTATCTATGGATATTTTGTCCGTCTGGTCCGGGGTTTCCTCCTGAATGTTTGGGATGCGGCCGTGCTATTTGATGTAGGAACATTTCCCGTCGGACTTAGCTGGACTCTCGAACTCGTTCCGTCGTACGTCTCTCATCGTCTGAACTATCGAACACCTTCTGTCGGACTCTCTCCTAGTCTACACTATCGAACACCTTCTGTCGGACTTCCGAACCTCTTCTGTCGGACTCCTCTCTTCGTCTCGACTATCGAACCTCTTCACCTTCTGTCGGACTCTTATCTAGTCTCGACAATCGAACACCTTCTTTGGGACCTCCTAACATCTTCCCAATTTTTAGTTTTTTCATATTTTATTAATTTCAAACTTGTCCCCTCTTCCTTCCCATCGTCCAATCTGGATAGTTGTAAGAATTTCATTGGTCTGTTTAAACCCCGCCCCGAGACCACCAACCTGAAAAACCTTATCCCTTCTAATTGGGCATTGTCCCTTAGGGGCTCATAAATACTCCCCAAAGGTACATTCTTATTTAATATCAAGTACGGAGACGGGATTCTAATCTGGGACTGGGATCAGAACCCGGTCCGAGACCACCGTACAAGACAACAATATCCGTAAAATATAAATTTATGGTCCTCTGTCTCTTTACAAAGATGTGATGAGGTCAGATTTAGATAAAGAGCATTTTACTTCTTGTATGAATAAATCAATTATATTACTGATCCAAATCGCCTCATCAAAATGCAAAGATAAAATTTCTAGGTATTTGTCTTGAAATCATTAAAGATTCAGTAGAATTATAACTAGGCGAATATTGGCTAATTACTAATACCAGTCCACATGCTTGATTTAGTTTGGGATGAAAGAAACATCCATCAAGTAGAAGAAAGAATTTAGTTCAATGAAATCATGAGCACTAGGCGCAAATATAATACTTCAAGAGATGAAATATTAATACCGTATATTTGAGCATACAAAAAGTACAAAACATTGTATTATAAAAACTAAAATATTACCTTAAGACAAATTAAATTTTTGTAGAAATGACCAACATGTCAGCAATCAATAAATTAATCAGATGTAGTTATTTATTATATGTAGTGTGTATGATTCAAATTTATCCAAATACTCGGAGTTAAGCTATGCATATATTTCAGTCTTGTGTACCAAAGAGAACATAGTGCTTTTAAAGCTTGTAATAAATATTTATTATAACAACCTATTTTTCTTTTAATGTAATTAAAACTATCGGATGTGTTTAGAATAAGAATTTTTTTAGATCATTAATAAGGGTCTATCTTTATAAAAAGTATATTTAGTTTCCTATTAGGAATAAATAAATATATTTTGAAAAATAAAGAACATATAACACAAGAAAAGAACATTTATCAGAAAAATAATTTTTAAAATATATAAATACGAAAATAACTTCTCATTCAATAGAAGTAGTTAAAAATTTTATTCTCTGAACCTTAATTACAGTAATTCGAGTAATATATTTTATTTTAAAGCATGATAAATGATGATTATTTTTAACTTTTCAGTTTCTCTATAGTTAAAGATTTTTAATTTTAAACTATCAGTAACCTGTAAGATTTTGATTAATAGAATAAAAACATAATTCACTGCAATTTGATACAAAAATTTAGACTCTATATATGTTTCAAAAACAATCTTGCGGTTAGGTGAATTTCATTGTTTTTATTTGGTGTATATTTTTGTGCTGTATTTTTAAAAATTTACAACTTAAAGCGGAAACGAAATATTTTTTAAAGTTTAAACTGCTTGTAAATAATTTTTAAAATTCCATTCTAAAAGTATTAAAATTTTTCATTTTATTATGGATCGAATAAAAGCGTGTTATAATCAAGAGTTTAAGAATAGAAAAGTACTACGTCTTATGAAAAGGAATGCCACTTTTGCAAAAACTTCACAGGAAGTTACAATATTATTGAGGGGACCGTAAATATATGATATATCTTCTAAAAATTCCTGATGTAATCCCATGGCTAACAACACCCCCTAGAGACATGTATTAAAGAGACGTCAGTCAGCCTCTTGCTAGGAGAGTGAATGGATTGCCTGCTGTTCAGCCGTTACGTGTTTTTTTCCGTTAATTGTTTTAAATATGTTTTCTGAATGTGTTTTGTCAATAAACGTATTGTAATGTAAACCGTTGCTTGATTCGTGGACACCCCGATTATTCCTAGTGTAAGTTAGAAGTTGGCTTACACCTATCGTTTTGGGGAATAACAGATATTTTCTATATTTACATTTAAATATATCTTGTTTAATTGAAGGATGAATAATCGTTATTTTAATTAAATAATCAATTACCATGATAATTAAACCAAAACTGAATTAAGAGTTAAATTAGAATTTGGTGCTGTATAAAGAATCAATATTTCACTCCAAATATAAATAGAATTTAACTAATGATTTTTAATGAAGTTAAATAAAACATAATTTTAAAAGATAATCAAAAAAGAAACTCCTCAATACATTTTTGGAAGTATTATATTGTTGTTTTGAAAACTTTTCTAGCCTATGTACCGGGTGGCCATAATTAAACTGACAGTGCTCACAGTGTTCTGTAGCGCGATCTATTTGCGAGAATGACGCCATATTTTGTAGAAAGATTAAACAAGACGGGGAACGAAAGATTCCACTAAAAAACAAATTAGTTCCAAAAGTCACCGCTAGGGGAATATTTGGAGCTGTGTTATAGAAAATAGAGTGTCAACAAATGCAAATTATTACGGAAAAAATTACCTTTTATTATGTACATTTTCTGATTTAGTTAAAGTGCAAAATGGCAATACTTTTAAAAAAGTGTGAAATCTATATAAACACCGATAAATTCCCGTGATCTGCAATATCACGTACGCTGAGCAGAAGCAGAAGTTCTTTATTCAAATTTCACGTTACATCCATGAAAGGTAATTTCCACATTTATTTACATTTGTTAACACTCTATTTTCTATTACACAGCGCCAAATATTCCAATAGCGGTAACTGTTTGAACTAATTTGTTTTTCGTGGAATCCTTCGTCCCTCGACTTGTTTAATTTTCCTACAAAATGTGGCGCCATTCTCGCAAACAGATCGCGCTACAGAACACTGTGAGTACTGTCAGTTTAGTTATGGCCACCTGGTATTTATTTATATATTTTCCTTGATAATATATATCAATATAAATCTCTATGTTCTTATTTTGTTTATAAGAAAATGCTTAGGAATAACTTGAAAGGCAAAAAAAAAATAAATATCATTTGGAATTATTTAGGTCAAATATTTTTAATGAATCGAATTGAATTGAGAAAAATGGTTTTCTGTTAATAAAATAAGAATGTAAACTATCTTCTTGATAGTTTATATAGTCAGTTACTATATACTATAAACTATTTATAGTCAGATTTCGTCTATGAAGATCAAATTCTGTATTTACACTAAATGAGCGAGGTATATCAAAATACCGTAGAGCTGTCACAGATACGCTTAAACGCTTGAAATCATTTATAACATTTGGAAAGTTTTTTATATAACAATATGATTTTTACCCTTCTACAACTTACAACGAACGATGAAGTCGTGAGCATTAAGATAGTAAGTAAATTTTATACACAAGATGCTAGATATTGGACTGAAACTGGTTTAGTTCTTTACTGGACATTGTGTGTTTATTTATAAAATATTATCCCAGTGATCTGAAGTAAAATGGGCTTTTTAATGACTATTCGGCACATAAATGTATACATCCAACACACACACACACACACACACACACACACACACACATATATATATATATATATATATATATATATATATATATATATATATATATATATATATATATATATATATGTATATATATGAAACATAGCTTAGCATGGCATGCTTCAGGGATGTAACGTGGTCAAAGGGGTGTAGTCGGCGGCGAAAATAATAACATTTTTATCTAAAGAACTTTAACAGCATCTTTATTTAGCAACTTTCAACAGCAAAATCCAACAAAAAAAATGGTCGTGCTGCCTTTTATAATTTTGGGGACACCACAAGCGTGAGAAAAGGAATGTTCTATATCAGAAAAGTAGGATAGCTAGCTAATTTTGCCAACAGAAAAGAGATTTTTCTAAGACAATAGAGTTTAATGCCAAGAGGCTACTAAGAAGATGACGTAATCGTGGATTTGGTAGTTTTTTTAATATAAAAGTTAGTAATTTTAGTTTAAGACTAAAGTATTATATTTTTACATTACATACATACATATATATATATATATATATATATATATATATATATATATATATATATATATATATATATATATATATATATACATATATATATATATATATATATATATATATATATATATATATATATATATTATATATATATATATTATATATACATATATATATTATATATACATATATATATATATATATAAATACACATATATATATATACATATATATATATATATATATATACATATATATATATGTCAAGACGCAGCACAATTAGAACTCAACTCCATCCACGAGACTTCTAAAACGATGAATGGCAACGCAAAGAAGCGCGCGCCACAGAGAGAGAAGAGACTGAGACAGAGCGTGTGTGTGCAGCAAATCGAAAGGACAATGACGACTTTATTAATGCCAATATTATGTTAATCGTTTGTTATGTTTTTGTGTTTTTCAAATTAAATGTCATGTGTTTCAATGGAAGTGATGTTGTTTTATCACATCTGGGGGCTCGGCCACACCATATTATACGACTAAGGACGTATGAACTTTAATAAAATTTATGACGTAGACGGATACCGTGTGGATTACCTGAGAATTTTCGACTACTACTACGAACGGTGAGTCTGTTTCATTTTATTCCGTTTTCACAATGGTCACCCTGCAGAAAATTCCTACGATAGCAACGGATGACGAAGAAGCATCGGTAACCGAAACGAATTCCTCTGTTACAGAATTAGATTCAAATTCACAATCGACTAGTTCGGCAGATGTGCATGACCTTGGCTCTTCTCATAACGTTCCGTTTTCGAAAGCAATGCTGACTAGACACAACGACGACAGTTCTTTCCTGTTACGTGAGATTCTTTTGACTATGCGCCCGTTTAATGGCACTGATAATTATTCCATTCATTCTTTTTTTCGAGATGTTGAAGACAACTTTAATTTTATTCCAACGATTACTGAGACTCAAAAAATCATTTTTGTCAAGCGATTGCTTCAAGGTTCAGCTCAGATTTTCATGCAAACTTTAAATAAAATTTTGAAATACGCGACTTTGAAAAATGCATTAATCGAAGAATTTTCAGATCACTATAGTTCTTTTGATATCCATAAAGAAATGGAAAAAAGACGAATGAAACCTAATGCAACTCTATTCGAATATTTTTTAGCAATGCGTGAGATTGCTTCGAAGAGTAGTTTTCTAATGGATGACCAATCGATAATTGCACATTGTATAAATGGTATTCCTGATTCTAATCGTAATAAGCTTATATTATATGGATGTAAAAATATTTCTGAGTTTAAAGAAAAGTTAAAAATATATGAAAAAGTGTTTAATGTTCAAAATGATTCATTATCTCATTTCCCCAGTTTTCGTAATAATAAACGTACAAATGTACGGCAAGGTAATGTACCGTCAAATTATAGAAATGGTATGAATAGTGACAATAAATTTAATACCACAAGTGAGTCCAAAAGTAAGTTAGAAAAAAATGATGCACGAATTCGGTGCTATAATTGTGGGTTATTTAACCATAAGTCAAGTGATTGTTTTCATAAAAACAAAGGTATAAAATGCTTTCGGTGTAATAATTTTGGACATAAAAGTTCTGAATGTGTCATACTGAAACCCGAAGTAAAATCTGAAGCTATAAACGAGCTGGTTACTATCCATTCAAAACCGGAAATGCATAAACTTGTTAAAATAAATGGTCACACTTGCGATTCTCTTATTGATACTGGTAGTTCTGTAACTTTAGTGCGTAAAAGTGTTTATGATATTCTTAATGGCCCATTGTTGAATCAAACAAAAATAAAATTAACAGCATTTGGTAACTGTCAAATTAAGACCCTTGGCTCTTTTCCGGCCACAGTTGAAATAGACGATCACATTTTTCAGTCAAATATATGGGTTATTGATAATTCAAACATGAACTTAGATGTAATTATAGGGATTGATATTTTAAAGCAAGGTGAATTTAAAATAAGTGCTAATGGTATTCACTTAATTTCACAACCTGAAGATAACTTTATAAATTTAACTGATATTCCTGTATCGGATGACCCCTTTGAGTTACACCACATTTTTCGCGCTCAAATGCTTAAGCTTTTGCATAATTACCAGCCACACAAAACCGAAACTTCTGATATTAAATTAAAAATTGTTCTCACTGATGATATACCTGTAGTAAATAAATCACGTCGATTTTCGCATGCTGAAAAAATGGAAATTAGTAAACAAATTCAAGAATGGCTAAACAAAAAAAATTATTCAACCCAGTTGCTCTGATTATGCTTCACCCATTGTTTTGGTTAAAAAGAAAAACGGCTCGACCCGTCTGTGTATAGACTACCGTAAATTAAACAAGAAAATTATAAAAGATAGATTCCCTCTTCCTCTAGTTGAAGATGCCTTGGCTCTTCTCATAACGTTCCGTTTTCGAAAGCAATGCTGACTAGACACAACGACGACAGTTCTTTCCTGTTACGTGAGATTCTTTTGACTATGCGCCCGTTTAATGAGATTCTTTTGACTATGCGCCCGTTTAATGGCACTGATAATTATTCCATTCATTCTTTTTTTCGAGATGTTGAAGACAACTTTAATTTTATTCCAACGATTACTGAGACTCAAAAAATCATTTTTGTCAAGCGATTGCTTCAAGGTTCAGCTCAGATTTTCATGCAAACTTTAAATAAAATTTTGAAATACGCGACTTTGAAAAATGCATTAATCGAAGAATTTTCAGATCACTATAGTTCTTTTGATATCCATAAAGAAATGGAAAAAAGACGAATGAAACCTAATGAAACTCTATTCGAATATTTTTTAGCAATGCGTGAGATTGCTTCGAAGAGTAGTTTTCTAATGGATGACCAATCGATAATTGCACATTGTATAAATGGTATTCCTGATTCTAATCGTAATAAGCTTATATTATATGGATGTAAAAATATTTCTGAGTTTAAAGAAAAGTTAAAAATATATGAAAAAGTGTTTAATGTTCAAAATGATTCATTATCTCATTTCCCCAGTTTTCGTAATAATAAACGTACAAATGTACGGCAAGGTAATGTACCGTCAAATTATAGAAATGGTATGAATAGTGACAATAAATTTAATACCACAAGTGAGTCCAAAAGTAAGTTAGAAAAAAATGATGCACGAATTCGGTGCTATAATTGTGGGTTATTTAACCATAAGTCAAGTGATTGTTTTCATAAAAACAAAGGTATAAAATGCTTTCGGTGTAATAATTTTGGACATAAAAGTTCTGAATGTGTCATACTGAAACCCGAAGTAAAATCTGAAGCTATAAACGAGCTGGCTACTATCCATTCAAAACCGGAAATGCATAAACTTGTTAAAATAAATGGTCACACTTGCGATTCTCTTATTGATACTGGTAGTTCTGTAACTTTAGTGCGTAAAAGTGTTTATGATATTCTTAATGGCCCATTGTTGAATCAAACAAAAATAAAATTAACAGCATTTGGTAACGGTCAAATTCAGACCCTTGGCTCTTTTCCGGCCACAGTTGAAATAGACGATCACATTTTTCCAGTCAAATATATGGGTTATTGATAATTCAAACATGAACTTAGATGTAATTATAGGGATTGATATTTTAAAGCAAGGTGAATTTAAAATAAGTGCTAATGGTATTGACTTGATTTCACAACCTGAAGATAACTTTATAAATTTAATTGATATTCCTGTATCGGATGACCCCTTTGAGTTACACCACATTCCAGATGAATTTCGCGCTCAAATGCTTAAGCTTTTGCATAATTACCAGCCACACAAAACCGAAACTTCTGATATTAAATTAAAAATTGTTCTCACTGATGATATACCTGTAGTAAATAAATCACGTCGATTTTCGCATGCTGAAAAAATGGAAATTAGTAAACAAATTCAAGAATGGCTAAACAAAAAAATTATTCAACCCAGTTGCTCTGATTATGCTTCACCCATTGTTTTGGTTAAAAAGAAAAACGGCTCGACCCGTCTGTGTATAGACTACCGTAAATTAAACAAGAAAATTATAAAAGATAGATTCCCTCTTCCTCTAGTTGAAGATGTCATTGATAAGCTTCATTCAGCTAAAGTATTTACGACACTTGATCTGAAGAATGGTTTTTTTTCATGTTCCCATTGATGACACCAGTAAGAAATATACAGCATTTATTACTGATCAAGGTCTTTTTGAGTTTAATTTTGCACCGTTTGGACTTTGTCTATCTCCTGCTGTTTTTTCAACGCTATGTTAATTATGTTTTAAGAGATTTATTACATGACGGCACTATTCTGATATACATGGACGACATAATCATTCCATCCGAAAATATTCAAGAAGGTATTGATAAATTGCAACGCGTTCTGAATACTGCATCAAAATTCGGTCTCGAGATAAATTTTAACAAATGCCAATTTTTACAATCTAAAATTGAATTCCTTGGATATTTGATCGAAAGTGGAACAATTAAACCTTCTCCGGATAAAATTAAAGCCGTAAAGAACTTTCCGGAACCAAAATCAATTAAAAACATACAACAATTTTTAGGTCTAACCGGATATTTTCGAAAGTTCATTAATTCTTATTCAATTATTGCTAAACCTCTCAGTGACTTATTGCGTAATGATCATGACTTTTCCTTTTGTGAAGAACAACGTATTGCTTTTAAACAATTAAAAGATGCCCTCTCATCTGATCCCGTGCTACATATTTTTAATCCTTTTTGCTAACTTACAATTACACACGGATGCTAGTAAATATGGTTATGGTGCCATATTATTGCAAGAATCGGACGACGGACAGTACCATCCAATTTACTATATGAGTAAAAAAACACTTCCACATCAAGAAAAGTATTCTAGCTATGAATTAGAGATGTTAGCCGTGATTGAATCCCTCAAAAAATTCCGCCATTTCTTACAAGGTACCCATTTTAAAATATTTACTGACTGTTCAGCATTTCAACAAACCATTAATAAAAAAGACATAACTCCTAAATTCGCAAGATGGGCTATTTTCTTGTCAGAATTCGATTATGAAATCGTTCACAGGCCAGGTAACCAAATGAAACACGTGGATGCTTTAAGCCGACAACCGGTAATGGCAGTCACATACGATGAAATTACTTTGAAAATTAAGAATGCCCAAGCTAAAGACGAATATATCACATCGATTAAGAAACTTTTAGACAATGGATCAGCTAATGATTTTACAGTTCGAAACGATATTCTTTTTAAAACCAAAGACGGAAAGGAACTGTTAGTAGTACCCGCTTCGATGCAAACTGAGATAATTAAGAAAGCGCATGAAGCAGGCCATTTTGCCGTCGCAAAGACTGAACAGATACTGCAACTTGAATATTATTTTCCAAATTTAAGAAGTAAAGTACAAGACGTGTTAGCAAATTGCATTCACTGCATCCTTGTCAACAGAAAACGTGGTAAAGGCGAAGGTTTTCTAAATCCTATACCTAAAGGTGACACTCCATTACAAACGTACCACATTGATTTTTTAGGTCCCCTACCATCAACTAATAAAAACTATAAATATATATTTACTGTGATAGATGCATTTACTAAATTCACGTGGATTTATCCTGTTAAATCAACTTCTACATCAGATGTTGTAAATTGTTTAGAACTACAGAAAAGTGTATTCGGCAACCCATCGCGTATAATTTCGGACAGAAGAACAGCTTTTACATCTCATGATTTTGAAAATTATTGTAAAAGTGAATCTATTGAACATGTAAAAATCACCACTGGCATACCCCGCAGTAACGGTCAAGTTGAACGAATTCATGCCACATTAATTCCAGTGTTGTCAAAACTTTCAATTAATGAACCGGAAAAATGGTACAAACATGTCACTAACCTCCAACGAATATTGAACAATACCGTAAGTTCAACGACAAAATTTTCACCCTTTGAATTATTGATAGGTTTTAAAATGAAAACCAAAGATGACGCAAAAATAATCGAAATTTTACAGGATGAATATAAAACAAGCCTTATGCACGAACGTGACCAAATGCGAGAAGAAGCAAGACGAAACATTCAAAAATTTCAAGAAATTACGAAAGCTCAATATGATAAGAAACGAAAAACACCCAACCATTACAAAATTGGTGATCTTGTTGCAATAAAAAGAACGCAGTTTGGTACTGGACTAAAACTAAAACCCAAGTTCTTCGGTCCTTATAAAGTGACTAAAATAAAACAAAACGACAGATATGACGTACAGAAAATTGGCAGACACGAAGGACCCGACGTTACCTCCACTGCGGCAGACCAAATGAAGAGGTGGACGCAACATCTTTAATTTCTATACGACTAAGACTTTTTCCCCGACTGTGACTTTAAAACCAAGGCTGTGACTTTTCCTACATGACGGACAATTTTCATTTTCAATATCATTCTTCATTTTTACATTTTTTTTTAACGACGCGTACTAAGTGCAACGATGTCTGTATACGACGACGAACGACGGAAAGGCAACGACGATCATTCACAGACTAACGACGTAATTAAGTCTACGAGTACAGCCTCTTTCCTTTTTTTTTTCTCTTAATTTTCTAGGTTCCTTGATGTTTCCACGCTGACGACGTATTGATGACGATGGCAACGACGCCGTACAATTTCCGTGGTCGCGGAGGACGTCTCCACTTGAGGATGGCCGAATGTCAAGACGCAGCACAATTAGAACTCAACTCCATCCACGAGACTTCTAAAACGATGAATGGCAACGCAAAGAAGCGCGCGCCACAGAGAGAGAAGAGACTGAGACAGAGCGTGTGTGTGCAGCAAATCGAAAGGACAATGACGACTTTATTAATGCCAATATTATGTTAATCGTTTGTTATGTTTTTGTGTTTTTCAAATTAAATGTCATGTGTTTCAATGGAAGTGATGTTGTTTTATCACATATATATATATATATATATATATATATATATATATATATATATATATATTATATATATACATATATATATTATATATATATTATATATATATATATATATATATATATATATATATATATATATATATATATATATATATATATACACAGTACCCAACAAAGACATAGAAGTATCATTATTACTTAAAAGAAATATTCAGTTTTTACGGGAAAAATTTGAAAATGAGCATTAAATACATAGTAAGAGAATAAGAGAAAATAGTAATTGATAAATTTATAATTGAATTGATACATATTTTATAACAATAAAACATGCAATTTTGTAGCATAACTATTTAAATTTTTACGTGTACAAAAATATCGAGAAAACCATAAAATAACTTTACACTTAAATTTCTATTCTGTTTTGTTAATTCTAATTGCAAATTCAATGAACAATCATAAGATGAATGGAAATGCTTACGCATGTCTGAAGAAGCACTTTGGTCTGCAGCAGCTTTTGTGGTGTTGTTTGATATCATAATTTCCTCACTCCTTAATGTGTGAGCTTGGGAGATAATTGCCTCGCACTGGAGTTTCATTTTCCCTTCGAAGAAGTGCTCTGGCTGTGCGTAGAACTGCAGACTTAACACAGATGTAAACAAGCCTTCACTCCCTTCGAAGCTATTGTGGTGAATCAAATAATGGTCACGAGCCTGTTTAGGGAATAAAATTACATGAAAAGAATTAACTTTAAATACTAAAATGAGATACTTTATGTAATAAAAACTGTACTTGTAAATCTATACATTGAAAAAAGCTAGTTTTATTGTAGTAGTTTTCATCCATATTTTTTAAATATTGAATCGGGATGCATTTTCCCTTTCATAAGAACTAAAAAAAATGTGTTAGAAAAAAAAGACGAGGAAGTAATATTATATTTTACTATGTAAAGCATTGTTCACCTCTACCGAACAAAATATGTATGTAGAGATTTATGCTAAAAATCAACATATTTTGCTAATGTAACATGCTGATGTAACATTATTTACCTTATTTTAAGATCAATCTATTGCATCGACATTTTCTATATATAGGTGCAAAAGGACATTATGAGTTTCAGGATAATCTGGTATCAAAATATTTCACTAAATAAAGCATTGACTTCCTCTTTATACTATATTATATCAATGTTATGTTAGGGTTTCTTTATTTATGTACTAAATGTTTTGTAATTGCTTTTCAAAAGAAAAAGTTTGAAAATTCCCAGAGTTTTTTAAGGGTGAATATTGGCTAATTGAATTTCCTTTAGTTAAGTGGCTGTTAAACTTTTAAAATTTGAGGCACCATCAGAATTATATGATCGTCTGTTAGAACTTTCCACCACTTACAAGTTAGACATTAGTCACATTATACAGGTGTTGAAAAGAATAAAGGATAAAGTTTGTAACGCAGGTATAAATAAAATTTCCATAATATATAATATGTTCGTCTACACAGTAGCTCATTCTTATGTTGTCAACAAATCGTCACAGCGGTCAGTAACTGAATTTTTTACGGGAACAGTGGAAAACAAGCTTTGAAGATATTTTCATTTTGCACATTTCGTATTTTGCATTAAATCCATGTTGTTATTCTGTTTTCTCTCACACATGATGAAACTATATTTTACATAAATATATTTATCTTTTTAAATTATTTGAGTAACATAGAAATGCATATAACCCTAAAGAGTCCATCTGTGTGAAATACGAGAATTTTTTAAAAGAACATTTTCAATGTAAGTTACTGACAATATAAGTATTCAATATAAGTAAGTTAACATCATGTTAATGGAATAAAATATAACTAGCTTGAAAAACAGTGTTTCACTTCAATATTAACGTATGGAGAAGATGTTTTGCTGGATTAAATATTTTAACATATCATTAAATGTATATTACTGTATGATAAAATAAATTTCTTTAGGCTTTATGATGGATTGAACTTTCAAATACAAATAGATAATGTATTTTTCTTTTTATGTTGTATGAGTAATACACAAAAGTCTATAATTTTAAAGTATATTTCTATCTTGGAATTTTTAAATTTTTAAAAGATTCTTTTTCAATGCAAATTATTCATGAGTATGAATATTTACTTCCTAGGTAAACATTAAGGTAAAGGATTGAAATAAACCTGTTTGAATAATTTATATCAATTATAATGTATGAGGACCATATTTTCATTCACAGAAATGTTTAAATGTTTAATTAACACTAGAATTACAAAACCAGTTAAAATGACTAGTTTTGCAGTTGAAATTCAGCTGGTAAATCTTGTGATAAATACATGTTATTGAGTTACAGAACAAAATTTTATCTACAATTTTCGTCTAATTCAATTTTTAAATACTTCGAGAAAATATATTTTTCTTTTTAAATTACTTGAGTTATAAAGGAAAACCTGTAATTGAAAAGAATTTTACTGTCTGGAGATTTGTAAAGTTTCTAGAAGTATAAATATTTTCTTCATAGTTTAATGTTAACTTTTTAATGCTTAGAGCCTTTTTTTACAGATTGCTAAAAATAGTTTCCAGTATCATGTTTTCTTAGAACGCGTTTGCTTTTTCAGCTAAGATATATGGAAAAACTACACAAAATAGGGCAAATTTTCCTCTATTTTCTGTTATTTATAACTTTGTGATTTGGTTTAAAATTTTAGTATTTTTTGAACCTCACACATAAATTTCCTAGTTTAGAAATACATTTATTAAAATCGTGAAAAATATATTTATGTTTTATAAAATTTCAATATACAGTTCTATGTTTACATGTGATATGAAAAAAACTCTTATCTCGAAATTTCTTTTATAAATGGCATCTTATCATATTCAAAATGACTACTGATCACTAATAAAAACTGGCTGTCAACTTCACCAGTAAGCTTCAGATAAATTGTTTAAATTTCATATTTGTTTCACAAATTGCAATTCAGAATATCTTTCTTTTAAAATATTTTTCAATATTAATGTGGCAGAAATTACTTGAGCGTGAGTACGTTAAACT
>CM063498.1:87846960-87864460 GCA_032207245.1 Pardosa pseudoannulata | reverse complement strand
GGTGTAGTAATATACACATTTATTATTATATCATTATGTAAGATATTCATTCCTTCATAAAATAAGGAAACAACTTACTTCTTGTCCATTGATGAACCACTTTAGGCACGTCTGAGGTCGGGATGGGGCGGATTTGCATTCAACATTCACTAGTTCTCCTATTCCATAATTTGGTTTAATTCCTTGAATTTCAGGTTTTGTGCCAGGATTTACTGGAAGAAATAAATATAAATTATATTTTCTAGTTTAAACTTTTCTAAACCATACATAATCTTAATCTACGCTCATAATTAAATTAAAGCTAACCGTTTATGTTATCAAATTTCAATACGTCAAAATTCCACGTTTACTGTTAGAATGATTGTTATATCGTATAATTTTAAACAATGGAACCTTGAAAATAAAGAGCTATCTTACTATTTTATGACGGTAAATATTTAAGACAAACTTATTATTTAATTTTTAAAATTCCTAAAAAACAATTAGAGTTGAACTAAAACTTATACAGCTTCATTTTTCTTGTGTGACATTGTACACTTTTACATTTCAGGGTAAATAAATCTGTAACATCTTAAATTAAATACCTTTAAATTAATTTTTAAAATTTTTTTGTTATTTTTTATAATGTTTCTAACTTTTGCAATATATTTTTCATCAAAATTGGTTGTTAGATTGGTTAAAAGCTTAATTTGTACTTGTTTTCTGTAAGAGGATTTTCATGAAAAACTTGGGGTTATACTAAATTTAAACTGTTTTTTAATAATCTTAATATAAATTTAATGTATTTTAATCTTGTTTGGTATTGTTTCATGTGTCTCTGAAAAATTAAATGGCAAGGAACATTTGAAATAAATTTATTAAATTATTTTTTGATTTGAAACCTTTTTATAAAATGTTATCAAAAGTTTGCACATTATTGATTCTATCATATACTTCAGTCTATGTATTCAGAGTTATAATATTAAGTATTATATTTGACATTTTATGTGTCTCTGTAAAAATAAATAGAAAGGAATATTTAAATTAAATTTATTATTTTTTTTAAATTGAAAACTTTTGATATAATTATATTTAATGTTTGCATATTATTGATTCCATCATATACTTCAATGTACATGTACAGTGTTATAATATTAAATAAAGGAATATATGGACGTTATTTTATGTGTCTGTGTGTAAAATTAAACAGCAAGGAACATATAAATTAAATTTGTTATTTTATCATATATTTCAGTGTGTTCATATAGAGTTATAATATTATGTAAAGTATTATATTCGACATTATTTTATGTGTCTCTCTAAAATTAAATAGGAACATTTAAATTAAATTTATTACTTTTTTTTAACTGAAACCTTTTGATATAATTTTATTAAACTTTTTCATATCATTGATTCTATCATATACTTCAATGTACATGGACAGTGTTATAATATTAAATAAAGAATTATATTTGACATTATTTTATGTGTCTCTGTGTAAAACTAAATAGCAAGGAAGGTTTAAATTAAATATGTTAAATAGTTTTCTATATAATTTTAATAAAACTTTGAGTATTAACAATTTAATAATATACTTCAATGTTTTTATAGTGTTATAATTTTAAGCAAACAATTATATTAAGGATTTTGTCATGTTCATTTTCCCCAAAGAAAGCAAATATGTAACGAGGATTAGAAGGAGAATAAATTTCTAAGTAGTGGTCTTATTTAAGATGTTCTAATGATTCTTCTATAAACTAGGAGAAATACTTAAATACTCTCACAAATTCCATTTGTAAAATGTTTGGAACAAATATGCATATAGCATTTCGTAGAACACTTAAGAATTACGATAACTGATTATGGAAGATTTATAGAGACAGAAATTTCTATAAATCTCCATTTTATTGGGATTGTTGGCATTAAAATGAATTGTTACATAGCTGGAAGTTTAGGAACATCCTTAATTCTTGTAAGACATCGTTTGTTCTGAAACATTGAGTATCAACAGTTCGTATGGAAAGTAATTTTCTACTAATTCTTTAAAATTTTGCTCCGACTCATTTAAACTAAACGTTTGAAATTCGTAAATAGTTATTCTCAAAGTATTTTCTTCGTTATTGTTTAAACCTTTATTCTTTGAAATTTATCGTAAATATTAAAGTGAATTCAGCGCTATTGTTAATTATTTCGTATTTAAAGTTAACATATGTGGGAATGTTGCGTAAGTGGTATTCATTAAGAAAAATCATGAATTAAATAGAAAACTATTGTAAATAAAATTCTAATGGGATTTGGTTTGGAGTGCTACGGTCTACGTTTTTGCAATACGACGGCTAATGAAATCGGGACCTACTGCTTAAATTCGATTCCGAACGGATGTCCTTCTTCCTTGCTGTCTCCCTGAGGAGGCCCTCAGATCTCACGAAAAAGTTCGTTGCACAGTGTTACCTTGGCCGAAAATGGCTGCTCCACTATTAGCAACCCCTCTTGACCGATAGGGTCGAAGGAGGGTCACTCACTTCGCTTTTGCTTCTAGTTCACTTTTGCGCTGGTGTTGTTGAACTGTAACCCTTTGTTACACAGGCCACAAAGGGATTCGAACCTATGGACACCGGTACCGAAGGCTAGCACCCTAACTATTCGGCCAGAACTTGGAAATTCTAATGTGAATACCACGACTTTCCTGTACTTCTATTATGTTATATACTTTATTTTGAGTCATTGGAAATTATAATTTGCCTATTTTGTTACCCAAACGCATTTAAGCTAAACGTTTGTAATTCGTAAATAGGTGTTCTCTAAGGTTCTACTTTAGTACTGCTAATTTTTTGAAATTTATGGTTAATCTTAACAGAAATTCAGTTCTAAAGTTTATTATTTAGTATTTAAAAATAATATATAAGGGAAGATTGCTCAAGTCGTAACTCTTAAGAAAATCATGAATTAAACAGAAACCTACAGAAAAAAACCTGATGTGGATGCAATAACTTTCCTTTTTTTTTGTTATATACCTTATTTTATTCTATTTTATTTGCTATTAGAATTACAATTTTTCCATTCAGTCCCGATTCAAAGTAAGTTTTGTTTAACTAGTTGACCGTGTTGTCTAAATAGAACTAAAGTACTGCAATGTGGTGCATCACTAATTTTCATTATACTTAGATTTTTCGATACATAAATGTTTCCATTTCAACCAAAAATACTTCTTTCATTCTCAGAAATAATACACAGTAAAAACTGACGAATATTCTCCGCTAATTGATTTTTAATTATTTTATTAATTTATTTATTTTGTAAAAAAAGAACTTTAAAACATTGTTTCAGCTTTTTAAAGGGCAACACTGTACACATAAAGTGAATAGTAATATGCCAACATCTTATAACTTTATTTTAGATCTGTAGCATTAATAAATATAATCAGAACTTCCGTTACATAAAATGTAGATTGCAATCAGAAATAGAGATGTACAACGAGATTTTATAATACACAATTCAAAATTGTACGTCTTTATTAAATTATGCTGCAGTGTGTTAATACACATAATATCAAATTTCTGCTATATATAGAATCCAGATCTCAATCAGGTAGGAAGGTGCAAAACTAGACGATGTAACTTCAAAAAATACAAACATTTGACTTTCAACAGAATATCCTTTTTGATTTATGTGTATATGTGCGTAGGCATATATGTCAAGAATGGAAAAAAGAAACTAATTTGAATGTTGTCAGGGATGGTCTAGATGGCGCATCAAAGTTTAAAAATTGTATTTTTTTTTTCGTAGGGTAAAATACAGTAATTTTCACAGTACGGTAATTTTTATGCTTACATACGTTAAAATTTACGAAAATTGAATGACGTATGGTCAAGATGTATGTATTTCCGTTAAAATTGTAACACTGAATTTTTTTTTGTAAAAACTGTATTTTATTGAATATATTAATAATGCAGAAATACTTTTTATAAAATAAATTTTGAAAAGTATGAAAATTAGTAAAAAATAGATTTAGAATTAAATTTTAACCAATAACTGTATAATTACCTGAATGATACTAATTCATAATCTAGATTTGAGTTTCTTAATGATCGCGACCTCAATTTGATTACTAGAACCTGCAGCCGATGCTGCCAAAATTTTTTACCAGTTCTGATATTCCTTTAACTTATCATAGTATATTCACAATTACGAAACATTTTACACAATGTATCTGAAAACAGTCAAATAAAAATACACACAAAGAAAACACAAAACCATTTTGACGCATTTTTTTAATAATAGAAACGTTTATTTTATTTGCTTTGCATGTAATGCTGTCAATTTGTCAAAGACCCTGCATGTGAAAGATATTTAGAGTTTTGGTAACAACACATAACTTGCTGATGTTTTAGCAGTAGTTACCTTCCAAATGGATACACTAAATGGGCAGACTATAGTTAATGTTTGAATTTCTCAAATAATTCGGTTTATTTTTACTTTTTATTTTATTTTTAAGTTTGTTAGTAATTTAAAACTTTCCCATTGTTCTACGTGTTAAAATTAAAAGTTAATTTAAATACCTCAAACTGCAATAGAGTACTATAGTGCGAGGGAAGGACTGGTAGCTTCAGTCGATCACGTTTCCTATTTACATACCGTTTATGGGGTTCTACATAAGTTTCGTAAATAATATTGAGCCATCAAATCAAAATTAAAAATTAATTTAAATATCTCAAACTGCAATAGCGTACTACAGTATGAAGGGAGGAATGACAGTTTCAGTCGATCGCGTTTCCGACTTAGATAATCTGTATGGGGTAGCACAAAAGTTTCGTAAATATTATTAAGCCATTAAATCAAAAAGTTTCAGAAACCCTGGTAGAGACAAAAAAAAAATAGATACATAGGGAAACAAAAATTGAGTAGATTTCTCTAAATCTTACGTGTGATAATATAACATAGTTTGAATTGTTGTTGAATTAATTTTATGGTATTTTTACTGTAATAAATGTATACGAATAATTTTAAAATATTATAACAGATGAAAAATAGCTGTCTCACATTTTGAATAATATTAATAAAAATTTAGGAATATTTAATAGGTCAAAACAGACACACTTTCAGAATGACTGAATTTCATTCATAGGGTGTGAGATTTCGTATTTCCTATTATAAATTCTTAGATATATGGTAAAATTGAGCATATTAATATTATTAGCAAACCACTCAAAATATTAGTATTAATTTGAAGATTAAGTTAAAGATAAATATAGAAAAATAATAAATAATAAGCATTATAACATATTTGTTAATATGATATTCATGCAGCAACGGATTTAAATAAGATATTTATGTTAAACAAAAGAATGATTCAAGAATATGACTTTCACGTCAAAAGATTTTGTTCCCAATTAACAGGACTGTGCTCCAGATTCCCTTAAAACACTCTTTTTATTTCTAGACTATAGCAAAATAGCGTTCCAGTAAAATAAAATGATAATATATTTTGCAGACGCACTCATATAGATTATCTTGTTTGAAACGTACCATAAATTCTCATTTCTCCTTCACCTCTGACAGTTCGAAAGGATGGTGCCTCAGTTGAAACTTCGCACTTATATCTTCCTTCTGAATTGACATCAGTGTTGAACATGTATATATTTCCTTTACTGCTCTTATTCAGCTGAAAAGCAAGAAAAGGTTAGAGAGGCATTTCATTCGAATCTCGTAGAGATATAAATAACATTAGTGATACTCATAAAAAAGGACTAAAAGATTAAATGTAAATAACCTGATGTGTTTACTACATTACTTTCTTATACGTTATTAAATTATATACTTTTCATTATTTTGCATAAAGTTTAGCCCTTTATATCCTGAATAAATTTACCATCGACTTTCTTACTGCATTTTTGCATCATTAGTTAAGTTTTAATGGAGAATAATCACAGAAAATTTTTTTTATTGTATTTTAGTAATTAATTTTGCAGCTGGTACTTTCTAGTACCAACTCGTAGAGGCAAAACACTATTACTGATAAGCATAGTATAAAAAAAGATTAAAAGATTAAATTAATTAACCTGATGTGTTTACTACATTTTTTCTTTATACGTTATTAAATTATATACTTTCATTATTTTGCATAACGATTGACCCTTTATATCCTGAATCAGTTTACCATCGACTTAATTACTGCATTTTTGCATCATTAGTTAAGTTTTAATGGAGAATAATCACAGAAAAAAAATTAATTTTTATTGTATTTTATTAGTTAGTTTTGCAGCTGGTTTATTAGTTAGTTTTACGAGTTGGTACTTCCTAGTACCAACTCGTAGAAGCAAAAACACTATTACTGATACGCATAATGTAAAAAAAGACTAAAAGATTAAATTTAAATAACCTGATGTGTTTACTACATTTTTTTCTATATATGTATTAAATTATATACTTTTCATTATTTTGCATAACGATTAACCCTTTATATCCTGAATCAATTTGCCATCAATTTTCTTACTGCACTTTTGCATCATTAGATAAGTTTTAATTGAGAATAATCATAGAAAAAAGAAAATTAATTTTTATTGTATTTTAGTAGTTAATTTTGCAGCTGGTACTTTCTAGTACCAAATTGTAGAGGCATAAAGCCTATTACTGTTAAGCATAGGATAAAAAAGGACTAAAAGATTAAATTAATTAACCTGATGTGTTTACTACATTTTTTCTTTATACGTTATTAAATTATATACTTTCATTATTTTGCATAATGATTGACCCTTTATATCTTGAATCAATTTACCATCGACTTTCTTACAGCATTTTTGCATCATTAGTTAAGTTTTAATGGAGAATAATCACAGAAAAAAAATAATTTTTACTGTATTTTAGTAGTTAGTTTTGCAGCTGGTACTTTCTAGTACCAACACGTAGAAGCAAAAACACTATTATTGATACGCATAATGTTAAAAAAAAAGTTAAAAGATTAAATAACCTTATGTGTTTACTACATTACTTTCTTATACGTGATTAAATTATATACTTTTCATTATTTTGCATAACGCTTAACTATTTATATCATGAATCAATTTACCATCAACTTTTTACTGCATTTTTGCATTATTAGATAAGTTTTAATGGAAAATAATCATAGAAATAAGAAAATAATTTTTACTGTATTTTAGTAGTTAGTTTTGCAGCTGGTACTTTCTAGTACCAACACGTAGAAGCAAAAACACTATTATTGATACGCATAATGTTAAAAAAAAAGTTAAAAGATTAAATTTAAATAACCTGATGTGTTTACTACATTTTTTCTTTATATGTTATTAAATTATATATTTTCATTATTTTGCATAACGATTAACCCTTTATATCCTGAATCAATTTACCATCAATTTTCTTATTGTACTTTTGCATCATTAGATAAGGAATAATCATAGGAAAATTAAAATTAATTTTTATTGTATTTTAGTATTTAATTTTGCATCTGGTACTTTCTAGTACCAACATATATTTTTGACTCTATGATAGAAAATAAAACATTAAATTAGGAATAAAACAAATGAAACGTTTACCTGCGAAGTATAGAAGTCTCTAAATATAATAGTACCAAATAACTGGTAATAAATCCCTAAATTTAGTCAATTGAACAATACGTGTATCAACTCTACCATAAAATGTTCTTCGAATGCAGCACGCCAATTATAAAATCCCTACTATGGGAATAAAAATCATTCCTGATTGGTGCTGTCATTTCTTTTCTGCTGTTAGAACTGCATAGTTCATGTCCTTGTTAGTACCGTCAGGAAACACGGGTTTATTAGGAATATATAGGTGTTCGAGTGGTACTTTTAAGTACCGTCAGGATAGAAAGGTTTAAACATAATTATCATTTGCACATTTTTCTTTTGATATTTTTTTTTGCTTCTCGAGGCATCGGCATTTCCTCAGTATAGCTTAGTACTGCCATTTAGTGGCTTCATCTTTCTTATATTGAGTTTATTCTTTATATAGACATATTTTTTCTAAACTATATTGGAGATTTAGGTGCAGCCTTCTATAAATTAAAAAATATTATTGTGGTAGGAA
Source organism: Pardosa pseudoannulata (assembly GCA_032207245.1). Taxonomy (NCBI): domain Eukaryota; kingdom Metazoa; phylum Arthropoda; class Arachnida; order Araneae; family Lycosidae; genus Pardosa; species Pardosa pseudoannulata. The sequence goes on along the minus strand of CM063498.1, from coordinate 87,856,417 downwards.
CCGTGATAAAGCAGTAGGCCCTGTGTCTTAATTGTTACTTTTACATCCCCCTTCACCCCTTTATTTAAACATTGTAATTATTATTGGTACGCTTGCTTTCATTATATAGAAAATAACACAAGCAGAGTACTTTCACTGTTCTTAGGAAAAAAGATAACTAAATAGATTAGTGTGGAATTTTAAAGGGAAGGATATCGTTAAAACAATCTTCCTACAAATATTTAAACTATTTTGCACAAACGTTATTTTTACATAAAAAATTTTGAAACTATATTTAAGAATATACACATATACACAATCTTCACATTTGTTATTAATTTGAAGAATCCAGCATGTATTTCGGTAATGAACTTTTGCATCCGACCAAACAATAAGTAAACTTCTGAAGCTTAAATTACATTACTTATAACCATTTGGTACCATCTCTAAGTAAAAGTTGTTCTAATGGCAATGTTTCAGGATGGAATTAATAAATACACCTTCTCGGTGATGCAAAGTGTTAACGGATGTTATTAAAAAGAAGATTGCTTTGGAGTCTCTATATTTCTCGATTAGATTAAAATCGAGGATTTCTTTGATATTTCATTCCAAATCAGATCTCCATGATTTAGTTTTTAATAACCCTGTTTTAAATAAAATAATTACTACAGTCTACAATTTATGCATAGCATAAAACAATAATTTCATAGCAAAATATAGTCATGGTAATAAATACCGTTAACTGAAATGTTATATTCTTATTTTTATAACATTGCATAAGTCTCTAATTTTTTTCCCTTTGAACGCAGAGCCAAATGACGACCTGGAGACGAGAAATTGATTTTATTCGATCGTATATGGAAGTTGCCATGATAAATAAAATAAACATAGGAGTATAAAATGCAAATTAGGTTTTTACTGCTACAAAAACGGCAACTTTTGTTCTCGTAAACTATTGTTATTTTCTTCATAACGGATTGGAGTTCAAATTTGATTTCACATTCTCTATTTGATTTTTTGGGTAATGTTCTGATAACAGTCTTCTAATTTTTCCCTTTAGTAGGAAGTTATAAGTCATTGTCATTATGTAAATATAAAATTTTACACAGTCATTGAAATCTGTTTGACATTTGAATAGTATTTAAGAGCGATCCCAGAAAATCTTAAAGGAGATTTCTATTCGTGTCAGATTTTTTGAGAAATTGAAACCACTAAGTTGCAAAATTATGTAGCTAAAAAGCTGAAATATCGTAAAGATACAAAAAATTCCGTTCAGTATTAGCACATTATTAGATGGAAAAGGGAAGCCAGTGATTTCATTCAGGAGAATCTCAAATTACTGAGCGCTGAAAACCAATGGTTTATTTTTGCATTACAATGTAAGAATCATAACTGAGATTTAATTATGTCCCCATTCAAATAATTTTTATTATAATTCTAAAACACAGACAGAGATATATTCATTGTATATCTATCTATCTATCTATCTATTTATCTATCTGTCTATCTATCTATCTATTTATCTATCTATCTATCTATCTATCTATCTATATATATATATATATATATATATATATATATATATATATATATATATATGTGTGTGTGTGTGTGTGTGTGTGTGTGTGTAATATATCAAAATTATTTAACTTTAATATTTCCTTAAAAACCTCCTCTCTCCCATTCTAATTCCTTAAAATATTTTCCCAGCCTCTAAATGTCTTAATCAAAGGAGCGTCCCCGACTTAAAATTCTTTCGATACATTTCCCAAAGCTTTCTGTCCTACAGATATAAATTTTCTGTCTATTCAACACGTTTTCCAACTGTCGCCTACAAATGGTTTGCGTTTTTCCTGATCTTATCATTTAAATTCGCTGAGAAAATTTCTTGACCCTCGGGAAAATTCTTTCCATCATTGCTCTTGGATGCACCTCTGTTCGAGCAGAGTGATTTTTGTGTCTTTTTGTTTTGTCTGTCGTTGACAAAGAAAGATGTCCGTTTTAGCAGTTCTAAAATAAAATTTTAATTAGACTTGTGCCATTCTCTTCAATGTGGCAATACTGCATCGTTTTTTATTACTCCTGACTGATTAGGCTTCTAATTGCCCAGTCGCCAGGTCAAGTAAAAATAATAAGGGCTATGATATCCAGTAGTTTTATAATTCTCGGATTACATATATATCTCGGATATATATATTATAGCATAAAGAAGCTTTGCCAAAGAGCTCAGTGGCCGAATGGTCAAAGCACGAGGTCCTGACCTGAAGTTTGTAGGTTCGATGCTTGCCATGACGGTTGAACCAAAGTATGGATTTTTAATTTTAAATTGTTATTTATTGTTGTCTTATGTTCTCGAACATTCTAGATCTTTCTTCAAAATATAAATTAGTTATTTCTTGAATATTCTGTTTGGGTATAAAAGCTGATACCCACTAGTTGTCGGCAAATTCTCGATCTTGTAAAGTTGCGAGTTGCTACTTTGATTCAATAAATTCATCTGTTAGGCTAAACAGTGTGTTCATTCGAATCTTCGAGACAATACATATATATATATATATATATATATATATATATATATATATATATATATATATATATATATACGTACATACGCGAGGAAATGTATTAAAAGAAATAAATTAGTAAACATAAAAAAATAAATTAGTGTTGAAATATTTTCTCTCCTATTAGTTCTTAGTGAGGAATTTCGCGACTACCTATTTCCTTCATTCATATTTCACCGAATTAGAGATGAAAACCTTTTTTTCTCTTCTCTGAAGCAATTAACCATTCAAGTATCTTCCTACGAAACAGCAACTTTTCGACGCCTTGAGGTTATTTAAACTTATATACAAGTTAAGCATATTTCTCTTTAAATTACATTTTCTACAACGCAGTGAAGTTGATAGATAATGGAAGAGAAACTAATTTCCCAAGTAAAAAAGACTGAGGTTTTCGGTTATGGATATTTACCGTAATTTAAACCTACCACGCAACCTTATATTATTTACGTGCTTTGCTTAAATTATTTAACCCTTCATTATTTAAACATCGTGCAGCTGTAGCGTGTTTTTTAGCTCCAGGATTACTTAAGATAAAAATATACCGTTCACTTTACAAAAATTCTCAACTTCAAAAAGATATCAATAAATATACATTCTTTCAGAATTCTTAAGCCTTAAACAGATCACTTACCTCAGACTAAAAATAAATTTGAAAAACATAAGTTACACTATTATAAAAACAATTTAAAATTCATCCTTAAGGGTTTGTTACACATTAAGCCATTAAATCTTTCAGATCTTGTTTTTAATTACGGTACTTTAAAGTTCAGTATCAATGTCTCATCGAAATGGTAAATAAAACAGTTCACTAGTTCATTTATCACTAATGCAATTCTAAAATTGTAGTAGTTAAAAATTCAGAGTTCTTTTCAAAAGAGATATTTTAATTCAATCCTTTATGCATCTTTTATATAAAAGTTTCATTTAGGAGTGAATTTATTTCTTTGATAACTATGGAAATTAAATTCTTCGTTATATCAGTCAGTCTTTCTAAGAACTATTTAATGGTAATGTCAATGGAAAGGTTAAATAGATAAATTTCTAACTTTTAACTGGTATACTTAAACATAGAAATATATATTTCTTAAAAGTAAATATGAGAAAAAAACATAAATTTAAGAATTTACTGAAGGACTAGAAAATTTTGGAAACAATATTTTCTTTTTCTTTTCACAGTATTGACGAAGGAATGAAAACAATACATTTCTGATAAGTGGAATTGATTTGTTTCTTTTACAAAAGAAGAACTGTAGATTTATATTTCTTTTTGTTGGGAGAAAATATTCTTCCCGAATACTTGACAAACATGAGGTTAAAATCCACAGAAAAAGAAACAATAAAGTACTATGTTAGAAAAAAATCTAATTAGCAAAGTTTACCTTGCTATATATATTTTTTTTTAATTTCGATTCAATGAAAATAAATCAAAATATATATTATGGCAAACCAAATGACCGGATAAAAGTAAATGTAATAAATAAAAGTAATAAATGATGGCATTTATAGAGAATCACAGATATTTTCATCTGCGCATATGAAAATATAATTTAGTACTAAATATGGAGTAAGATATCTCTGCTTTTTACAAACTTTTTAAAAAAATAAAGTAACTGAAACCATCGAAAATGTATGCAAAATCGCAAAATAGAAAGCAATCGACTGTCTAGATACCAAAGCTACTAAAATACTGTTGATAGTCGTGTCTAGTATAGAGCTAATTGTTTGTACTAGGTCATATTTAATGGTGCATGATCAGTGAATACACACAGATACAATAAATGTACACATCGATTTTCCACTAATTGTACTGTAACATCGTTTCAACCTGGTTTAATTCCCCTTGTTCCATCTCAAGTCCTATAACAATAACTTTTACAAAGCAATATTATATAGTTTCTGCAAGGATGGATCCCATTAGATTTAGTGTTTCAAAAATTCCATAAGAACACTCAAAAGAATATAAAATTGGTTTAATACTGAAGGGTTAGTGAATCATTCACTATTTCCGGTGAAAACCCCATATAAATAACAAACATTAATACTTAACAAGAGGTATCGTACAAAACTCTTAATCTTAAACTTCTACAGAACTGAATTACTTTTAAAGACATTTAGTAATACTAACAGCTATAAACAAAGTCAGTACTAGCTTAGATTATAAGTAATACAACGGGATTTATTTTGCCGGGAAATACACGTCAATTATTTATGAATATCTTCCATATTTTCTAATAATTTTTCCGATAAATTATTATACACAATTTAAACCATAGTGTATTTAATAAGATGCTTCCGAGATCAATATTAGAGAGAAAATACATCTATTTTAAATAATAACAGTACAGATTATTCTATCTCTGCCCATCATTTAATTTTGCATATTACCATTCAGTATCTTACGTTTCTCATTTTTGAAATACATTTATTTCAAGGACTGATCATTTAAATTTTTTTCCAACTTGGACTTAGTCATCTTGAAATAGAACATTTTAGTCAACGAATATCCATGTAATCTAAAATCAATCGGTAAAGAAAGAAGGCTGAGGAAGATATTCTACGAAAAATTCCTTTCAATGCTTCAAAAAGTTTGAGGTAGATAGTATTGAACTTCAATCTAATTTTTCATCAGTTTCTGAGCAGTAAATATATATCCCATTATATTTATTTCAAAGGCATTCAAATGAGTATCAGGACAAGAAAGTAGAAAGAAAGAAAAAGGAATTCATTTCCATCTGTATAGTTTTCAAACTATGTGCAGTCAGTTAACTTTATTGGATATTTTATTGTTAAAATTAATTGAAACATTAAGTTTTGCCATTGCAGTTTGTAGTCTAATGATGAATAAAGAAGTCTGATGCAGTGCATTAGGTAAAGCGTATATGCAAATATCAAATCTATAGAGCTAAATGAAAAACGAATATTGCTTTAAATATAAATTTAGCTGATATTTGTGCATTTCATAAAATTTAAAAGCTCAAACTTCTAAAAAGGGTTGACGATATATTTCTTTTGGGAATATAGCTTATAATGGAAAAGCTAAAATTCATATAATAAAGAATTCCAAGAAGATTGAAGAAATTGCTTAAACCAAAGTTTAAGAAATACAAGTTGAAATATTTAGTTCTATGGTTAATCTCTTTAGGCTGATGAAAGACAATTATACACTATATGATAAAAAAGAAAATTAATTATAAGGACTGGAGTGTAAAACAAAAATCAAACGTTTTATATATATAATTATTGATGCTTTTTTTTAACAGTAACGAAATATAAAAATTTAAAACTTTATATTTTAACCCATTTTATTATTATTGTGTAATAGATTCTTATACGTTTACATAACAAGTTATTATTTATCAATAATTAACTCAACGATATTTAGTAATTAATTTGCATTTATTTTGTGACTAATATGAATATGAAAATAAATGCGAATGATGATTTAAATCTACTCATAAAACATATATTTAAATACTCAAAAACACTTATTAGTTTTATCCAGAATTTATGAATTCACGATCAAACTTTTTAAATGTACACCATTATAACTAACTTATTTACACAAATAATATATATACTTGACCTAGATATATATCTGCATAATAAACAGTGATACATTACATCTTATGTACTTTTGGTGCCCATGATAGTATTGATGATATCATTCTTCGATCAGAAGCACCGAAGCTGAGTTTGGCGGAGAATTCTAGTGTTCGATTCTGTGAACACCACTATTGCCCAAGTTCACAGTGAGTGAAGGAAATTAATGAATTAAAATTAATCAATGAATTAATATTTGTAAAAAAACTGTATCAAGAACTGCATCAAATATCATCCACTACGCGTTTTAAAAAAATTATTTGAGCTTGAATGGATGATTAAAAAGTATTTGATTGACGATTGAAAATTTGAACAAGATATAAAATATATAGAGAACTAGTCTGGGTATTAAAAATTTTTAAATTATATATTTAGAACCACTACAATGATAAAATGATAGAAATATTGAATAATCTCGTATGCTGCAGATTGTTCACAAATATGATATTTAACAAACAATCTAAGTTATTATATTCAAGTGCTCAATATTGCCTAGAACCACAGCGTAATAGTTCTAAGTTTCACAATTTTCTATACTCCATGATGTATTTTTCAACATGTAATATATATATATATATATATATGCATGCATGTGTCTTTGCTGTGAAAATTTATTTAAAATAAATTTTATTCCTTAAATTTCGTTTTTATAAATATTTTCATCACTTTCTTAAGATGCGAAGAATTTTTTTTATTAAATACCCGATTTCACTCTTCCTCTTTTCAGTGCAGAATATAAACTTCCGAGAAATAATCAAAATGAATTTGTTGGATTTTTCTAATTCTTACAAAGATACAATCTTTTACGTAGGCTTAAACTAAAAATGACATACGAAATCTTTATGTTAGTTACTTTATGTTGCAGAACAGTTTGGTTACTTATATAATTTGTGGCTTTATTAATACTTAAAAAATTTTGTTTATATTCTGAAAAATCGTAAAACAATATGTTGTTGCATTTGAATATTACTTGCAGAGATTCCTTTATACGCGATAGATTGGAAGGAGGAGCTTTAAACTTGTCAGTGAATAGCGTTCTTCGATCAGTAGCACCGAAGCTGAGTTTGGCGAGGAATTCTACTGTTCGATTCTGTGAACAAACACATTATTGTCAATGTTCACAGTGAGTGAAGGAAATTAATGAATTAAACTTAATCAATGAATTAATATTTGTAAAAAAACTGTATCAAGCACTGCATCAAATGTCATCCACTACGAGTTTTAAAAAATGTATTTGAACTTGAATGGATGATTAAAAAGTATTTGATTAACGATTCAAAATTTGAACAAGATATATAAATATATATAGGGAGAACTACTAGTAGGAATTGAAAAACTGTATTAATATCAAATACTATCCACGACAAAATTTAAAAGAATATATTTGAACTTGACTGGGTGATTAAAAAGTATTTAATTAAAAATTGAAAATTTGAACAATATATATAAATGTACACAGGGAGAGTGTGAACTAATAGTAGGTATTTAAAAATTAAAAAATATAAATGTCTCTCAAAGAATATTTTTATTTGTACTTTTAGAATCCATTATTTCTTATGGGATGATCTTCGAGATTTGACGAGCTTTATGTCTATTAAAAATTAACAATTTATAATATCTATTTATATATCTATTTATAACCGGTAGTAAAGGAAAAATAACGAGGGTGGGTTTCCCGTATTCCATTCTAGTCGACTAAGTGTAAAGTAAAAAGTCATAGAACGCTTTGGCCACTGTCACAGTAAACAATTAGAGTATTTTTGTAGACTTTTTTTCCTCGGTGTGTTCCACTCGGAGGGTTAATGACTGAAAATTTGAACAATATATATGAATTTATATAAGGAGAGTGTGAACTAATAGTATGAATTGAAAAACTGTAATTATATCAAGTGCCTCCTACTACAGGTGTGAAAGAATGTATTTGAGCTTTATAGGATGATTAAAAAGTATTTGATTAACAATTGAAAATTTGAACCATATATATAAATATATATAGGGAGAGTGTGAACTAATAGTAAATATTTAAAAATTGCATTAACATTAAGTGACATCCACTACAAGTTTAAAAAAAATATATATTAACTTTAGTGGATCATTAAAAAGTAATTATACAGTAAAAGTTGATTAATGACTGAAAATTTGAACAATATATATAAATATATATAAGGAGATTATGAACTAATAGTAGGAACTGAAAAACTGTATTAACATCAAGTGTCATCCACTACAAGTTTAAAAATATGTATTTGAACTCGAGTGGCTGATTAAAAAGTATTTGATTAATGACTGAAAATTTTAACAATGTATATGAATATATATAAGGAGAGTGTGAACTAATAGCAGGAATTGAAAACTGCATTAACATCAAGTGTCATCTACTACAAGTTTAAAAAATCTATTTGAACTTGAGTGGATGATTAAAAAGTATTGGATTAACGACTGAAAGTTTTAACAATATATATGGATATAAATAAGGAGAGTGTGAACTAATAGTAGGAATTGAAAAACTGTATTAACATCAAGTGTCATCTATTACAGATGTGAAAGAATGTATTTGAACTTGATTGGAGGATTAAAAAGTATTTGATTAACAGTTGAAAATTCGAACCACATATATAAATATATATAGGGAGAGTGTGAACTAATAGTAGGTATTTAAAAATCGTTTAAACATTACGTTTCATCCGCTACAAGTTTAAAAAAAATGTATTTGAACTTTTGGATATAATTAATTTTGGATATAATTAAAATGTATTTGATTAACGATTGAAAATTTGAACAAGATATATATATATATATATATATATATATATATATATATATATATATATATATATATATATATATATATATATATATATATATATATATATATATATATATATATATATATATAAGAATTAAAAAACTGTATTAACATCAAGTGTCATCCACTACAAGTTTAAAAAAATTTGTTTGAACTTAAGAGGAGAAATAAAAAATATTTGATTAACAATTGCAAATTTGAACAAAATATATAAATATATATAGGAAGAGTGTGAACTAATAGTAGGAATTGAAAATGATATAATTTAAATGTTAAAAATACTTATTTTAGTTAAATCTATATAAGACATAGGTTTGTACTTACATCTATATGAATTCCATCTAAATCATATTTCTGCGCTGGTGGGTAATCCTCAGGTATATATCTGTAGAATTCAACATTGTTTTTGTGCCATTTGATTGAATAAAGTTTTTCTCTTTCTAAGTCATATGTACAGTTCAGCCACACTCCATCTCCTTTCATAACAACAGCCGGAACAGATATTTTT
>CM063498.1:87839460-87841960 GCA_032207245.1 Pardosa pseudoannulata | reverse complement strand
AATTGATGTATTTCAATATAAAATATTTTTAAATACTATTTAAAATACTATTTAATTTATAAATCAGCTATTTAAATTTAAATTGACAAAATGATGAAATTTGAAGACATTTTTGACATTTTTGTTTATACATAAAAAGATTATTGTAGGTTGTTTTTAATTGTTACTACTAGTATAAGTTGCAACTAGTAAAGTTACATCAAGTAACTTTCATCAAAAATGGATTCCTACCACTTTGAAACAAAATTTATTCAGATTCCATTATGTATTTTAACTGTGATAAACATCTAAGTGTTACGTTTCAAAATGATGTTAAAACTTCAAAATCATACTCTTCACCGATTTAATTTATTTTTAAATGGATTCAATAAATATTATATTAACTGCATGGGGATGCGTCAAAATATTACAGTTCTATTACTTTAAAACTTAATCTTTGTCATTTTGGGGGAGACCGGTTCACTACTTTCATTTTGTGATATCAAGAATCTAATGTATTATCTCAAGCATATGATTTCAAGAAATAAATTGATTAAAAAATCAACAGCAATAATATAACAAGAAGAAGACGTTAAATGTGCGTATTTTGAATTGTTAATTTCCAAATTTAAAGATGATGTATTTCAATATGAAATATTTTAAAATATTATTTAAAATCAAGTATATAAATTTAAATTGACAAAATGATGAAATTGAAACACATTTTTGACAATTTTGTTTATACATAAAAATATTATTGTTGGTTGTTTTTCATTGTTACTACTAGTATAAGTTGTAACAAGTAAAGTTACATCAAGTAACTTTCATGAAAAATGGATTCCTACTACTTTAAAACAAAATTTATTCGGATTCCATTATGTATTTTAGCTGTGATAAACATCTAAGCGTTACGTTTTAAAATGAGGTTAAAACTTCAAAATCACTCTCTGCACCGATTTAATTTATTTTTAAATGGATTCAGTAAACATTATATCAACTACATGGGGATACGTCAAAGTATTACAGTTGTATTACTGTAAAACTTAATATTTGTCATTTTGGGGTAGATCGGTTCACTAAATTCATGTTGTGATATCAAGAATCTAAAGTATTATCTCAGGAATCTGTTTTGAAGAAATGAATTGATTAAAAAATTTACAGTAATAATATAACAATAAGAAGAATTTCAAATACATGTATTTTGAATTGTTAATTTCCAAATTTACAATTGATGTATTTCAATATAAAATATTTTTAAATTCATTTATACTGTTTGTGGGAATAAATTTGATAACATCAGTAGCCGACATTAGACCGACATATTTTAAATATTCTTCAACAAAAAATATATTTGCATTTTTCTTAGTTAATTTATTGTATGTAAATTAATTCATATTTTTAAAACTATTCAATGGATATAAAATTTACGATATTTAAAAAATATTTTTAATTACATTATTATTATAAATAGAAATTATTATATAAAATATTTAAAAAAATTAACATTAATAGGACAAGTAGAATCATTTGGATATTATTTTAAATTGCTAATTTAATACAATTAGTTTATACATTTAATTGAAGTGACTCTTATATTACTAGTATATTAAAATCAATATTTGGACCACGCTCTTTAAATATATTATGAGAAATAAAAATCTGAAATTGTCTTAAAATAAGTAGTCTAAATGTATCTTTCTGCATTTTTAAACTTTCCAGTCGTTTTCCGTTAAAAGTACCTGTTGAAACAATAATTTTACTATCGTAGTACCTTGTATAATTTGATTAATTTTAAAAACGAATTATGAATACAATTATAGAGAATTTTAGATGTGAATTTGCCCTTCAGTTTACGCATCTGATATACGAATAGTAAAACATTTTCGATCAGAAATTGAATATGTGTTATATCTCAAGTGAAAAGACTGATATGCTGTAGTGCATGTCGCAAGACCGTAAGATAATAGTATGTCAATATGAGACAATTTAAGAGTGTAGATTTACAGTGTTGTCTTTGAGTAGCTCCATATTTTCGGAATACATTGCAAATTACTATATTACACTTTATGCAGCTAGAGTGGGAAAAAATAAATCAGAAAGAAGCAGTTGGAATATGAGAAATACAGTTTTTGAATTTGAACTTAATGTGAGAGTGTAAAATAATGCAAGTTCTGGATTTAGAATGGAAGATGAGTGGTTATTTTAGAGTGGAAGTTGTTCCACTCTAAAATGTTCCGAAATATATTGTAGACTGATCTTTAGGATTGTGTTTAATAATAACGTGAGAAAATGTTAAATTGGAAAGGGAACGGGAAAAGAGTGTTAAAGAGTACAACTTTGGAGTTTTAGAATAGTTCTTTTTTTTCAGTATATAGCAACTTATAGCACTGCTAGAATTTAATTCTTTATATAGTTCGTTGAAAAAATTATGTTGGATAAAAATTATACTTCAAAAATTTCCAGACTAAAAGGTAAATAATTTATTCAAATTAAAGTAACATATAAAAAAATAATTCTTGTT
>CM063498.1:87831960-87836960 GCA_032207245.1 Pardosa pseudoannulata | reverse complement strand
AAACTACTTAAAAATTATATAGACATGTTATATTGTATTGTGAAAATGAAATAATTACTTAAAAATGTACTTTAACTAAGCGAGAATAATGTAGTTTTATAACGTGCATTCCTTAGATAAAATTCATGTAAGTATCTTCTCTTTCATTTTAGAAGTTTGAACCAAATTAACTCATTACAAGATGAAAATGGCGTAATGGTTTATAAACCTGTGGTTTGAAAAAGAACATTCGTTTTCAACAACTTTTTATACTAACCGATTTCATAGGTCTATAAATACGGTCAGCAATCATAACTAACATTTCAGAAAGCACGCAAAGCACTTTTCAAAATTCCTCACGATTTGAACTTCGTTTTAAAATCTATATAGAACCGCAGTATTCAAACGACACGCAAAACCTGCATCATTTATCGTGATTAAGTTCATTTTAGAATTTAGTGAGCAAGAGGCATTATCTGAACTCGTGCGCGCACTGTTTGTTTTAAGTGCGTTATCTTAATATTTCTAGAAGTCCGAATTGTATTGTATTTGAGTTAAGGTAAGGATATCTTCTAGCACAGATGTACATAGAAAGGGAATTACGTCAAACTAATATTGTTCCGATTCATATTTAACATTATATAAATAACAAAAATTAAATGATTTCATTTTATTTCATTTTATTAGAACTATTAATTTATTTTATACATTTAAATGAGGGGATAACGCCTCTGGCATCCAATGCCACGAAGTCAAGTGGCACGTGTTCTCCGGGTAGTGTTAAATGAGAGACAACCTCAGGGGTATACCTCCTTTAGGTACATACGGGTTTCACGCGCCCGAGGTTCACCTGAATGATATGGGTGTTCAGTTATTCCTGATAGACGAGCTTACCTTTGTAGTGTTTACTCATTATCGGGTTTAACAACATTAACAAGGACTATGATGGGAATCTCGTAGGTCAGAAGCCGTTCAATAGCTGTTGTAGTTGTTTTCGTCCCCAATGATCTTTAGCATGCATGCTGCTGTATGTCTTCAAAATAGATCAGCGTAAGAGTTGATATATGCATTTAAATCATAATGTGGAAAAAACAATGCAAGTGCGTTATAAAATATTCGAAGGTGATAACAAGTTTTCTAGTCACTAATATTTTCTTATTTCCAACATTACTCCAATTTTAAATTATATGAAGTTCAGAAAATAAACTTTTCGGTCATCCATGTTTTTAACTCCTAAACCTTGTTTTACGAATGAAGCACATTTTTTAGGTTACACTTTTTTAATGTTATAGCCCATTCCGTTGATCTTGGTTCTTTGCTTTTAAGTTCTCAATGACCTTTCCATTTCTGTTCTCATTGGTTTTACTAACGAGTATAATGCATTGCAATTCGTTGTCATTTGGACTCAATCATGCATTTGAAGAATTGTTTTGATAAACAAGAATGATCAAAATGATAAACATGAAAATTAACAAAATTTCTTAGAGTAAAGGTGATTATACTCTTGTAAAAGAAATTTACTCAAATATATATCGGATGTAAATAGCTATATGAGTTTAAAAAAATTTCATACCAACTGATGTAAGAAATAAAGTAGCATTTCCCCAGATAATTCTCTGTTTAAGATCTCAGCATGAATGTCAAGATAATTAAGATTATACTGATTAAAGGACTAAATAATTGAGGCTATATATCTTACTAAAAACTAATTACTTGCTGTAATTTTCTACTGAATTTAGATTCACGATGTATTCAAATAAGATAAAAGACAAAAAGTGTAAATATAAAATAGAAATGAATTTGGAAATGATAGTTATTATAAAAATTAAGTTTAATAGTGACTACTTAATAATAATATGTATAAGAATTGTAAAGTCATAAATTAATGTCTTAATTTTTTTCTGTTATAAATAAATTCTGAATAACAGTTATTGAACTCTAAGTGTATCATTCTGCAAGTCGTTCGGAGAATTTGCTAATAATAAAATACAATAAATAAGGGCATACGAAAATTGATTAAAACAATAGGCAGAATAAATTACTAAAAACTAAAATATTAAGAATTTTCATTTAAGATAAATGTAGGAAATATTTTTTACTTTACATTTTATCGTTAAAAGTGAAGACACAGATAATGACAAGTACATTTTGAACTTGTTTTTTGAAATTAAACTGCAAAATTTTCTGCATATAACAATAAACTTTAACAATATCACAAATGATTTGAAAGTTTAAAGGCAGTAAAAATATTAAATTTCGTTGTAAGTTTATTTTTCTGTGTTAAAAGAAGTGTAGTACAAGTGCAATACAATACAAGTTGAATTTGCGAGGTCTTGGATTTTATACTTTTATTTATTTTATACGCTTAACAAATTCTTTCTAATGCTTCTGATGAAATTAAGACCATTAGTTGTTTAAATTTCATGAGAAAGTTTATTTATTATTTTTACTTTTCAATAGACTTGAGAAACCTTAATTAAGTATTGTTCATTAAAAGTATAATATTCACTAGAAATTTTTAGTTTATTTATCAACATATAAATAATACTGAAACACCATAATATTCTTTATTTAACATCTATAATTCACTTGTTTTTACATATTATCTTACTAAGAATCACTTATTTAAATCTAAAATTTAATACCAAATTCAATAACATTTAGCGATATTTCTAAATAGATAGATCTTATACGTTCCCCTTAAAGCATCCTGTGATTTAACAAGCGACATTCTTCTCTGATATTTGCATTTAATTAAGTCGGACTTACTACTATCCTCCCACAACTCTTATTTCAATGCCTTTTAAATCCCTTCCGACACATTGTGTTCACTTTGGGATGCGTAAGGCGTGGATTTTAGTTGTCAGGTGTGTTTTCGAACAAGATACCGTGTGAAGTTCCTTTTCAAGAGGAATTTGACATGTGAAAAGATTCAGAAGAAAATCCTGAAAGGTGTGGTTGAGTTTAGAGCTGCAAAATTTATTCGTTCTCTTACAACATGGACAACTTCATTTTAACACCAGTTTTGCAGAAACTGAAAACAACAAAGTATTTCTCCGGGAGTCGTCACAGAAGAGCATTTAAATGATATTATTTGTATCTGGTACTATGCTCCGATTTTGCTACTCTTCTTACAAAGCACTAATACATCTGATGCCAGAATACGCATAAAAATATATTCAACACAATCTGAAATATTTTATGCAATTTTTTTTGTACTTTTAAAGTAATCTAATTTATATACTGGGTGGCCATAATCAAACTGACAGTGCTCACAGTGTTCTGTAGCGCGATCTATTTGTGAGAATGACGCCACATTTTGTAGGAAAATTAAACAAGACGGGGGACTAAGGATTCCACAAAAAAAAAAAAAAAAAAAAACAAATTAGTTCAAAAAGTCATCGCTAAGGGGATTTTGTACGCTGTGTATTAGAAAATAGATAGTAGTGTTAACAAATGCAAATTAATACGGAATAAATTTACCTTTTATTACTCGCATTTTCTGATTTAGTTCAAGTGCAATAGGGCAACACTTTTAATAAAGCGTAAAATCTACATAAACATCGATAAAGTCTCGTGATCTGCAATTTCACTTACGCAGAGCAGAAGAAGTTCTTTATTAAAATTTCACGTTACATCCATTGGCACAGTTAAGAAATTAATTTCCGTATTGATTTGCATTTGTTAACACTCTATTTTATATGCGAACAATGGCCGAACAATGGTTAGGGTGCTGGCCTTCGGTACCGGAATTCGTGGGTTCGAATCCCATTGTGGCATGTATGTTCGTAGCCGTTCGGAATCGGCTTCAAGCTGTAGGTCCCGGTCTCATTAACCCTCGTATTGCAAAAGAGTAGACTGTAGCACTTTAAGCTAAACCAAACCTATTTTCTATTACACAGCGCCAAATATTCCCCTAGCGGTGACTTTTTGAACTAATTTCTTTTTTAACGGAATTCTGTGTTCCCCGTCTTGTTTAATCTTTCTACAAAATGTGGCGTCCTTTTTTGCAAGTAGATCGCGCTACAGAACACTGTGAGCACTGTCAGTTTAATTATGATTATCCGGTATTTATTAATATTAATTGTAATTTAATTTAAATTATAAAGTTGTCTGAATTTTATAGATTTAATTGAGAACGAGTTATATATGTGGCAAATATATTGTGAAATAATAGTATGTTATAAATTCCAACAGTTTACCTTATTCAAAATAAGAAAAATAAAATACGAAAAACATAGAAATAACTTTTGTGAATATATTTGAATGAATGAATTAATGAATTTTTAAATAAATATTAACATACTGTTAAGAAATATTAAGATTTTTTTGACGATATTACTTTTTGAAATATAACTATAACCGCAGATATATTAACATATCATACATTGAAATATCTACCAAGATAGCACATATTTCTATTGCTTTTATTAATAAAATAGAAGTAAAATTAAACTGTGGCAAACTCGACGATTCGCAAATTTCACAACAAGCATTTTTAAGTTAATATTAAAAAACACTCTAAATATGTTAGATGCTTTGCACACATATGCTGCTAAAAAACTTTGCAACAAACTCTGTTTTGTTTGTCGTACATATTAAGTATTTATTTTAACATGTATTAATGTATGTTAATTTTCCAATTAGAATGTTCATGGTACATTCGGATGTTTCTGGCCTCTTTTGGTTTGTCCTAACATAAACTCGTTTTAGAGTTGGCAGTGCCCTAGGAATTATCCATCTATCTATCTGTCTATATGCTACTAAAACATTAAAAAAATTTGTTATAATATTATATTGTTATAATTATATTTATTAATATTTATTTGCATAAATATACATTACAATGTTCTGTTTAATTTCTTTCAATTAAATTTTCATGTGATACAAAATTGTTTACCAAAACCAATGTTTCTCAACGATATATTTAAAATGTGTGTATATCTTATTTTATTTTTTTTAAAACTCAGATTTAGTAAACAACATATTACAATGCAATGTAAAGAACTGCAACTTTCTCT
>CM063498.1:87816960-87821960 GCA_032207245.1 Pardosa pseudoannulata | reverse complement strand
AAGCCAAATGCAAAAACATGCCAAATAAAATTATTATTCCAATGTTATCAAACAACTTTGATAAGAGTTCAGTTATCCATTCTGCTATATACGTATTCAGAAAGTTCTCTTTAATCGAAGATTCGAGGTACATATCAACTAAAGAAAACAAAAACCTCATAATTCCTCAATTTAAGTTATCTGCGCAAACAGACATGAGTAAAAATTATAAAATCCTTATAAAGATTTTAAGTTTTTGTTTCATATAATGAAATTGTAAAATTATACTGTTTCTCCTAATCAATGACAAGAAATTTTCTTTAACTGATTATCACATGAAATTCTAGAAGCATATTCTAATAATAAGCCAAATATTAAACGAAATATTTATCAAAGCAAGATTAAACATCTTATTAGTTATTATGTTTATTCTTACAGTAGTGTTTGAATGTGTGTTCAAGGTGAGCACTGTTTTGAATATTAAATGTTAAAATTAACTTCATATTAAAAAAAAACCCGTATAAATAAAATTTCTGTATTAATATATAATAGTAAGTATAATTACAAAATACCCCTTAGTTAAATTTATAAGTTACGTATGACACGGTAACTTCAGTTGTATTAATTGCTACTTTTCAAACTATCCGTTTGCATTGCTTAATTTTCTTTACGTTTTGACATATACTAAACGTGAGCCTTCTGTAATCAAAGGTTACGACTAGTTACTGAGAGATTGCGGGTTCGGATCTCGAGCTGGCAAAGATTCTCCGTATTTGCTAAACATGACTGTGGCACGTAAAATATGCTCGTCGGCACAATGTTCTCCAAGTTTTGGGAATGGAAGGCCAATCCTATGGGTTTTCTGCTTGGTCCCTGCTTGAAAATTACTATAATCCACTTGAGCGTAAGTTGTATTTTCACCATCGAGGTGCTCGTTAAAGCGAAAAGCTCATCCCTTTGCGTTAATACGAGTAGCCTCCAGCTCAATGGTGCTTGGTTTGACCAAGTGACAAAAGACAACAACATAAACAAAACTCTGCTTTACTTAATATTTAACATAGTTTTGCAAGTATTTACAATATGAAACATATCACGGAACATCGAATCCTATTTATACATGACCATAAAAATAATACAAGATATATTCGGATAAGATTATTTTAATAATATTAAAACTTTTTATATTTTATTATGCTACAAAAATCTTAACATTAATAATTCAAAGATTTTCTGCCGCTTGACTTTTTAAAACAGAAGAAACTTAGTTTACCCCAATACACATATTACAGTGTATTTATTAATAAAAATTTCTGTAATAATTCGTAATTTAAAAACATACTAAAATGGCTATCATGATAAACCAATAGATTTATTTAAGAGTAGTAGAACTGAGAACACTAAAGAAAAGTAAGTATGAATAAAGAAGAGAATTTCGTATAAAATTATTGGCTGCACGAATTTTGATTTCATGAAATATATGAAATTTAGTCATACCACATAAACAATTTTTTGTAGAATATGAATTTACATAAAATCTTGAAGAAAATAATCTATGTTATAATTTAACCTGAAATATTAGGTCACTGAATTAAATATAACTACAAATATTAAATTGCATTTAAACCACTTTATTTATCCAATAAAAATACAAAAATATTTAACGAGGACAAAATTAAGTGTATATCTTTTCCCCTCTCTTGAAATCCATAGCTTTGTAATTTTTGTATTTCAAAGCTAAATATTTTAGACAAAGCAAAGAAAAGAAAATTTTAAATATTTTTAAAACTTTTCCATTGATTCTGAAAATTTAAACTAAACAAGAAAGTTTGTAGTATCAAAATTATAAAGAGTGTCTAAAACTATTGATCCTTTTGAGTAATTTGATATCTTGCCTGGGAAACTTTTTCACTTCAGACTAGATATCCATAATATTCAAGATGTCTTTCTTTTATTATATTGGAGAATAGAGATATTTTTCAAAGAAATTGGCCATTTTCTGTACTATTCTACATTTGAAGGCAAATACTTAAGACAATCTATGTAAATGCAAGTAAGTGCCAGTATTTTACTATACGATGATTAATAAAAAAACTGCAGTGTATTCAAGACTATCAACTGTCAAAATAATTGCTTGGAAATAATTAACCAGAGATTGTTTTAATCATAATAAATTTTGTTTTTATTAATAAGGGTGTATTCCAAATATGCTTAAGGTATCCGACTACGTTTGGAGAACTTTTTTCTTTAAACGTAGAAACTAATTAATGTTTTTACATTTTTAGATTTATTTTTTATATTATTATAGAGAATTGCACTTAAAAAAATTCATTCCAGGAGAATTTTTTATAAAATTTCTAATAAATGAAGAAAATTTAGTAAAATAATCGGGTGTTTCCAAAAGGTCTAATTTTTTAATAAATTAAATTATTTCAATATTTTTTGATGCAACACATTTCTTATACACTGGACTAGTGAATCACCTAAAATATTTGCTTAATTTACATTTGGTAAAATATGTTGGCCCTTCAAAATCATACACATTGAATTTTTAACGAATTTTCATTACCTTGATATCACTAGTAACCCAAATTTAAAGTAGGTCATTCACTAGTAAATACTATCAAAAGCATTCATAATAATTTTCAACAAAATATTTTAAGAACTTTTTGAGAAATCACATTTCAAGTTTCAACATTTTATTAAAAATACCGTTCTGAGAAAAACGCATTTCAAGTTTATGAAAGCAACTTTAACTATTTTAAAATTAAAATACATGTTTAAAATTCCCACCACTTTCTTGCTTCAAAACTTTCTAATTGGAAAGTTGCTAATTATTAAAAATACTAATAAAAATGTTTAAACTAATCTTCATGAAAATTTAAAAAGTTTTGTCCGATAAATGCTGTTTAAAAGGCTTTAAATTCGCAACTTCCGGTTCCGAAATCGCTACTTCCGTTTTGTTTTGATAGCTATCACTGATGTTTAAACAGCTGTAACTTTTCTTTAAAATGCCGTAGAGACAAAACAAAAACAGATATAAAAGACTAAAAGTTGAAAATTTGCAACAGAGAAACAAAAAAAAATTATGACTTTTGGCAAAAAATGACGTTTTTAACGTAGACGAATGCCTTAAAACATTGAACATTTTGGTTATTACGAGGAATACTTTACAACAACAAGAATGCATATTACTGATATTGTTTAAATACTATCCTCTAATTAAATAATTCCAATGAATTATTCTGTTGAATGTACAGTTAATGCAAATATCTATGAATGAAACAGGGATTATTTTGATATTTACATGAATAATCAGCCAGTTTAACTATTTCAACTCCTTAAGAGTTTCAGTTCGAAAAAATGTCAGTTTTTTATTGCATGTTTTTTTATATTTGAAAGTAAGAAAATGTTATATTCCTAATTATTTTAATCACGTATAGTAACATTTTTCCTAAAATCAAATAATGTTTTTCCTGGAAGTTATCTTTTCTCTCTCATGTACACCAGACGTGGAAGTTACATTTACAGTTGTGCATATAAAAAATGTAATTATTTTCGATTATAATTACTACACAATTATTTTCGAATGCAAGTACTACAAGTACATTTACGTAATCTGTTTTTTTTATATATTTGTAAGCAGGAAAATGTTATATTTCTAATTATTTTAATCACGTGTAACAACATTTTTCCTAAAATAAAATAATGTTTCTAATGGAAGTTATTTATTCTCTCTCATGTACACCAGACATGGAAGTTACATTTACAGTAGTGCATATCAAAAATGTAAATATTTTCAATTATAATTACTACACAGTTACTTTCTAATGCAAATACTACAATTATTACTACAATTATCACTACATTATTTATACACATGTACATTTACTCAATCTGTTTTTTTATATATTTGTAAGTCGGAAAATGTTATATTTCTAATTATTTTAATTACGTATAACAATGTTTTTCCTAAAATAAAATAATGTTTTCCCTGGAAGTTATCTTTTCTTTCTCATGTACACCAGACATGTAAGTTACTTTTACAGTTGTACATATAAAAAATGTAAATATTTTCAATTATAATTACTACACAGCTACTTTCTAATGCAAATACTACAATTATTACTACATTATTTATATACATGTACATTTACTCAATCTGTTTTTTTTATATATTTGTAAGTAGGAAAATGTTATATTTCTAATTATTTTAATTACGTATAACAATGTTTTTCCTAAAATAAAATATTGTTTTTAATGGCAGTTAACTTTTCTTTCTCATTCCTAAAATAAAATATTGTTTTTAATGGAAGTTAACTTTTCTTTCTCATTCCTAAAATAAAATATTGTTTTTAATGGAAGTTAACTTTTCTTTCTCATGTACACCAGACATGTAAGTTACTTTTACAGTTGTACATATAAAAATGTAAATATTTTCAATTATAATTACTACACAGTTACTTTCTAATGCAAATACTACAATTATTACTACATTATTTATATACATGTACATTTACTCAATCTGTTTTTTTTATATATTTGTAAGTAGGAAAATGTTATATTTCTAATTATTTTAATTACGTATAACAATGTTTTTCCTAAAATAAAATAATGTTTTCTCTGGAAGTTAACTTTTCTTTCTCATGTACACCAGACATGTAAGTTACTTTTACAGTTGTACATATAAAAATGTAAATATTTTCAATTATAATTACTACACAGTTACTTTCTAATGCAAATACTACAATTATTACTACACAATTATTACTACAATTATTACTACATTATTTATACACATGTACATTTACTCAATCTGTTTTTTTATATATTTGTAAGTAGGAAAATGTTATATTTCTAATTATTTTAATTACGTATAACAATGTTTTTCCTAAAATAAAATAATGTTTTTCCTGGAAGGTAACTTTTTTTTCTCATGTACACCAGACATGTAAGTTACTTTTACAGTTGTACATATAAAAAATGTAAATATTTCAATTATAATTACTACACAGTTACTTTCT
>CM063498.1:87794460-87811960 GCA_032207245.1 Pardosa pseudoannulata | reverse complement strand
GATTGTTTCCATGTTATAGAGCTGTTTATGATTTTCCAATAAAAAATAACCTAAAAAATAATATAATAACCAGGTTCTTCTTTTAAACTAATGTCCTATATTTAAAAAAATTTGATTATCGTTAGGAATTAATCACTAGCCTTTTTATTTTGATTAGTAATGCAGTATTTAAATATTAAGAATGTCACTTTTATAGTTTTATAGCACATTCTAATATATGTTAACATTAATAATTTTTTCTGCGATTGTTTCCACGTTTATGAGCTGTTTATAATTTTCCAATAAAAAGTAACCTAAAAAATAACATAACAACCAGGTTCTTCTTTTAAACTAATGTCCTATATTTAAAAAATTTTGATTATCGTTAGGAATTAATCACTAGCCTTTTTATTTTGATTAGTAATGCAGTATTTAAATATTAAGAATGTCACTTTTATAGTTTTATAGCACATTCTAATATATGATAGGATTAATATTTTTTTCTGTGATTGTTTCCACGTTTATGAGATGTTTATAATTTTCCAATAAAAAGTAATCTAAAAATTAACATAATAACCAGGTTCTTCTTTTAAACTAATGTCCTATATTTAAAATAATTTTAACTACCGTTAGGAAATGTTCACTTTCATTTTATTTTGATTAATAATGCAGTATTGAAATATTAAGAATGTCACTTTTATTGTCTTATAGCATATTCTGCTATATGCTAACATTATTATTACTTTTTCTACTATTGTTTCCATGTTTAAGAGATGTTTATGATTTTCCAATAAAATATAACCTAAAGAGGAAAAATAGCATAATAACTAGGCTCTTCATTTAAACTAATGTCGTATATGTAAAATAATTTTGACTATAGTTCCGAATTAATCACTTCCATTTTTACTTTCATTAGTAATGCAAAATTAAAATATTAAGAATGTCCCTTTTATAGCTTTATTTCATATTATACTATATGTTAACATTATTAATCCTTGTTTGTTGTGATTATTTCCATGTTTATCGGCTGTTTATGATTTTTCAGTAAAAAATAACGTAAAAATAAAAATAACACAAGGACCATAATTTCATAAAATTGCATTATATTTCGAATATTTTAATTTTTTTGTTATTAATATAACTATATATTCTATGAAACCTTTAAACTCTCATCTATTTTTCCACCAAATAAATGTTTTATATCTGTATTTAAGAATTTAAAAAATTGTATTACTTTTTCACAAATTTTATATTTTTAGTGTTTTTATAGAAATGCCTGACCACTATAACTTCTATGATTATACATGAAATATTAAAATGAGATTCAGATTTTAAAATCTAAGTTTTAGTTTTGATGTATATTTCCATTATTTTTATATAGATAAAAAATTTAAATATAGATAAAATAAGTCAGTATTAGAAACTATTTACTTAAATTCTTTACCACTAAAGATTGACATTTGATAAATTTTCTTTTTCCAATAATTGCATCATCGATGCTACTTCAAGCGAATTTCTGAATGTGCCCTTTAATATATATGCAGGATAGATAAAATAAAGAAATAGTGAATAGAAAACGGTATTTTATCTATGAGACAATTTTATGCTCTTTCATCGTTGGAATGAGTTTTATTTGATTCGCTTTTATAATAAATTTTTTTTTCTCTTTTGGTATTCCTTTCTTTTTGAGGCCTATAAAATTTACTGGAAAACTGCTCTTTTCTTTATCCCTGCTCGTGAATATTGACATAGCTTAAAATTAGTTTTCAGAAAAGGTTTCTTCTTGACTGAGCAAATTCTAAATGTCAAATGTTTCCTTTCATACCCTTTTAAACCTTTTTAATATGTTTTAAAAGTACACAGACAAAGTTCACACTTCCTTCAGAGAAAAACGATTGGTAATCATCAAAGAATATTAGGACTAGCGAATTGACTTTAGTAAGATTTTATAGCTTTTGAATGAATGAGACAACAGTCCTACATTTTCTTAGAATAAATTTTCGTAGTAATTTATTATTTGAAAATGTTTAGAGGTACGGGTTTTGAAAGCAAAGTGTATATTAAAGATAATTAAAAGATAATTAAAGGATGATTGTCGTTATTGATGATTAATGGATAATTGTGATAATTAATATTTAATAATAATTGTAATAATTATAATATTTATATATTACTAATATTTATATATCATTAATTAATAACTGTTAATAATATGAATGATTAATAATAAATCTGATGATTAATGGATTACCAGATAGTTTAAGGATTCAAGTATTTTTTTCTATCTCGGAAGATTCAATATGTAAATTTAAATATATTTAGATACTATAAACACATTCCTATATACGTATATATGTACGCCACACACACATATACTTGTGTGTTAAATATATTTAGATACTATAAATACACTCCTATAACCGTATGTATATACGCCATACACACAAATATGTTTGTGTGTGTGTGTGTAAATTTAAATTAATTTAGATACTAAAACACATTCCCGTATGCTTATATATATGCTCCCCACACACATATAGGTGTGTCTGTAAATTTCAATATATTTTGATGCTATAAACATATTTCTATAAGCTTTATATATATAAGCTTTTCGAAATATGTTTATAATATCAAAATATATTATACGTAACACACACATGTTTATTTATTTATGTGTATAAATTTAAATTAATTTACATACTCTAACTCCTATATGCGTATATACATATACACCACACACTTATAAGTGTGTGTGTGTATACAAATAGATAAGATATTTAAATACTATAAACACATTCCGATATGCGTATATATGTACGAGATGTGTCACAGACGATTTTTGCATCATAATAAAATGTGAGGTGTAGTCATAATGTCATAATGCGTCACCAGAGAGGGGAATTTATGGCACCAAATTCCCATTACTGGTGAATTCTGACATCAGTATGACGAGAAGGACACCGAGGCATATGACGAGGCAGCAAAATGGTAGCGCCCTGTGTAGCTATTAAATCCGATTACAATGCGCACGTGCTTCCGTTTATAGCTGTTAATTGTAAGACAAATAACTCTGGTTATTAATGTGAGATTTCTATATATAATACCGCAAACATACACGTTTGATTCAGATGATTAGCATAGTAACAACTTTGATTCATTCATTAAAATAGTATTTGAAACTATGATTGACATTTAGATATTACATACTATAATTACAACTGTTTTTCCATCGGAACAAATGTCGTAATTTACACTTAAGTATTTACTTGTTTTTTTTTGTAATCAATTTGTGAATATTTATAGACTCTTTGCAGTGCTTTAAGCTTGTGTAAAGAATGAACAGCGGTAGCTCAGTGGTCAAAGGAAACACTCTTGAAACTGGAAGCTTGCGGGTTAGGAGCCTGAGCCGGCCTAAGATCCGCCTTGATCGTTAAAGGTGACTGGGGAAAGTAAAATAGGTTAGTGGTCTCAATGTGCTCCAAGTTCTCAATCAATACCTCTGAGGATGGGAGGCTAAGTTTATGGGTCTTCTGCTTAATCCCTACTTCAAAATTACGGGTACCCACTTTAGCATAATTCTTACTTTCACCTTTGAGTTGATAGTCAAAATGAATATGCTCACCCTTTTGACTTAATACGAATTGGTTTCAAGGCTCAAATGTACTTGGTTTGACCAAGTGGCATAAGACAACATCAACAACAACAAAAAGTGTAAAGAATAAAAGTTTTAAATCTGAGTTAACAATAACATATGTACATTCGATGCCAAGACTAAAAAACACAAAAAAAAAGCATTAACCCTTTAACAGTTTTATTATTTCACGAATTCGGATCCAAAAATGTCACACTTTTTTATTTCATATTTTTGTTCATGTTACATTTGTAAGCTGTAAAATGTTTTTTTAAAAGTAATATTTCTTATTATTTTAAGCATATGTAACAACTATTTTTTACAAGAAATAAAAAAATGTTTTCCTTGAAAGTTGATTATTCTCTCTCATGTATGCCAGACAGGGAAGCTATATTTACAGTTGTGCATATAAAAATACAAATATTTTCGATAACAATTATACACAATTATTTTCGGATGTAAATACTACAAGTACTTTTACTTAACTTATATTTTTCAAAGATTATATTTAGATAGATAAATCTTGAAAGAGGGCAAGAGGCATAGTCCAGCGTTACAGTCTAGAGAAAAATACCAAGTCTCTTTTTTAATAATTCATTTGTAGCAGTCATCATTTGTAGTTTTTCTTCAGTAAACACCATAGCACTAGTTTGCAGGTCTTAGTGTTTTGTCTGTAGATGTAATGACCTCTAAGAAGTCTCTTTTGGTCAGTCTGTAAAAACCTGAATCTAAAGTCAAGCAAAAAACTCAAAGATAAAAACGCGTGAAGTAATGCAAAACCTACCAGAAAGCCCACGCTTTTAAATGGAAACGTAATTCACTTCGAAAACTAACATCTGTAAGACACCTGTAGGACTAATTTGACATAAAAATACAAAAGTTACTACTAAAACAGTGAGAATGAGAAAGAAATCAGATTGCCCTTACATCGTACGGGCAAATCATTAAAAGCACGGTAACCGTGCCAGTACGGTGTACGTGCAAAACATCAAGGGGTTAAGGAAAACTTCATGTTCTATGATAGTTTACATTAGATAAACTTTAATCTTTTAGTGGAATCTCTTGGTTATCTGAAGTTTCATATTCTTAATAAAATAAAATAAAACGTCTCTAAACTTTATATACGGAAAATAGATAGATTGCATATAAAAAATTTTTTCCAGTAACATGAAGGTTGTAAGCTATGTAAACTACTTAACACAAGAAATACTGTCCTAGAATAATCTCCAATACGTCATTCTCCTCCGAGAAACCTGATGGAGTCTTCTGAGACACTCCACTTACCCATTTGCAGTAAACGGCTACGAGACCAAGTAACAAAATTAATCCTCAAGTGCTATATCGTGTCTGTCAAAAATATTTTACCATGCTCATAAAATATGCATTTCGTAACAAGCATATCCTTGGATAAAAAATGATGTCATATTGTAGAGAAAAGAGGAGATATCCGCTGGATTAATTTCTGTTATTTGCAGTGTAACGGTAACATGGCAACCGTTTTCAACTTCATATTTGAAGACATATCAGAGGTTTAAAAAAACTGTAATTTGATAACCTTTTCAAGCTAGGGAGAGAAAAATATATCTATTGACATCATTTTTCTTCACGCCTGTCTAGCGGAACTAAAAAAGGTAATTAATTTATCATTGCTTGTAAAGTGAAGGGTTTCCCTTAAAACATTCTCTTTCAAGCATTTTACAATTAGAATTATTGAAAGAACAGATAGATTGGCAGATGTCTTTTACATTTCCAATGCTTATTAATATTAAAGTTTATTTTTGAAATCTATAAAACACATTATTTTAAACCACTGCACACCTTATTAAAGTCTTTTGATTTGTATACTTAAATTTACATAAGAATATATTAATTTGGATTTTCTGAGAATAACAAAATTTTACAAAATATCAATATTATTCCATAACTTACTATTTACTAAATTAAAACCCATTATGCTGATTTAAAATTTGAAAAATTCTTTTAAATTCCTTAAAAGTATTGAAATTTGTATAATTTTTTGATTCGTAGTAGGATTTATATAGTTTGATTTACTATATATCTTAAATAATAAAATTAAATGTATTTCATAAAATATAATTTTGATTCTAAAATTCCTTCAATTATATAATTGACTTATCTATAATCGACTTGACATTTAATACAATGTATCATTTTAACATTTATTCACTGTTTTTTATTTTATCATTTAATTTTACCACACTTTCTATAACAATCATACACTACGTCTAATCTGAAAGTGCGTACAAAATAAGCTTTTTAAAATAGTTTTCATTATTTTACAAGTTCTTATTTCGCAGATAAATATTGCCTTTAAGGCCTATAAAACTTTATACTTTACACTGCAATACATATAATTCTAATAAATATGTTTTAAACAATTCTAGATCGACTACCAAGATCATATTTTTTAAACAATATTGTCTTCTTTTAAGACCAATAAATGAATGGATCTACATTGTAAATTAAAGTGTGTCTTATAAATTTATCCTTATTTCTAAATCTATATTTACTTAATCCTTCAAAAAAGGGAAAATATAGTTCGTCAGCTACGCAATTTCTTTCGATAGAAAAAAATCTGAAACTAGTAAAAAAATCCGCATTTGACATAGAATGTAAAAAAAAGGATGAAAATATAAATGGTTGCTACATAGACCAAAAGGCTGTTGGAATGCAATGAAGAAAGTTTATTTGCGGCGGTTACAGAGTTGAAAGAATATATTCAGTTTAATATTTTCATTTCGAGGAATATTTTCAATAAGGAATATTTATTGTAGTATCAGTTACTATAGATATAGTGGTAAAAATATTAAAATAAGTTGTACATGTACACATTCAGAATAAATTCAAATTCTCTTTCTTATTTGCATTGCAATTCTGAAAGCACAAATATTATTACTGACTAAATTTTCTGTTACGATATCTTCTAGATGAATTGTTATGTCATTTCCAATACAAGAACTCAGAAAAAAGAAATAAATTATCTTTTAAAATGCAGCATCAAAATCGCGAATGAAACTGTGTTTCATATATTCATCAATACTTCTAAATCGATCCTTTACTGTCTTTCAAAACTAGGAAAATAAAGTTCGTAAGCTGCAAATTCACTTCGATCCCTGAAATCTCAAACCTGTCAAAAGTACATATTTGACATAGAATGTGCCAACAGGGTAAACATATAAATGATTGGGACATGGTTCACGGGGATATTGGAATGCAAGGATGAAAGGTTATTTGCAGCAGTTATAGAGTGTAAAGCAAATATT
The DNA here is from genome assembly GCA_032207245.1 of Pardosa pseudoannulata. Classification (NCBI taxonomy): domain Eukaryota; kingdom Metazoa; phylum Arthropoda; class Arachnida; order Araneae; family Lycosidae; genus Pardosa; species Pardosa pseudoannulata. Next base: position 87,805,066 of record CM063498.1, on the reverse strand, counting down.
CAAACAGCTTCATATTTTTACATTGAGAAATATTTTCTCTGGGAAATATTTATTGTGATAATAGTTCCTATACATATCCTGGTGGAATTTAAAAAGTATAATGTGTATATATGTAATGTATTGATAATTATACTATTATGTATGTACATTATTTTCTCTAATTTTAATTTTATATTTAGAGGAAAAGAAGAATCAATTTATCGAAAAATGTTATTTACGCTTTTCATAAAAACTCTATTAGCATGCAATTTTTCACATAACTCAAGACTCTTCCCTTGAGATGTTTTTGACTGATTTGCACCCTAACCTTGTTCCTTTGAGAATAGGCTTGAGTCCCACTCTTATAGGACTACTTTTAGGTTAAATTGGTGTCAAATCTGCTGCTGTCAAGATTTGCTCGGTTAGAGTTCGAGAGCTAGAGTCTGCTATTTTGCTACATGACAGCAAATGAGACCATTATCTACTGTTAATATATATATTAAAAAATATATATAATATATATATGAAAGTAATTATAATTATACTATTTATGTATCTTACTCTAATTATAATTGTATATCTCTAGCTCCAGTTTATGGAAAAATGTTTTTTTTTGTACATCTATTAGCCTGTTCACATAATTTCTGCCCACTAACCTTGTTTCAATGAGTTGCTTGATGGTTAACTACTTTCACATTATGTTAAATTGTGGCAAACCTTTGATGTGAAGATTTTGGTTTGTCTAAGACAATGCTCTGTATTTTCCTACATGACAGCTAATGAGGCAGTATACTGTTTAAGCCGATTAACTACTGGCGTACAACATAAGTAATTGAAAGCAGCGACTCGAATTAGCAGCGTCTCACCTAATTTCGCCGTTAGTTTCAGTATAAAAATTTTTTTTCACACCTTTTGGTGGTTTTTGTAATTGTTCCCGTGAGTCCTGCTGTTAGTTGACTACTTTCACATTAAATTGTTGCAAACCTTTTTTATGTGAAGATTTGCTTTGTCTGGGGCAATATCACCTATTATTTTCTTACAGGATAGCTAATGAGACAGTGATTTACTGTTTAAAGCCGATTCCTAACTACTACAGACAAAAAAAGAAAGACTCGAACTCATAACAGTACCCTTCCCATTCGGCTAACGTTTGGTGGTCTTGTAAAGACGCATGAATGCTTTAGTCTAATATAAAATGAAGTTCTGCAGTTTAAATAAAGTATTAAGTAGGAAAAGAAAGTTGTAATGAACTTTGAGCGATAGCTTTTCTTTAAGTTATCGTAAAAGCGTTATAAAAAGCCTTCGACTGAATTCAGTAGCCAATTCTAGCTCCAGGAAATCAGTAAAATATGTTCGTGGTCACAATGTCATCCAAGTTCTCAATAAATACCTCTGGAGTTGGCAGCCCAAGTCTTTGGGTACTCTTCTTGGTCCATACTTCAAAATTACCAGGACCTACTTGAGCATAAGTAGCACTTTCAACTTTAAGGTGCTCGTTATAATGAAAGGCGCACTCCTTTGCCTTATATAGAGTAGCCTCCGGCTCAATCGTGCTTTGTTTGACTAAATGGCAGAAGAGAACTACAACATTGTATGACTAAATTCCAGACATGTGGATACATACACATCCAGAATTAACAAATCTTCTCTTTGTTAGTTCCATTGCATTTTTGAATGTAGAAATATCACTACCAACTAAAATTTCTCCTGTCAACTATTTCAAAGGAATTTTTACGTCATTCCGAATTTTAGAATCTGAAAAAGTAAACCAGATTAACTTCAAAAATTTCGAGCAAACGTTTTGCGTCTCCCATTTGAAACTGCAAATAATAGATACACATTCACTTTACAGCGTTGTGAAAATTAATATTCAAGAGCAACTACTCTGGGGATGTCAAAAATACTTTGGCTCATACAATATGCATTTTTAAAGAGTCTTTTCAGAGATAATGTAGAGCATCATAAACAGGCGGGAGTGAGAAAGAAATCTATTCTATACAAAAAAAATATATATTCTTACGCAAGAAAAGAAATGAAATTTAAGTGTTTCGGCTTCAAGAAATCTACTATGACAGACTATTGATATATTTTAGATTTTTTTTTATATATAAGGATAAAAAGATAAAAATGCTAGTTTTGTTTATTCCATATTCCCTTATTAGTTAAATAAAAAGTTATTTTTCTTGAGTGTGTTTAGAGATTAAGAAAAACAAACAGTTTTCTAACCGTGTTAACCTGGAATATTTATATTTTGTGCTATCATTTTACACATTTCTTGTTGAATATTTAAAATTCCAAAACTTGACAACGTGCAACATGGTACTGCTTACTATTTGTTTTTATCTCTTCTAATACTTGAATAAATACTTTCTTATATAATTCCTTAAATAAGCTTGGAAAATAACGAGACTACAAAAAAAGTGAATCATGGTAGCTCAGTCTGCAAAGGCAACGATCTCGTAACCGGAGAGTTTTGAGATCGGAGCTTGAGAAGGCCGACGCTCCGCCCTGTCTATTAATGGCGGCTGAAACTTCCAATCGATGTATCAATGCATCTGGAGGTGACATGCCAAGCTTGTTCTCTGCTTGCAAACTATGAGGACCCAATATGTTTGATTGTGTTGTATTAGGATGTAATGTTAACCATCTACAGGCAACTCGTATAATAAAATGATCAACAAACTCAGAAGCATTTCAAGGGCGAATGCCTCATGTTATTAAAAAAACTGGAAAAATAACGACTAATTTTCTTTCAATAATTAAATTTTCTCTCAGTCTTTTGACATGATATACCGACCGCACTGTCAAGAAATAACCGAACACTTAACTGTAACCAAGAAAGGGTTAGAGGAATTCATTTGTACTATCGACCCCTTGCCTCTTTTGCACGTAGAACATACGGGAGCGATTACGGTGCTTGTAATGATCTGCTTGTACGGCTTAAGGGCAATCTGATTACTTTGTCGTTCTCACTGTTTTGGCCTCTCTTTGGTAGTTTTAATGTTAAATTAGTATTATAGATGTCCACAAGATGTTAGTTTTGTAAGTGTATTCTGTTTGATTTATAAACAGTGGCTGTTCACGATCCCGAGGTACTTAAGTGATCTTTCTCTAGCATCCTTCCTGATAGTCACGAACTTACCCCTGTAGTGTTTGCTCCTTTCCAGGTTGGACCACATTAAAATCGGACCACGACGGACCTCTCGTAGGTCAGCGGTGGCTTGGTAGCCATTTATGGGTCGTTGTTGCTGCACGATCATCAATAGTTGCTGCTGTATGTCTTCGGGTGGGTCAACGTAAAACACACTTATAAACAGTAGATTTCTGATAAGTTTTGCATTACTCCGTGAGTTTTTGGCTTAACTTTGCCTTCAGTTCATAGGGGACTGATGGAGATAGTGGTAATTCCCCCTATAGACAAAAGCTAAAACTTGCGAACCAGTTATTTGTGTGTTCATTGAAGAAAAACGACAGCAGAAAAATCCTGAGAAAAGAGACTAGGTATGTTCTTCCTGATTATGACGTTGGAGTACACCTTTTGGCCTTTTTCAAGATTTATCGGACTAAATCTGATCTTTGAAAAAACAGGTTAAGTAACTGCATACGTAGTTATTGCATTCGAAAAGAATTGTTTAGTAATTATAATGGAAAATATTTGTAATTGTTTATGTACAAATGTAAATGTAACTTTCCTTTCTAGCGAGCATGAGAGAGAAATGACAACTTCCAGGGAAAACATTTATTAATTTCCAGTAAAAACGTTGTTATATATGCTTAAAATAAATAGAAATATTACTTTTTTAACATTTTCTTGCTTACATATGTAAAATATACAAAAACATGCACCTAAAATGTGAAATTTGATCGAAGTAGTGAGAAAAATGGAACTGTTAAGAAGTTAAAATTTTGAGCAGCAGGATACAGGTCATTATCTCGTAAACTAAATGTGTATCATTTATATAAATATACAACTGTATAAAGCAGTTTCTATTACAGTTCAGTTATGTATAGAATAATAAATATTTACGGCTTTCAATGCAAATGTCTATTAGTATAAAAATTTATTAATAAATTCAAGATATGTTTCAAAAGTGCAATTTTTAGATGTTTCAAAAAAGCAGTTTTAATAAACATTTAGATAATGCATATTACTTTTTATTCTATTGATTGTTTTCTTCAATATTGATTTTCTTGAAATATTAAAAACGTAATTGGATAAGAAGAAATTAAATTTTAAAAGAGAAGAAAAGTTTAAAGTTTTTGTCTTTCGACATCGTTTAATGTTAAAAACTGTCAACTAGACAAAATTTGATAATTTTATATTTGTGTTTCTCCAAGTGTGATATACATTTAAAAATTAAAAAGTGATGTTTTGATTTATCATCTCATAATGAATAATATATCGAAGAAACCAGTTAAAAAAGTAAATCATGTCAGTCTTTTCACAGTCTTCGTAACATATATTGTGTTTCCTAATTTTCTTTAATCTTAGATTCCACGAAACAAAATTGTTAGATTCCGAAACTCATATCTTCATTATTTAAACAAAAGTATCATTAAACTACTGACACTAGTTGCGTGTATTTTCAGAACTTAAATCCTCATATATCAGACGATTTAAATTCTTAACAGTTGTGCGAAAGCCTACAGAAAGTACATGCATATATTTTTGATGAATTTATTACTAAGTACTATCTAGAGTTATATATTAAAAATTAAAAACAACAACAACTTACACACATAGACTTAACCAGAAAAAAAGTGGTTTTATATTTCAGGGATAATTTATTTTGAAATCTATTTTTCATTCAATACCAATATATCATATTCTAGTTAAAATAAATAAAATACATAATTACTATTATTATTAGCTATTTCACACTACATTATTTTGTTATTACAAATAATAGCATTTATAGCACTGTAAAAGATACAAAGATGTTAATCTTTATATGCAACTTTGTTCCTTTACATTGTTGCAAATTTGTTGCATTTCTTCCATAACTCAAAAATTCTATCCACTTAAAAACCGACAAAATTTCGGGGGCACAAGGTAGCCTGAAAAAATTAATATTCAGAATTCGCAACGCGGTGTCTGTCAAAAATAATTTTCATCCGCTCATAAAATAACATTTTTTTTTCATGAAAGGGTCTCTTTTGAGAACGAAATAATGTATTTTTTTTAAAAGATGGGTGGAGAGGGGAGAATTTACTGCGTAGCTGATGTAATCTGCAAGGGAAAGAAATAAATATAAAAGCGAAATTTATGTTTCAAAACTGAGAAATAATTGAGGCTAAATATATTCTAAGTAACTTACACTCGTACACGAGTTTTATGAAAAAGAGAAGTACAGATCTGCATAGAAATGAGAATATACTTCTACATTATACAATAAGTAAGGTATATGTGACTACGTGTTTTGTATTTTAGAAGTATATGCATTTTTGTTTCATTGATCACTGTAAATTTTTGTTTTCTCTAAAACAGAACATTTTATCCTTTTCTTCATTTATTGATCTGGTTTTCATTTTTAATTTTTTTAACTTTATTATTTTAATGAGGAAGAAAGAATATTATTAAAAATATTTTACTATGCTTTATTACAGTAAACTCAATACAAGTGTTCTTTGAAAGATTTTTTAATAATGATAAATCTAGATTAAAAAATATATTAAAGACATTTTAGGGATACAAACCAAGTAAATGAATAGTCAAAGCATAAGAAACATTCCTTCCTTCCATATGACTTAAAGCTTTTATTGTGAATATTAATGGTTAAAAGCTTTTTAAAATTTAAGAATTATACTGCTTTATTGTGATAAAATTAAGTTTGGATCTTATTTAACACTAAAAAAGTGATGAGTTATCATTGAAAATAGGGGGGGGGGGTTACTGTGTAACTGACTCAAAGTGAAAACAATATAAGTAAACAACAGCGAAATTTATATTTTCGAAACTCAAAAAGAAATTTGACTAAACATATCATGAATAAACTACACTCTCGTATGCATTTCATCAGATAGAACAAAACAGAATTGCACAGGAATTAAATCAAGAGGCTACTTTGTACAATAAGTAAAGTATGAACCATTCGTTGGATTCTATTTTAAATAAAATACATCTCTTTATTTCACTGATCAGAGTAATTTGGTTTACCACTAATATTAAACCATTTTTTTAAACATTGTCTGGATTTTATGGATTACTGCAAAACTGTTTTGAAATTTTAATTTGCTACTTTAATATTTAAGAATGGTTATTATTCAAAATATTTGTATAAGCTTCTAAATGACACCCTGACTAAAAGTTTGTCCTAAGAAAAATTATTCATAACAAGGAGACATGCAGATAGAGAATACTAACGTTGTTTTTGTGTATAAAAAATAGCCGGTTAAATATGTAAGGATTGTATGACGAAATGTAAATCGTGAATATGACACAAAAACATACATACTATTGTAAATACTATTGGTTGAAAGTATTTTAAAATTTAAAACATAAATTATTATTTTGTGCAAACATTCTAATTTAAAAGAATAAATAGAAAATAAAAGATATGTAGCAGATTTGTAAAACAAAACTTCATTAAAAATTCACTTCAAATTTTAATAACATCAATTATAATAATTATGATTTCGCTCCCTAATAAATCCTTTAATGATTATATTATATACTAAAATAACGAAATTTATATTCTACTCCATCGGTTTCATTACCTCTCTTTATGAGAAAATATAGACCGTGGATCTGAAAAATAAACGAAATTTCGGTGAAATATTTACAGTCTTAGTTCAACCGAATTACAGACATTTCGTCCCCCAAAACTAGTTTGTGTCCTATTTAAGAGTCCCAATATTTTAGAGATGTAATTATAAACGTATGGCTTAAACTTAAATAAATGATAGCATTCGTTCGGATATTTAAAATTCTATTTCATCTATCTCAGCATGCTTGAAACATAAAACTCGAGTAGATGCGGTGCATTTTCAACTCTCTATGAAAAACACTACGACATTTAAGTCTCTCCTAATGTCATGAGCTTGTAGAACGTCCCCCTTCGTACTTATCCGCTTACGTTCTTTTGAATAATTGCTTCCGAACACATGATCATCAGAAGTTTCCCCTTGAGATTTGAGCCCCGAAAGGGGAGATATACGAAAGTCCCCTGACTCAATCGAAAAGCGCCGTAAGCTATGTTCCAAATAAATGGAACATAATAAGCATCGACATTAATAGAATGTTTAGAATGGAATATTAAAAGTAAAATGGACGATGCCTCGGGAAAAACTGCTTTTTCATAGCTATGCTGTCTTTACATACTTCTTGTAGACAAAACCCCTCAGAGGATTGTATGATACTCTCTGAAAATCAAGCTATTGGAAAAGAAATAATATGAATTAGGGGACAGGAAACTTTAAATACGTCAAAAACATAGATTTTTAATAGTTTCAATTAATATTCTGACCATTTTACAATGATATACAAAATTTGTCACTCAATAATTTCAAAGTCAATTTTTCATATTACCTCGCGTTTCGTAACTATAGAAAAAATTAAATATATTTTTCTCCTTGCGGGTGTTTCCTTTAATTCCATGCATTAAAAATATCAGGATTTTATGTATTTAATATACAAATACCAAATATTTTAAATTTTTATAATGTATAGAATAAAATTATGCATACCATTATTGTCTTGATTTACATTTTATACACAAATAAATTCAAGAGAGTGTCAGATTTTGTAGTTCTTCACTGAGTCAGTAAAGTGTTTTACATAATGCAATTTTACAAATGACATTAATTCATAGTTGTCTGTAAGCACATTTTAGACGACAAAGACGTTTCTACATTTTATATACAAATTAATTCAAGAGACTGTCAGACTTTATTGTTCTTCACGGTGTCAGTAAATTGTTTCATATAATGCAATTTCACAAATTATGTTTATTCACAGTTGTGTGTAAATAGCTTTTAGACAACAAAGACATTTCTACATTTTATATACAAATAAATTCAAGAGACTGTCAGACTTTATTATTCTTCACGGTGTCAGTAAATTGTTTCATATAATGAAATTTCACAAATTATGTTTATTCACAATTGTTTGTAAATAGCTTTTAGACAACAGAGACGTTTCTACATTTTATATACAAATAAATTCAAGAGACTGTCAATTTATTGTTCTTCACGTTGTCAGTAAATTGTTTCATATAATGTAATTTCACAAATTATGTTTATTCACAGTTGTGTGTAAATAGCTTTTAGACAACAAAGACATTTCTACATTTTATATACAAATAAATTCAAGAGACTGTCAGACTTTATTGTTCTTCACTGTGTCAGTAAATTGTTTCATATAATGAAATTTCACAAATTATGTTTATTCACAATTGTTTGTAAATAGCTTTTAGACAACAGAGACGTTTCTACATTTTATATACAAATAAATTCAAGAGACTGTCAATTTATTGTTCTTCACGTTGTCAGTAAATTGTTTCATATAATGTAATTTCACAAATTATGTTTATTCACAGTTGTGTGTAAATAGCTTTTAGACAACAAAGACATTTCTACATTTTATATACAAATAAATTCAAGAGACTGTCAGACTTTATTATTCTTCACGGTGTCAATAAAAAAAGTTTTAGGTCTTAAATATTCGCAACTAAAATATTTAAACTAATATCTAAAGTTAAAGTTTATATCTAAAGTTAAACTGGAAAATTTAATTGTTAAAAGTCAATCTTATTTATATCAGTCGCTCGAATTATATAATTTTTAGAAAGTTATAATGAAATTATTTTTTTACTATATTTTTAATATATTAAAATTTAATATACACATTTGTATATATATATATATATATATATATATATATATATATATATATATATATATATATATATATATATATATATATATATATATATATATATATATATATATATATATATATATATATATATATATATATATATATATATACATATATATATATATATATATATATATATATATATATATATATATATATATATATATATATATATATATATATATATATATATATATATATATATATATATATATATATATATATATATATATATATATATATATATATATATATATATATATATATATATATATATATGTATATATATATATATATATATATATATACATATATATATATATATATATATATATATGTATATATATATATATATATATATATATATATATATATATATATATATATATATGTATATATATATATATATATATATATATATATATATATATATATATATATAATATATATATATATATATATATATATATATATATATATATATATATATATATATATATATATATATATATATATATATATATATATATATATATATATATATATATATATATATATATATATATATATATATATATATATATATATATATATATATATATATATATATATATATATATATATATATATATATATATATATATATATATATATATATATATATATATATATATATATATATATATATATATATATATATATATATATATATATATATATATATATATATATATATATATATATATATATATATATATATATATATATATATATATATATATATATATATATATATATATATATATATATATCAGTCGCTTAAATTACCTAATTTTTAGGAGGCTATAATGAAATTAATTTTTTACTATTTTTAAATACTTCTATTATCCCTATTTGAATAACTTTTAACTGTCTTTATTAACTTGTAAATGTTTTCACCAAAAAAAATTTATTCTCTTTAGAGTATATAAATTTAATTTACTGACAAAATATGTCTAAATATAAATTAATATCATACGCTCATGTCTTACAATATGCTTTCACTTAAAGAGCTATTTGTCTGTCACACTTCTGGGAACCCATAAAATTCTAATTTATGCCATACTTGACATGCTGTGAAAGTTTCTTGAATTTAATCCTGGTGTAAATGCGATGAAACATTTTTTGAATTGCGGCCAAAAGTACTTTGTCACGTTTAGTCACAAAAACACTAAAATCATATTCATTAAATTGCAGTCTGTCATTTAGGAACATACAAGATTTTGTCAGCTTTTAGTGAAAAATCTGAGGGATATAAAGAAACAAAGAACATGCAAAAAACAGGGTTTCTTCTTTCAGAGACATTTTAAAAACTATGTCCAGATAACCAGTGACACATTTTTCTTTAAAGAATGAAAATCTTACTTCATTAAGAGTGTGGTTGTTATTTAGAAATATTTTACACAATGGACTGTGATTGCTATTTTTTAACAATCTAATGATAAATATGCAACAGAAATTTTAAAACTTTTAAAAGGAAAAACAGGATAAGCAAAATACCTAATTCCTCCTCTCAAACACTTATTAAATTATTTCGATGTATCTAAGGAATTACATTTTAAGTTAAAGTATAGATTTGACTTTAAAAAAGCAGTAGCGAATATTAAGTTACACATATTTTCTACAATATAGTAATGATTGTGTTTGAAATTTACTAAGCAATTTATGTGCAATTTATTTATTTGTTAATTTATTTATTTGGTAATAAGC
>CM063498.1:87789460-87791960 GCA_032207245.1 Pardosa pseudoannulata | reverse complement strand
ATATATATATATATATATATATATATATATATATATATATATATATATATATATATATATATATATATATATATATATATATATATATATATATATATATATATATATATATATATATATATATATATATATATATATATATATATATATATATATCTCTGTGTGTGTGTGCTACAAATGAGAAAAGACTTTATTATATTGCTAAGAAATTGCCCGCAAATATGTTTTGCGACATAATTAAAAACTGCTGTTATCTAAAACTGTGACAATGGTAAACGACACTCTCTGAAACAACATTTAACCATGTAATGGAACATTATATATCTCCGCCGGGCGATAATGATAGCGTTCTACTTCTATTGAGATATTTAATCACGTGGGATATGAATATATCGATCACAATTTAAAACTTAATTTATCTGGAAATAAAAAAGCTCATGTGTTCTAAAAATACACGCTTCTACATTTACTACCATATCCACTATTTACCTATGCTTCAATTTTTAAAAATTAAAATATATTTCAAATTGTGTCAAAAAATATATGAACAAATATGTGGTAGATATTTTTATTTGGTAGAATCTTATATTGACGCCAACTCTAGATATCAATTTAGCATTAACTGTAAAATAAAACAACATGAAATATTTTATTAATGTAAAAGAGAATAAAATAACTCTATATAAAAGTACATGTTATTTTTAATTTAAGTAACTTTCTGTTTTTACAATTGATCAGTTTAATAACATTTTTGTTGGAAACTTTCGTTTTTCATGATACCTTAAGAGTTTTGCCAGTTTGCTACTTGGTTGCAGTATCAAACTACAGTGTAGTCGTTACATTATTATTTTAGTACTGTAGTTAGTTACTGCGATCGTTACATTAAAATAAAACTGGATTTTTTATTAAAATAAAAGAGAATATAATAACCCTATACAAAAATACATATCAGATAATAAATTGAGGAATTTATGACTATTAATTAGTTTAATATTTTGGTTGAAAGCTGTAGTTCTGTATGGGGCCTTGGAAAATTCAGTAGCTCGCTACTTCGTATATAATAGTAGTTCTCTTAGTACATCATAAATTTTGTTACTATCACACTTTATTAATATTATCATTATAATACACCAATATATTAAATATATTTACCACTACATTTCTCTCATTCGCTGGGCGCTTCAGCTGGTGTAAGAAATAAAAAAAATGTATTTTTAATATATATTCCTGTTATGTTCATATCATTCCGTTAAAGTGATAATTCACATACCAGTATACGTTTCAAAAGAGATCCCTTCTTATTTTCTATACCATTACACTATTGCCATAATGAAAAACCTTAACCATTTATGTATTAAACCTTTGAGTGTCAACATGAGTTTCAGAGAATTAGCTAAAAGTGACACGCTACATAAATTGGAATACTCAATTGGTTTGGAGTCTGAAGATGGTGCAGGATTTGGTTCACACTTTTCGGGAAAAACACTAGAACGCCGTGTTACTGTGTTTTAATTTTCCTCTATTTCCAAATCGCTGGAAATATTGGCGTCGCCAATTTCATTATTGCTCATTTCATTACTTTCGAACTGTCACTAACTATACGCGGTCTTTTCTGCCGTGTATTTATAAAATCGCTGATGTCGCTTTTAGCTTCTGAAAGTCCATATCATTGTTTCCATGTTTAAATTCAATGTAATTATCGGTGTTATATTATATACGTTATATTATGTTATATAATATATTTATATTAGGTTGTATTACATTGTAGTTATTGTTCATTGTATTGATGTTGTTAAGTTGTTAAGAAAATAAGTTATGTAGGTTTGATATAGAAATAATATACACACACATAAATAATTCTTGCTTAGAGGACAGCTTTACAAAGTAACCAAACTTTAAAAATACAATTCATTTTAATAGTTTAATGAAATGTTTATTTACATTTAATTACATTTAGTGCTAATTATATTATTGAACAAAATCGGTAATTTCAACTAAGATTTTGCAAAGTCTCTTCCGAACAAAATATACATAAGCATTAGGAAGATGTTTTGTTTAATACTAATCCAACGTTTTGATTTTAATCCATGTATCCACGAACTGATAATTCTAGTACTTATGACAAGAGAATAATCTCTCGAGAAATTATTTACAACAAATATAATTAATTATAATATAGGAAATCTAAATTGTTTCCTCACTATAGTTGAATGGGGAATACTTAATTAAAAAAAGACTTTAGATCCTATACATCTTAAGCTTTAGCTAATATGGCGAATGGTGCAGTAGAATTTAATACAAGTTATAATAGTTTAAATACCATAAAACACACTAGCTATTATAAATATTTTTAAAGACTAAGTCCAACTGAGTCACATGCTAAGAGTTAAAGTTAATTGTATTTACTTAATTTCATTTAATTAAATGTTACACGGCGATTCGTATAATTTAAATTAACACAAAAGCTTAAATCCTCAAGTTATTCATTTAGACCCCCAGA
>CM063498.1:87754460-87784460 GCA_032207245.1 Pardosa pseudoannulata | reverse complement strand
TCAAAATTTATATTCTCTGCCTGACTGAATGGTACATATCTCATTCTTATCTAGATAATACGGTAGGAATTTGACTTTATTTACTTATCCAGAATCACTTAAGGAAATTCAAACTTTAAACATACAACTAAATGAATAAAAGTGGAAGTTTTTAGACTCCTTTAATCACATTACTTACATAAGTAATAGTCATAATTTTCGTGTAGTATAGAAATAATATTAAAACGTTTTACTTAATTTGTCAAAACTATTGAGAACAATAGCAAAAATTCTTTGTTATTAATGATATATATAAATGATATCAAAGAGTATAGTGTAAGTATGCAGAATTTACTGAATTCTATCCAATATTCGATATTTCAGAGTCTTAGTCTTGACAATAATAATGGCATTTCAGAGACTTAGCCTAGACAATAATAATGATTACAATATGTATAAGATCCGTTTAATTTTTTTTTAAATTTCAATTTTTATATAAGATGAAACTTTATAATTTGTTTAGTAAAGAGAAGATTCTAAAAATGTACATATTGATATTTTTAATAATTTAGTCATTATTATTATCATCTTAAGTGTGAGAGTTATACTGAATTTTAAAATGCTACCTACAATATCAGTTTAGATGTGATAGCAAATAGCGAAAACTATGATTTTAAAGGGTATGAACTTTAAATCGTTCTATATAGTGAGAGGATGCAAGATGAAATATAAATTTCAGGGGATTTTTTAATGTTTCAGGCATACCACAGCGAATAATACTAGCTATAGGATAAACTAAATTTGTGAAAAATCATTTTTGCTCATGAATAATTTAAAAACGACAATTTATGTAATAAATTGACAGCTTAAGAGGTTAAAGAAAAAACATTTTTGCACTTAATTTTGTACCAATATACTGTCGTAAGAGTTAAAACAAATAAGACAAAACTTGAAGATCCTTCGGACCCTGGAAATGTTTAATTTTAACAGGAACATTTTCGATGATAAAATGCATATATATATATATATATATATATATATATATATATATATATATATATATATATATATAATAAAATGATAGCCCATCCTTTCTCACTCTTCTACAGATTTTTGTTTTGTTGTGATGTCTGTAGTGTTTTGATAAACATACATGATTAACTCAGTAATACAATTCTGCGAATGGTTACAAAATATTAAATGAGGCCTTATTATTTATGTACAATGAACTCCGAAGAAGATGAAATAAATAACGAATGCATACAAGTAATTGAATATAATAAATTTAAGCTACTTATATCTCGTACTTCTACCAGACACTTTTGGTAATGCAGTCACATACTTTCTTTAACTTCAAATGAAAGAACGCATTTTTTCGGTTCTGTAAACATTCTTTCATACATCATGCTACTTTATCCGTAATATGCGCCAGAATATCCTGCATATTTTATGAAAGAGGAGAAGGAAACTTTGACAGGGCGCAACTAAGGTTTTAGAATATTAATTTGCAAACTATAGAAACGCACGTGTACATTTGATGGTTCCTGCGTTGCAGCAGAGAGGGAAGAAATGCGAATAAAAAATTACACTTTGCACATAATATTTAAGAGCTCACTTTGGGAATTTGGTATCAATTCCCTGGAAGTTTTTTTAAGGCATTTAAAATGTGAGTTGAATGCAACATTTGCTTAACTATATCAAAACTGTTTCCCATTTGAATAAAAAATAGACAAAGCTCGCTAAGGAAAAGAAAGTTTAAAGAATTTTAAATTTTTTTGTAAAAGTTTGTTATAAAATATTGAAAAACAAATTCATGTATTATCCACGAAAGTTTACAAAGTTTGAAGTAACCATTTCTGTAAATAATAACTAATAAAACCTTTATTTCTAAATGTAGCATCAAAGTGACAAAAGAATCAGTTTAATATTTAAAAATAAACACTTATACTTTAAATATCAACTTTCAGTTGAACATTATCAGAACACAGTTTAACGTCGAAAGAGATATTGTTTTATTTCTTCTTTCTAAATAATTTATGATATATTTATTATATATATATATATATATATATATATATATATATATATATATATATATATATATATATATATATAATATATATATATATATATATATATATATATATATTTATATATATATATATATATATATATATATATATATATATACATATATATATACATATATATATATATACATATATATATATATATATATATATATATATATATATATATATATACATATATATATATACATATATATATATATATATATACATATATATATATATATATATACATATATATATATATATATATATATATATATATATATATATATATATATATATATATATATATATATATATAATATATATATATATATATATATATATATATATATATATATATATGTATATATATATATATATTTATATATATATATATATATATATATATATATATATATATATATATATATATATATATATATATATATATATATATATATATATATATATATATATATATATATATATATATATATATATAATATACATACATACATACATACATATATATATATATATATATATATATATATATATATATATATATATATATATATATATATATATATATATATATATATATATATATATATACATATAAATATATATATATATATATATATATATATATATATATATATATATATATATATATATATATATATATATATATATATATATATATAGATATATATATATATATATATATATATATATATATATAATATATATATATATATATATATATATATATATATATATATATATATATATATACATATATATATATATATATATATATATATACATATATTGTTTTTAAATTTCCTTTATATAATGGTATACTCAAATTTATCTTCAGTTCTAAAATAAGCAGAATTTCTAAAATAATTACATTTTTTGTAAGTTCTGTTTTTTATAAGTATAGTCATATATTTTTAAATTTTTAAATTTAGCAAAGGAATGGTTTTATCCAAAAGAATACATATATTTAAATATGCTTTTGAGAAAAGAATGAACAAGAAATTGTTTATACTGTATTTTTAGATCATTTTTTTCAGACAATAAGATCTTTAGTTTATCAAAAGTTTCCTTATTTACAAAAGAATAAAGAAAGCAAAATTATAAACTTTAATGCGATCATCTGAATACTGGCGTTTTCTGATTTTTCAATTTATGCATTTTTAGGAGATGTATCGAGTTCTTTAAATTGGTTTGTTTTTTTTTTCATATTTGTATCTATATAAGGTTTTAAACCAATTTTGATTTCTATGATTCTATAAAAAACAGTTTTAGTAATACTTACGTATACTTAGATATACTTTAAACTAAATTTAAATTATTTCATTTAAAATAGAATTTTATTATTTTTGGATTACTTATAACATTATAATTTTATTATACTGTTATAATTATAATTTTAATATAAAAAATTGTAACTCTGACACCTCTAAAATTTTCTGCTGGTATGACTTTTCATATTTTATTTCAATATTTTCTTATAATAATAAAATATTTGTTTGCAATCAAACTGTATTTTGACAAAACTATGATGCAAAAATAATTTAATAATATAAAAATTAACTTTAATCTTTAACTATCGAATACAAAAATTACATTCCTAATACAAGTAATATATTTGAAAAATCTTACATTTATAACATAAATGCATAAATCTTTGTATTTTGACAAAACTATGATGCAAAAATAATTTAATAATATAAAAATTAACTTTAATCTTTAACTATCGAATACAAAAATTACATTCCTAATACAAGTAATATATTTGAAAAATCTTACATTTATAACATAAATGCATAAATTTTAAAAAATATAATCTTTGTATTCATGACGCGGTAAACAACTTTTCTAAACAATGAATACTGTTATTTAATGTTATTCTATATATATATGCAAAATATATATATATAATAGCAATTTTATATATATATATATATATATATATATATATATATATATATATATATATATATATATATAACTGTATTATATAAAAATCTAACAAATATATATATATATTGTACAAATATATATAAATATATATATATATATATATATATATATATATATATATATATATATATATATATATATATATATATATATATATATATATATATATATATATAATATATATATATATATATATATATATATATATATATATATATATATATATATATATATATATATATATATATATATATATATATATATATATATATATATATATATATATATATATATATATATATATATATATATATATATATATATATATATAACTATTTTGTATTATTTTATACTACAAAACATAATTTTGTTGTTTAAAAAATTAAAGTTACAAGTAGCATTTTAAAACAAATTATACAAATCTTTAGTGTGAGTAAACAATTCTACTTATTGAATTATATATATATATATATATATATATATATATATATTTATATATATATATATATATATATATATATATATATATATATATATATATATATATATATATATATATATATTTATTTATTTATTTATTTTAAAAGAAGTCATTTGGAGAACGTGCATCCTCCGTTATCACAACTCTATTGTAATAGAAATTAAATTTTAAATAAATAATTTTTTTATACTTTATTATATTTTATATTGCCTTTAAATATTAAATACAACTTGAAATATTTCGTTAATATATAATACATATATATATATATATATATATATATATATATATATATATATATATATATATATATATATATATATATATATATATATATATTATGAATTTTGATTCAATTATGAAGCTATAAGTAACAAATACTAAGATCAATTTTATACTAAATTAAAGTAATAGTTTTCAAAATTTATACCCTTATCTATATATTCTTAACATTCATTAGCAAATATCTAACCTAAATAAAACGTAATCTGGAAGGAATTATTACTAGTTAAATTCAACTGAAATTCAACTTTCAGAAACTACACAATACTCCCATTTTTTTGCAGCCAATTCTACATCGGGTTAATAGTAATCTCTCCTGGAATTTGGTTTCATTCCTTTATACAACTCATTCGTAATCAATGGTTAACAAAGTTTTCTGTAAAAACATGTTCCAAATAATTAAGTATTTATAAAATTTATGAACACAATTATTCATTGTCAGGAAAAGTAACAAAATTTTATCCTAATGAGGAGATGTTGAAATAAAGAAAACTACAGTAAAACCTCGACAATAAACGATGTAATCATAAATTCCCCCCATAACAATATTATGAAGTTAAAGCGAATTTGCATACAATATTATTATTAATACTTAATCGATTGAACAATACTCCTTACAGCAATAAACTTTTAAAGACGATGATTTTACCACTATTGACTGTATACTCATATCCCTACGCAACCTTATTTAGTTTTAAATTAGCGGAAAAAAAGTCTCGAAATTATTTGGAGGAGAGGATTATGAAGTTTTGGTGGTTTTTCTAAAGGTATTTTCTCCGAAGTTTTGGATAAAAAAGAAAATGAGGACAAAGAACTTAATAGTTAAAATACGCATCAATCCCATTCTTTATTGAGATCCCTTGATGGATTTACATATATAAAGTCCAAATGGTTATTTTCTTAATTGATTAGTATACATAATTTCTTATCTGATTTAATAATAAAAGGTGAATACGGAAGCAAAAGTGGCTGATTTATTACTTTTAATGTGTGTTTGTTAATTTGAAATATATTTTTGTGAGATAAACATCTTCAACCAGCCATATTTGAAACACATTAGATTAAAAGTATATCGACTCACGGTATATCTTATTGCAAATATAAAGTTAACGATATATCATATTACATATATAGCTGTAATTTCTTTGGGATCCCAAAATAATGTTGTATCAATATTTTAGTATATTTAAAAGCATTTACTATAAGGAGTATAGACATAAGTTACTGGACTTATATCTTACATTGTTTACACGAGTGTATAATTCTTTATCTGAAAATATAATACCTTTTTCTTATGCGCATTAGAATGATGACCCAATGTACAGGGTGTTGGCTTTCGATGCCAGAGTTCGTGAGCTCGAATTCCACTGTGGCTTGGATGCTTGTAGCCGTTCGGAATCGGCTTTAAGGTGTAGGTCCCGATCTTACTAGCCCTTGTGTTGCAAAAAGTAGAGTTTAGCACTCCAAAGCAAACCAAACCAATTGGAACCCAAACATATTATTGTATTAAAACTTATTTAGAACATTTCTAAAGTAGATTTGTTTTGTTTAGGTGATCATGATTATATAGATAAATTAAAATATAAAGGCTAATCCTTTAACAAATGAAAATATTTATACGGAATTTGGCTGTAACTCGCAAGTTAGCAGAGAATAAAATTTATATTTCAATCAAATATAACATGCATTTATATTTTTATTATTTCAAAAACTATACTGTTTTTCTTAAATTTAGTTTTTTTATACAGTTTTCTTACCATTACAATTTTTATTTTATGATTATTACATCATGTTATTGTAGATTATCATTAAATCAACTATCCCATGCTAACTCAAAACAAATACATAATGAAATTGTTCAGTTTGAATAAAAATTCTATCATTAACTGTTTAAGCCTCAAAAATTTATTTCCCCTAATTTCAAAACACATCTAAATGGAAATTTCCTTAACTCGGTAAAGCAGAAGCAGTGTAAGGAACAAAATAAAACACAACATAATTTCTTTTCTTACAAAATGACTTAGGCGTATCATTCGGGATCTTTGCCAGTTGCGACTGAAATCTATCCGTAAATTACAAATTAAATTAGAGCTAACAAATCAAAAGAGTTGTGACGAACAATAGTTTTAGCCGATACAAACTTTTTTGCTGTACTTTACTGATACTATGGCATTTTGTGTAATCACTACAATGGACTTTCCAGATAAATATCAAACAGATATGCCTTTTATCTTTATTCGAAGTATTACTCTGTTTCAAGATTACGTGATTTATTGTAGTAGTTAGCGAGAAAGACAAACGTCAAGTTAATCAAATTGGTTACTCTCATTTTATCTACTTTAAACTTCTGGCACGAATTAAGATATAACCTGAAAATAAGTTTAATTAAATACTTTATAAGCACATATATTATACGGCAATAACTATTTGTCAATAGCAATTACATGATGTTAACTAGAATTCCTGTTTATTCAAACATGAAAGTGTTTAGGCTATTCAAGGCAAATCTATTACGACCATGCACTTTATATAAAGATCCTCTAAAAGTTTTGCAAAATATATTTACATTTAAATTGCATAAGATTCAATCAAACATTTCCTAAGGATTATTGAAAATTTGGACCTTACTACCAAAGTATTAATAGATTCTGCTTGTGACTTATCTAATATAGTGTATATATAAATATCATTTAAGATATTCAAACTTTAAGAGTTATAATGACTAGAAAGGGTATTTTAATAGTGACATAATTTCCTGTTGTGCAATTGTATAACTTCCCCAAACCAATAGTAGAAGATAATTTCTTAGCTATGTTACTAGGTAATTTATTGAAGAAAAATTAAAATAGTCAATATCAATACACATTTAAATAATATGCCATTGAAATGTTCATTTTATTTTGTCAAGATAACAGTGGACATTTAACGGTATGTGATTTAGTGAAAAATGTGTAATTTCTTTCTGATTCAGTTAAAAAAGCTTTATTAATAATATGGAGTATTTTTAATATACTTTATAATTAAATGCATATAATTATTACCAAACGATAGATCATAATTTTTGCTATTAATAACTTATAATGCATATTCAGACAAAACATTTTGTATAGATCAAAATTTTCAAAGGATGTATACACATCGTAATCGATTTAGCTTTCACTTTGAATTAAAGTTGTCCTAAAATTAATGCTTAGTAACACTTTCCTTGTTAATTCCCCCTCAGATCTCCACATATTTTTTATCTGTTATAAACGAAGATTTTTGATTGATTATTACATTTTTAGGAAAGGTATGAAGAAAAATTAATAATAAAAAATTTCTTACACAATTTCGTGGCAGGATTCCATCACACACTTTTCTAATGTAAAATGAGCCTGAAAGGGGCATAGTATACTTCTCTCTCTCCCTTTATATATATATATATATATATATTATATATATATATATATATATATATATATATATATATATATATATATATATATATATATATATATATATATATATATATATATATATATATATATATATATATATATATATATATATATATATATATATATATATATATATATATATATATATATATATATATATATATATATATATATATATATATATATATATATTATATATATATATATATATATATATATTTATATATATTTATATATATATATATATATATATATATATATATATATATATATATATATATATATATATATATATATATATATATATATATATATATATATATATATATATATATATATATATATATATATATATATATATATATATATATATATATATATATATATATATATATATATATATATATATATATATATATATATATATATATATATATATATATATATATATATATATATATATATATATATATATATATATATATATATATATATATATATATATATATATATATATATATATATATATATATATATATATATATATATATATATATATATATATATATATATATATATATATATATATATATATATATATATATATATATATATATATAAATATATATATATATGTATATATATATATATATATATATATATATATATATATATATATATATATATATATATATATATATATATATATATATATATATATATATATATATATAAATATATATATATATATATATATATATATATATATATATATATATATATATATATATATATGACGGTGTCTGTGCGTGCACGTGGGAATGTGTGTATCTCTTTCTATGTTTTGTAAATATTGGTTTATGACAATACAGTTAAAAGTGTCTTAAAGATGCTAAATATTATGTTTAGTAAAATAAGTATAAAATAATGTAGCAATACATTTCAAATTTAAAAAAAATATAGAAAATTTTATTCTCAAAAAAGGGTAAAATAAAATAATCATTCTTTGTGTATCATAATCTTAGTTTAGAAATACATGTCTAACAAAAGAGAGTCAGGCAGCAAAATAAGTCAATTTTTTCTTTCAAAAGATGGAAAGTTTCAGGAAAGAGTGATTACAAAAGTGTCATATATCTTTAAACATTTTTCTCTTTTCTCGCCCTACATAATGTCTCCCCTTCAACCGCAGTCGACCAATTTTGTGGGCGCGTCACAGCAAACTGGAAATTAATATTCAAAAGTCACAAATCCGGACTTGTCAAAAATATTTTTTTTCCGTCTCATAAAATATGCATTTTTTAAATGAGCGTTACATTAATAGCACTGCGTTTGGGAGGAGAAACTCTACACGCCGAGTACTGTGTAGATGGTTTGCGTGTGACGCATAAGAAAGTATGAAAATGTTACTTTCTTCCCGTTATTCAAAGAGTGATTTGAACAGCGAAAGTGGAGTAACGTTTAATAATAATAGACCATCAGAAGGTGATAAATTAAACGCTTCTTCCTCCAGCGAAAATTCTTTTTTAACTTTTAAATTATTTAAGGTGGTAGTGGAATTTTAGCAGGAAAATTGATACGGAAATTATAACATTCTTGATTCATCCGCTAAGGAAATATAAGTGAGAACGGGAAATAATGAAAAAAAAATAATATGTGCCATTCAGTAATGAATGAAATTAAAACCAGCATATATCTCTATTAGTACTATTAAAAAGCGGTTTATTCAAAATTTTTTCGTGCAGCAAAAACGTAGACCGTAGAGCTTTATAGCAAAGCAAACCAAAATGTATTGCATTTATTAACACTAGGGCAGAAAGATTTGGTTTGGAGTCTACTTTTTGCAACACGAGGTCTAATGAAACCGGGACCTACAGCTTAAAGCCGATTTCGAACGACTACGAACATCCATGCCACTGTGGGATTCGAACCCACGAACTTCGTTACAGAAGCCCAGGACACTAACCAATAGGCCATCTTTCGCACCTAGGACAGAGAGTAGAAATCTATGATTCACAAAGACATTCACATTGATTTACACGTTGCATTATATAAATTTATTTTTATATCATAAGACAGAGAACAGACAATTGAAAACTTACATAAATGAAATATAAATCATCAATGTCAAAATGATAAATATATTTCCAAGTAAATAAACTATCTTTGCAGGGTTTACTTCGTAGCCGAGATTATTCGTACAGATAGTAATATAGGATGATCACAATATATATATATATATATATATATATATATATATATATATATATATATATATATATATATATATATATATATATATATATATATATATATATGTAATACGTCAAACTTATTATACTTCATTTATTTTTCAAATTATCATTTACTCCTTCATAGTCTTCCATATCTGTCTTCCTAGCAGCATAATATCTTATTTAAAGGAGTGTTCGATGCTTAAATTCTTTCAAACCAGTCTCTTAAAGCTAACTCTGGAATAATTTAATTTTCTGTCCACTCACCACATTTTCTAGTTGTCTATTTCTTTTCACCTTTTTTTCTTATTTTTTCATATTTTTTCTCTTTTTTCTTTTTCTTTTTTCCTTTTTTTTCTTTCTTTTTCTTTTTCTTTTTTCTTTTATTCTTTTTTTTTATTTTGTATGGTTCGCGTAAGTCAAAGCCAAGACCCAAAAGACTGACCCTCTAGGCTAATCGAAGGAGACCACCTCATCTTGAAAATCACGTCCCCCCTTTTTTTCTGCGTGTGGTTTGCATAAGTCGACACCGAGACCCGAAGGGCTGGCAGTCGCAGCTAAATCAAGTGTACCCTCCCATGTTTGGGACCACATTTTCCTCTTAGCATTCAAATTTCTCCCTTTTTTAAAGCCATTTAGATGAGGGATTTTTATGGAACCTTGAGAAGCTTCAATGACCCTTTTTTGAACAACCCGAGTCACGGGGATTCCACAAGGGGGGCCAAAGTTCCGTCGCAATAATTTTTGAGTGATGGTTTTTGAGGGTTGCGATTGTCGCCTGTCAAAATTTCCTATTTTCTTTTTTTGGCTCTCTCAGTTTACCGTCTCTTTTGGTGAAATGGCAAAATTTCCTCTTGTCTTTTTCTATTCCTGCTCGAGTGGTTCCCTCCACCCTCACTAATTCCGGCGTCAAGAGGTCCTCTAAGCATCTAGTAAGTATTCCAAATTTTCTTTTACATACTGCTCTTCTGCTTTTGCTCGTGGATTGCGCCTGCAGCACCACGCGTACTCCAGATTCTTCGAAGCGTTTAGTGCAAGATAGGGTATCCCAATACTCGCGATCTACCCTCCGTCGACACAAAAAGACTGGAGGGCATCACAGCCATATGTGCCCGGTTTGGAACTTGATTGTCTGAATAAAATGGTTCATTTCTAAAATGACCAAAGAGCTACAATAAAGCTGACAAAGCTGCTGGTCTTATGGGATAATCTCCTCGCTCCTGAGCCAAATTTGTGCTAGAAATATAGTTTAGTTATCATGCAATGCTCTGTTCTTGTCGGATGAAGATGTTCATTCCTAAATCTTAAAGTAAAACTCACGAACTTCGCTGCTTCCTCGTCATAGAGATAAGACTGCTTTTTTTCATTTCCCAGTAAACCCGGGCAACTAAAAAAATGTACTGGCTAATTCATGTGTAGCCACGAGTTAAAATCGTACGTACACACACACACACACACACACACACACACACATATATATATATATATATATATATATATATATATATATATATATATATATATATATATATATATATATATATATATATATATATATATATATATATATTGCGGAGGAGATATTCATAGAAGATATAATAGTAACTTATAACATTAAAGTCACATGCCAAAAAAACTAAAAAAAAAGTCTCCTACTGACGTTGAGTATTTGGTACAACATTCACTATGAAATATTACAGAATATTCTAATAAGTCGATCTATAAATTATTTCTTATAGGAATAATTAAACCAAATATATGTAGAATTTTTACCCCTTTTACTTCATTTTTAGAAACATTTATTAAACTTTTAAGATATATTTTCCTCAAAATTAAAATTTGCCAAGTATAATGCAAATAAATGGTAAGGATGAAAATATTACAACCATCTGTTTCCCAGGATATTATATATAATGCTGAGGAAGTAATTGCTTTATTTTTTTCTACTCGCTTTTCGTGATATGTAAGAAAGTAAACAAACTTTAATACTTTAGGATATTGTGGAATAGTATTCTTGGAATAAAAATGTAACTGTAGTGGGAATTAAGTTTCATAATGCAAGCTTATTATTCAAGGAATATGAGAAGTAAATAAAATTAATTAATTAAAGTTTGAAAGTTATTTTTTTATGAAAAATCCTATTGTCCGTATTTTCTACAATGTTCCAATAAAAACGAAATTAATTTGGTTTATCTGGAGTAACTGGAATGCAGACATTTTGAAAAAACTTTTTAAAAATAAAATGATATTATATGGACAAGATAGCCAGGATGCATATATAGAAAATTATCCAGAATGTTTCAGCCGATTGCAGGCGTTAATATTTTCAATAATTACAATAAAAACTTTTGTATAATATGAAATTGCAAAGAAAAATTGTTAAATCTTTATATTTTACATTTCTGGAATGGATGACAGCACTGCTTTGATTAAACTGACTTACTTTAAGAGAAGACGAAATTAGGAGAATATTTTAGGTGTGCTCTTATTTGCATAAGCTTTTCATTAATCAATGTCCATTGCAAATTTAGGATAAAAATACAAGCAAGTAAATCATGACATCTCTAGTCTTAGAAGGTAACACAACCAGTTTCATGATCCAACCGATGGCCGAATGGTTAGGGGGCTAGCCTTTGGTACCGGAGTTCATGGGTTCGAGACCCACTGGGGCATGGATGTTCGTAGCCGTTCGGAATCGGCTTTAAACTGTAGGTCCCGGTCTCATTAGCCTCCGTGTTTCAAGAAGTAGACCATAGCACTACAAAACAAAAACAAACCAGTTCCATGGACTGGATACCTGTATAAAAGCAAGAGTTCTTAAAAATTATACATATAGTTCACTATATTACCTCCGTGTGACTTCTTTCTTAGATAGTTTAAAGATATTCTGTTTATACACCTTTAATTACATTCTTGACCAAATAGAAATAACAGATTTAAATGCTATGCAATCAGTTAATACTTTTCAATTTGTTTCATGAGAAATAACTTATCCGAACAATATTATATAGATTATTGACTACCGGAAGACATATAGAACATTTGCTAATCGGCATATAATAGATTTCCTTTACAATGGCATCTTATTTACCTTTTTCTGTTTTTGTTTATTGAAAATATTAAAGTCTGAATTCAGATGATACTTTCCTAATGCATAATCCTAGTGCATGGAGAAAGATAAAAACTCATAAAAGAATTAAGTTAAAACATTTCAAAACTCCATCTTAAAATAATTTATTTTTGTTATCCGGAGCACAAAAATTATACATTTTTATCTCCAAACGTTCTATGCCTGACTTGTGTGAAGAACAACTATAAACAAGTAAAGCAGGAAGAGACCGTCTTTTCACATTCTTATTTGTTTTTATAAAATGATACTCTGACATAACACATCTACGTTATACCCGAGTACGATTTATATATATATATATATATATATATATGTATATGTATATATATATATATATATATATATATATATATATATATATATATATATATTATATATATAAGAGAGAGAGAGAGAGAGAGAGAGAGAGATAGATATATATAGATAGATAGATAATGTATTACCACCTCTTTCTCCTCTACATATATATATATATATATATAATATTTATAGTATAATATATTATATATATATATATATATATATATCATGTTAAACATAGTAAAATTTTTCTCCAAGTACAGCATTTATCTTATCGAACGGCATACAAGTATATCTGATTAGTTTTATTATCTTTGTTATATTTGTCTCCTAAAACTGATTGACAGTGTAATCATAATATCGCCATAAATAATAATTCAATTTTAATTACACATTTAAATAAGAATATACATAATATATATATATATATATATATATATATATATATATATATATATATATATATATATATATATATATATATATATACATACATACATATATATACATATATATATATATATATATACATATATATATATATATATACATATATATATATATATATATATATATAACATCATATATATATATATATATATATATAGATATACTATACATAGTATATATATATATATATACATAATATATATATAAATAATATATATATATACCAAATAGGTATAATATATATATATATATATATATATATATATATATATATATTATATATATCTATATATAAATATATATGTAAATATATATATATATATATAATATATAAATATATATATATGCATGAGGTCGTGCTTGTAAGGAAAAAGTGAGCGAGAGACTAGGAGGGAGTATAGTTTACCGTATATGTTTACAAAGCTCTCCACATCAGAAGATTGAAAAATGAGTCTATATGAGAGAGTTTCACTTTAAATATGTAAAAACCCAAATGACTTATGAAGAGTAATGTTTATCTGTCCGAATGAGTGAAAAGGTTCATTCTTTAAAACGCGCAATGTGTAAACTACTCACTAAGTACAATTTTTCATTTGGTGAGTAATAAATTTTTAAACACCCACTCAAAACAGTGATTAGCATTTTGTCTCCTTTTGCGATTAATTTCACCATTTTTAAGTTTTATTTTTTATACCTTTGTCATGTGCTTTACAAGAACCGTATTTGCTATTTATTTAAGTATTTAATTGTTGTTAAATTTAGAAAAAAATAAAGGTTATGTTAACCGAAATAATCTAAACGGCAATTATTATTGCAGCAATAGTTTTGCTACATCTTTAAATTGAAAAGAATTACCAAAGATGTAAGACGTTTATTTATATTTATGAACTTGGGGTACTTTAAAAAATTACCATTTTACCATACAATCGCTGATATGTCGTCCTTTTAACACGAGAGCACCAAATAGGTGTAGGGAAACACCTTTTTACCTATAGGGGGTAAAGTACAAATACAACTAAGCGTTGATCAGGTATCGAACTCAAATCCATAGGGTGAAAGCACGGTACGCTAACCACTGTACAGTCTGAGATAATCTATCATAAATATAAGAATAGACTTTTATTTTACATTTTTTTACACAATGTATTGAATTGGGTGTCAGATTGAGAACCAAATCAAAAAGGCAGCAGCCAAGTTACAGTCAAATGAGAAAGGGATATTTAATTTAACTTTGCTTTCTTCTCCAGAAGAAAAAAATGCAAATATTTTGTAAAATGCAATTTTAGAAAGCAGCAGATATAAGACTCTTAAACTTTGAATTCTTTTATTAATGACAGTAAAAATATTGCACAAAATTTGTGAAAAATGAATATCCACAAAAAACGATCCATAAACTATACGATTAATGAAATAAAAAACAATTTTAATAAACATTGTTTTACCCTAAATCAATCTTTAGTTTTTCCGTAAGAAATTTATTATTTAACAAATTTGTTCTGGTACATATTTTAAACATATGTAGAAAAATAATGCATAGTGAATTCCACGTATTTTAAACACAACCTATTTAAAAAATATATTTAATTTTTTATAATATTTTACTTATAAGAATTATTTATCATTATATTACAAAAATTTATAATTATTCAAATATAATTAAATAAATGTTGTATGTTAGACTGTAAGGAATATCCAATTTAATGACAAAAACTTTAACTATGTAAAAAGTTCGGTAAAGTAGAAAAAAAGTTAGAAAAAATGAATGTTCCTGAAAAATTTTTAAAACACTAATATTTGAAACTTCAATAAGGATTATAAAGTTTACAAGGATTAGCTATCTTTAAACATTAATTATTTATTACCTTAGATCACAGAATCAGGTGTTGGAAAAATTTCAAAAGGAAACTCATTAAAAGATATACATTAAAATTAACATTATGAGCCAAAAATTAGACTAATTATGATAAAATAATATACATCGTTTGTTGGTTTCAATGGAAACTGTATACTGAAATATTTCAAATTATTAATATTTTGATATTAGATTTTCTCATATTTGCAACTGGGAAGCTTATGCACATATTGTCTCAGGTGTATGTTAATATACAGCTTAAAAAAATTACAGCATAGAAAAATTTTATATTAAACGGACTATTATACTCATATTGGTAATATTTTTTAAATTTTGAAAAGTTAGTAATACACATAAAGTATAAATATATTTTGTGATCATCCTAAAAATATTAAAAACAAAGAGTGAAACTTTGGCCTTTGCATACAAAATATAATTCAGAGTAAAAAGAAAATTAACAGTAAAAATGCGTTTTTGTTCATGTAATATCCTATGAAATACACTATTAAAAAATTATATCAACAAAAATATAATCTAATAAAATCCACTTTATAACACTTTAAAATGTTCAGAAAGCTTTTTTTTTATAGTAAGACATTTTGTGTAGTATGTATTGCAAAGATTAGGTAAAATTTCAATGTCAAAAATATATTGTGGTCATCAAGATAGATAATTTCTATCATTTATCTTCGTCTTTCCAAGGTATCTAAAGCCTCAAATTAAGGAACATCAAAAAATACTTCTTAATGAAATAAAATATTATTGCATATCAAGTATTTCTTTCATTCTGAAATTTAGCTTTCAGATTCGCATTTCAGTACAAAAAAAAAAAAAAGTTTCATATTTTCGGAAAATTTTAGTATAAAGTATGTTTTTTTCCATCCATACAATGATCAAAATAGTATTACCAAAATGAAAAGGTTAATACTCTCAATCATTTATCTTCGTCTTCCAAACGTATATAAAGCCTCAAACTAAGGAACATCAAAAACTATTTCTTAATGAAATAAAATATTATTCTACATCAAGTATTACTTTCTTTCTGAAATTTAGCTTTCAGATTCGTATTTCAGTACAAAACAAAATGCTTCATACTTTTGACAAATTTTACTATAAAGTGTGTCTTTTTTCCATCCATACAAAGAATGAGCAAAATAGTATTCACAAAGTGAAAAGGTTAATACTCTCTATCATTAATCTTCTTCTTTTAAAGGTATGTAAAGCCTCAAACTAAGAATAATCAAAAACTACTTAATAAAATAAAATATTATTCTACATCAAGTATTACTTTCTTTCTGAAATTTAGCTTTCAGATTCGTATTTCAGTACAAAAAAATGCTTCATATTTTTAACAAATTCTACTATAAAATATATCTTTATTCCATCCATACAATGAGCAAAATAGTATTCACAAAATGAAAAGGTTAATACTCTCTATCCTTTATCTTCGTCTTTCAAAGGTATCTAAATCCTCAAACTAAGGAACATCAAAAACTATTTCTTAATGAAATAAAGTATTCTTCTACTTCAAGTATTACTTTTATTTTAAAATTTAACTCTCACATTCGCGTTTCAGTACAATTATTTTGTACTGAATTCTTTCAAATACAATTGTTTTGTATGCTTCATATTTTTGACAAATTCTACTATAATGCATATCTTTTTTTTCCATTCATACAAAGAATGGTCAAAATAGTATTCACAAAGTGAAAAATGTTAAGGAAGTGAAAACAAAACTTGATTCATTTCTGGTGTATAGGAAGAGCAGAAAATTCTTACATAAAGAGTTTACTAGATATATATGACATTTTGTTAGAACAAAGTAAATTTAGGAAAGATGAGTGAACTGCGGTGGCCTTTTATTAGAATATTACTATCTAAATTATGAAAAAATATAGAAATCCAGTTTAGTGTTTAAAATAAATATGCTGTAGTTTCGGGCAGGTGCAACTTAGAGAAGTAGAATAAATGCCTTTAAATGAGAAGGATTCTTTTCCATAATAAGCATATTTAAGTCAATAAATCTGAAAATTTATTTAAATCCCATGTCTAAAATTGCGTACATTTATAGCTTTTTTTAATATTTACTTTTAGTAAGTTTGGGATTTAAGTGACGAGGATAATTTTTTACAATAACTGTCTTGCTCGGCAATTGTTATTAAAACATTATTTTACTTTAATACATTTTTAATATTTTACACATTCTTATTTTTGAACACTATAGACAAGGTATTTAAAGTAGTTTTCTTAAGTTTAAAAGTGTATAAAATATTTCTAAACAAAGCAAAGTATGTTATAATTTAAAACTGCTTCATTTTTTAAAATATATATATATATATATATATATATATATATATATAAAATATCTACCTTACTAAAGTAAAAGAAATTCAAAATTTGTTTAGATAATTATTCATCTCAAAATTATTTATCACGAAATTTTAAGCTTTCATTCAAGGGATATTGTGTATAAATCAAGTAACTATAATTTTATATTCCTCAGAGATAGCAATTTCTTAATACTTCTACGTAGCTGAAAAAAATGATTAATTAGCTCACTATAACACGTTAAGAATTACGCATATGAATACTACTTTGAAGAAAAATGATAATGTAGAGATCAAAAAAGGTGTTTAAGGAAAACCGCTTGCATAACGTGACATTCTCCGACAGACATGAACCTAAATCTGTCACCCGGAGCTTCTGTGTTCAATCTCAATCACGCATTCTTAGAACGATTATTACGAAATCAGTATAATTTATTCCAAACCATATTAATATATAATGAAAGTCATTCTGGCTGCTCACTCACGTTCTGAATTCTAAACACTACTAAAAAATGGAATGTCTACTTTGCTAAAAATTAGATTCCTGTGTACATAAATTTTGCTCAGGGACTTTTGGAACTCTTCTATTGGGGCTTTTATTAAACTATCCATTTTTCTTTTAGATACGAAGAAATTTATGAGTTTCGTTTGTAAAACCAAAGCTTTTTTTCATGCTTCCGCCTGTCAGTCTTTGCTACATTGTTTGCCCTGACATTTTTTTGATATATTCCTTTTTCATATTCCTTTGTAATGTAAGCATGAATTAGCAAAACGGCGGGAAAAAAGGCAGTTTTGTATATTTACTGTTTTTAAGTTTAATGCCTATTTTTTCTTCTTTTATCTATAATTATTTTACGTTTTAAGGATACATATATGTATGTATTCAAACACTTTTACTAAAAAACGTTGAAAATATTAAAATTTTCTTACATAGGATACTGGTCAATTTTATACAGTTTTTTTACTGTCATTAAATTTAATGTCAATATTTTTTCTTTGATCTATAATTTCTTTACGTTTTAAAGATACATATATGTATGCATCCCTACACTTAAACTGACAATTGTTATAAATATTGAAATTTCTTTTACCTAGGATACTGGTCAATTTTATACAGTATTTTTACTGTCTTTAAATTTAATGTCACAATTTTTTTCTATAATTTCTTTACGTTTTAAGAACATGTATTCATTCATACACTTATACTATAAAACGTTGAAAATATTGAAATGTTTTTACATAGGACACTGATTAATTTTATACAGTACTTTTACTGTCTTTAAATTTAATATAAATATTTTACTTTTTTATATAATTTCTTTACGTTTTAAGGATACATATATATATATATATATATTTATATATATATATATATATATATATATATATATATATATATTTATATATATATATATATATATGCATTCATACATTTACTAAAAAATGTTGATTTGTCAATTTTAATGTCAGTATTGTTTAATATCAGTATTGTTTTTTATATAATTTCTTTACGTTTCAAGGATTCATATATGCATTCAGTCATACACTTATACTAAAAAACGTTGAAAATATTGAAATTTATTTTAATTAGGATACTGGTCAATTTTATACAGTATTTTTACTGTCTTTAAATTTAATGTCACAATTTTTTTCTATAATTTCTTTAAGTTTTAAGGATACATATATGTATGCATTCATACATTTAAAATGAAAAACGTTGAAAATATTGAAATGTTTTTACATAGGACACTGATTAATTTTATACATCACTTTTAAGGTCTTTAAATTTAATGTCAATATTATTTTCTTTTTTATATAATTTCTTTACCTTTTAAGGTTACATATATGTATGAATTGACACACCTATACTGAAAAACTTTGGAAACTTTGAAATATTTTTATGTAGGACATTGGTCAATTTTTTATTTTCAGTCCATATCCTATAGAAGGCAAAACCTCAGAATAATGATTATTAATGCTACCAGTTACAGTAATGTAACTCAAATATATTTAACGTAAACATGCGCAGTTCTAACATAGATTTTTAAACTGTTGTTAGATTGCTTTTCAAATCACTTTTTTAAGAACAAAAATAAGAAGGAAATTGGTGAATTCATAAATTAAATTAAACTGTGATAACACACTCATCGTCTTTGCAATAAAATAGCATACTTTTTCTGAAATGAATTATACTGTATTTTTACTTTCTTTAAGATTAATGTAAATATTTTTCCTTTATTCTGTAACTATTTCATTACATTTTACGGATATATATCCGTATTCATTTGTACACTTATACTGAAAAGCGTTGGAAATATCGAATTTTTTATCAAGTACTCTGGTCAATTTTTTATTGTTATTCTTATCTTATACAAAGCAAAATCTCAGCATAACGATTATTAATGCTACCAATTACATTAATGCAACTGAAATAAATTGAGGAAATCATACTCAGTTCTACCAACAATTTTTAAAAAATTTGTTAGATTGCTTTTAAAATCAACTTTTAAAGAACAAAAATAAGTTGGAAATTTGTAAACTCAAAAATTAAATTAAAGTGCTATAATACATTGTCTTTGCAAAAATTAAAACATTTTTTATACATTTTTTGATTGAATGAATACGCACTATTCATACCGATAGTTTTACTTTAATATGTATATTATTTAATAATCACGCTAGGAATTTTAATGGTGATTTTAACAGAGTGTAAAACTATATTAATAGAATTACTTGACATACTTTGTTGTGGTTATTCTCTTTAAATTCTAAACCTGCAACATCTCACTCCATTAAACTTCACATATGCATGAAATCCCAGAATATGAGATATCTCCCATTCTCTTTGGTATTCAATATGAGAATACATACATAAACTTGCAGACATTGTTCTCTTTTCATATTGAAAGAAGAATTTGTTCTTTACAGGTATCTTTGCCAACCATGTCAATTAATCGTACCTGAACAAAATAAACCCATACAAATAGTAAAAGCATATGAATAATATATGAACGTTAACATATTAAATGATTGTATTCGGGTTAGAGTGTTCTTCGGATAACATTATTATATGGGTATTGTGGAAATATCCTACTGCAGATAACACCATATTGTAATTATCACGTAAGCATTACGATTCATTTGCAGAACAACACTACATTTCCCAATTTATGAGATTAAATTGAAATATGAACTGATAGTGAGACATGTATTAAGTGAAATATTAACTATACAATAATGCAATACTATTTACAAGTATGTTATATATTTATATAAAAACAACAAACATATTATTTATAGAATGTATTAATATTATTTATCAATTATTAGTATTCTAATCTCAAATATTAAACTAAATATATATTAGATCAATTTTTTTTAAATTGGTATAACCATATTGTAATTATCACGTAGGCATTACGATTTATTTGCAGAACACTACATTACCCAATTTATGAGATTAAATTGAAATATGAACTGCTAATGAGACATGTATTATGTGAAATATTAACTACACAATAATGAAATCCTTTTTAGAACTATTTTATATATTTGTATAAAAACAACAAACATATTATTTATAGAATGTATTAATATTATTTATCAGTTATTAGTATTCTAATCTCAAATATTAAACTAAATATATATTAGATCAATTTTTTTAAAATTGGTATAACCATATTGTAATTATCACGTAGGCATTACGATTTATTTGCAGAACACTACATTACCCAATTTATGAGATTAAATTGAAATATGAACTGCTAATGAGACATGTATTAAGTGAAATATTAACTATACAATAATGCAATACTATTTACAAGTATGTTATATATTTATATAAAAACAACAAACATATTATTTATAGAATGTATTAATATTATTTATCAATTATTAGTATTCTAATCTCAAATATTAAACCAAATATATATTAGATCAATTTTTTTTAAATTGGTATAACCATATTGTAATTAACACGTAGGCATTACGATTTATTTGCAGAACACTACATTACCCAATTTAAGAGATTAAATTGAAATATGAACTGCTAATGAGACATGTATTAAAGGAAATATTAACTACACAATATTGCAATACTATTTACAACTTTTTTATATATTTGTATAAAAACAACAAACATATTATTTATAGAATGTATTAATATTATTTATCAGTTATTAGTATTCTAATCTCAAATATTAAACTAAATATATATTAGATCAAATCAAAAAATAATTGGTATAACCATATTGTAATTATCACGTAAGCATTACGATTCATTTGCAGAACAACACTACATTTCCCAATTTATGAGATTAAATTGAAATATGAACTGATAGTGAGACAC
Organism: Pardosa pseudoannulata; assembly: GCA_032207245.1. Lineage (NCBI taxonomy): Eukaryota > Metazoa > Arthropoda > Arachnida > Araneae > Lycosidae > Pardosa > Pardosa pseudoannulata. Next base: position 87,761,573 of record CM063498.1, on the reverse strand, counting down.
TGTTCATGTGAAATATGTGAATGTGAACACTGTATTATGTGAAATATTAACTACACAATAATGAAATCCTTTTTAGAACTATTTTATATATTTGTATAAAAACAACAAACATATTATTTATAGAATGTATTAATATTATTTATCAGTTATTAGTATTCTAATCTCAAATATTAAACTAAATATATATTAGATCAATTTTTTTAAAATTGGTATAACCATATTGTAATTATCACGTAGGCATTACGATTCATTTGCAGAACACTACATTACACAATTTATGAGATTAAACTGAAATATGAATTGCTACTGAGACATGTATTAAGTGAAATATTAACTACACAATAATGCAATACTATTTACGAGTATTTTATATATTTGTATAAAAACAACAAACATAATATTTGTAGAATGTATTAATACTATTTATCAATTATTAGTATTCTAATCACAAATATTAGATCAAATATATATTAGATCAAATAGTTAAAATTAAAAAACATTGGTATAATTTGTATAGTTTAAGTATATTTTCAATTAGCCAAAATTGCAGATGCAATATACATACAATGCAATTTTGTCCTTTAAAATTGTACTTAGAAATAACAAGAAATAATTATAAATTCATGGTATGTATTTAATATTTCTTAAATTGACTCTGCTTTTATTGCAGTTGGTTGGTTACAGATTATTTTATAATCAAGATTAGCAATTTATCTACTTATAACTATTGTAGATTGCCTACAAATATCATAACATTAGCGGAAATGAATCCCCCCCCTCACCTCATCAAAAGACATTGATGTGCGTTATTGGCCATCCTCCAGATTATATCAATAAAGTTATAATAAATTCATAGATATACTGAAAATACATAGTAACCAAAAGCATGATAAATATTCTGAATGTTTACGCAATAAAATCTGTAGGAATGGATCGCTTTATTAAATATGATTTCTTTATTGCTTTAAAATAGCTCAATAAGGTTTTTTTAATATTTATTTATTAACGGAAGTTAAACGTAAATATGTATAAATTAATACAAATTTCGACGGGTAACAAAACATGCTCATGGCTTTGACATAAAACACAAATATCTCGCAACAAAACCCATAACACAAAAAAGTTTCAAAACCTCCAGTGGAAAGCACGATTACATAAGCGTATCAATAAAAGCATTTTTCTTTTACAACCCCCATAAAAGGCCGGCATCTTCTTTTACACGACAAATGAAAAATCCTTTCACGGGAGGGAAAGCTATAAAGGCCACCAATCCTATAGATCATTACGACCTTACACGCCTCTCCCGCCAGCAATATTTACAATATCCAGCAAAACAAAGTAAAGATGAGCGTCTGCCAAAAAACCGGAACATACTCAAGTAAGGAAACTGTTTATTTCAACCCCGCAATTTATGGTATTTTCTTTCATCAGAGGGGGGACTTCGTGGAACTGTACATGCAAATCTGGTAAAATTATATTGCCCGCCCACCGTACGCCTATTTCTTGTTGTTATTTTATCTGGGCGGGAACATGGCCACTTGGCACGAAATGGGGTAAAGTATTCCATATATAATGCGGTTGCAATGCAAATTGTAGGAACTGGCCCCCCTAAACACGTAATAAAAGATTGACCACGCACAATTTCGTGCGGGCTATTAAACGTACACATACGTTCGATATTTATCCCACTGCTGACTTGGTTCGCGTTTTGCCTCGTATTCCTCGAAAATGGCCCATACCGCTGTCCGTGTTCTGACTTAAGAAAAAGAAGACTACTTTATTAATGATGAGAACATTACGTGGACAGATTTCCTTTTCGGGCACATAGTTCCGGAAAATGCGTTTGACCGAAGCTACTGGCTTCGTTCTAACTGCGGTCTGTTTGTTTCCTTTTTTTTCTGATGAATAAGAATTACGTTCCTGTTTTGATTGGGCGCCTTTATTTATGACATTCCCGGGACTACAAGAATATAATAAATGACGCTCAGCTCGTCTCCATTAGTATTTCATGAACAAAGAGGAACTTTCCATAGATGGGAAGTAGACAACAATCTTCTACTTGAATAAGCTATTCATTACGTGATTTGAATCATGTTCTTGGGTAAATATGATTACCTTGTAAAAGGTGATGCATTACAGAACATGGAATAACTGAAATTTTTCCGAGTCTGCAGGTATCCCAGCGAGCTTTGAATGTAGCAATATATTTTCTCAATTATAAGTATTCTCGTATTAATAAAAAAAAAGAATTACTCAGTCGGCATAGTTATTAGAGGGCTCGCCAGACACGCTAGAGGGTGTGGAGTCAAATTCAGAGAAACGATTGTTAGTTATTTGTGTTGTCTTTTCAGAACAAGAAAAGTGTATCCATTTATATAATTCTCCTACATTATTATAGTTAAAACATATCTGCGACTTTGTGAAAGGAGAATGTTAATAATAAAAGCAGGTGTCCCCACATTGAAGAAAACGAAACAAATACCACTAAATGACAAATATACAGTAAAATATGCATTATTAATGTAGTAAAGTAGCTCTTTCTAACATGTCTATTAGTTATTTGGCATCACTCTAAATAATTCCGTGTACTAATTAAATTTTATGAATATATTTTAAAATCTCTCAGTGCAATAAGTCCGCCGAGAGTAATTATTATGCTAGATTAATTAATGTGCATTATCTTTTGTAACTCTAAAGCTGTTATAAACATGCACTTAAGTTTTATAATTATGAAACACAAAGAAAGAGACGCATCATAAATATTCAGTAACAATTATAAATTATAAATGAAATATATGTATCCTATTGTTAGAAAATAAGTTTCCAAAGTCCTAAAATTTGTATTTTCAAATTGCAAAAGTTTTATAGGATTTTATTTCACATATACCTTTTGGGTAAGTAGTTTCAGTATTTCCCAGTTTAATCCAGTTAGCAAATAATAAACATTATCAATGCTTAAGATTTCAAACTAAGGCATTGTTTTGACTCAATGGGGCAACAAAATATACCTCGAATTTTTGCAACTTTTTATACAAAATAGTAAAACAACCTGTTCCATTCAATTATGATTTAATACCAAATTTTGTTTTCCTCCTTTTTCTGTAAATTTTCATGTTCCCAATCACTGTGTGGATTGTTAAAGACTTCCAATATAAAATAAAAATATATTGTGAATTCTGAAGTTAATTATTTACAAAATATTGCTCAGACAGATTGTATATATATATATATATATATATATATATATATATATATATATATATATATATATATATATATATATATATATTATATATATATATATATATATATATATATATATATGACAATATATATATTAGATATATAGCCTCGCACACCCAATCCTTTTCTTCCTTTCCGTTTTACAATTACTGGGCTTAATGGAGTATATAGTCTTTTGGTAGTTTTATTATATATATATATATATATATATATATATATATATATATATATATATATATATATATATATATATATATATATATATATATATATATATATATATATATTATATATATATATATATATATATATATATATATTATATCATACATTATACAGTTTCCATACATCTTATGTTCAACTACATTATTTTCTAAAATAATTACTCTCTATCTTTATGAAGAAAAATCTTCATTTATTGTGTGAATTTCTAGTTTTCCACGAGTAAAATCCTTGACTTGCATTTATATTCTCAATCATATAACTTCTACCAGATCCGAAATATCCAAATAAACCACGATTCCAAACTGTTTGGACACCGTTAGACATCCAAAATACTTAAGTAAAATGATTTTCTTGGGTAAGAGTAGTACAAGTTATGAAGTAAGAACCTCACTTTTCTCGCTGCAGAACGATAGTGTGCTTCTTCAATACGAGCAATCGGAATTTTCGTGATAAATTTACGTGTGCGGATGCTGTGTAGTTTTCAGGGATATGAAAATAAATGTTAGTGTGATGAATATGATTGTTAGTTTAATTAGTTATTTGCTATTGTGTGAATTGAATGCCGGAAAAGATTGTCACAAAAATTATTGAGCCTCAATAAAAATAGGGTTTAAATTTTTCCCAGAAATTATCTGTCCAACGAGTGGTAAAAATAGAAATTATTTATATGATATTCAAATGCTAATCTTTGTGATCTTAAAAGAAATATAGTCCTAAATATATTGAGTATGCAAAGGTTAGTCAAACCTTTTACATAACATTTTACAAAGGTTAGTCAAACATTTTACTTAACTCTTTTTATCCTGACGGTACTTATAAGTACCGCTTCAATTAAACACCTATATATCCCTAATAAAGCCGTTTTTCCTGAAGGACACAGGGACATGAACGATGCAGTTCCTACAGCAGAAAAGAAATGACAGCACCAATCAGGAATACTTTTTACTCGTATAATAGGGATTTTATAATTGGCATGCTGCGTTGGAAGATCTTTTTATGGTAGAGTTGATACACGTGTAACTCAGTTGCATAAATTTATTGGTTTATTACCAGTTATTTGGTACTATTATTTTTAGAGACTTCTATACTTCGCAGGTAAGCATTTAATTTGTTTTATTCATAATTTAATGTTATATTTTCTATCCTAGATTGAAAAATATATGTTCGTACTAGAAATTACCAGATAGAAAATTAATTATTAAAATATAAGAAAAATTAATTTTCTTTTTTCTATGACTATTCTCCATTAAAACGTATTTAATGATGTAAAACTGCAGTAAGAAAGTTGAGGGTAAATTAATTCAGGACATAAAGGGTTAATTTCTGCCTTAGTTTATGTGCAATCATGATAGTTTCAACAATTCTTAATAGGGCAGATAAAAGGCAAAACTTTGATCTTCATATTTTTTACAGTAAAAGAGAAAAACATTTACTTGATAAATTTTCATATGTACTAAAAATGTTATAAAAATAAATTCTTTACATGCTTTCATATAGTTAAAATTCCACTTGTTCGTGAGCTTTAAAATAATATAGCCCTAAATATATGCAAAGATGTATCTAACACTTTACATATCAAAGCAAAATATCAGCATTAAGTTATATAAAAATATGACAGTTACAGCATTTCCTTATGATATAGATAAAAAGTAAAATTTTGGTCGTCAAATTTTTTTAAGTAAAAGAGAATGACGTTTACCTAATACATTTTTAAAGTGTCTTAAAAATTTCATTCCTCTCTTGAAATTCCTGTTTCACGAAAATTAAATTTATTTTTAAGAGATTGTCACATTGCCTTAGGTTGAACATTAATGAAAATAAAATTATGCGCTACCGTAATAACTTTCTCCGTAATAAAATTTATCTTAAGCCATAATCCAATATAACAACATTTCTCCCCCCAAAAACGTATTAAATAAAATTGGAGCACTAATGGTTTAATAACATTTGATATTTTCTATATTAAATTTTTCTGTTGTTTCACTGGGAACGAACTTTTAACTTTAATGTTAGCCATTAATAATTCACGTTTTCGGGAAAATATTTTAATAACGCCCTCAAATGTTTTCTCGTTTTATGATAAATTCAAAGTTTAAGAACATAGATAAAAAAGAATAAGAATTTGTAAATAAACAAAACAGTTAAAGTGTTATTAGAAAATTTATTCCCTTGCTTTTAAAAGAGTGTTTAAAAATAAAAAAATACTTTATTGTATAATTTTAAAATTTTACATAATTTACAAGATCTAGTACATCTTTTTACAAAGTAAAAAAAATAATATTTATGTCTTTAGTTTTTCAGATTTTAACATAGCTACCAATTTAAACCTTGCTTTAAGAGATTATTTTAACAACACAAAAATGCTTATTAATGTATAATTTTATTGTTTTAAACTTTTTAGAGGTTATATTTACTTTCTTGTGTTTAGAAAAAGAAGTGAAATAATAAAAAGTTTGGTCTTCAGATTTTAACAGAAATAATAAATCTTACAGCCATGTCTGAAGAGACTGTTTGAACGATACAAAAATATTTCATATATTGTATAATTTAAGTGTATAAGCTATTTTACAAATTATATTTACTTCTTGGTATGTAATAAAAGAAGTATAATTGTAAAAACTTTCATTCTTCAGATTTCAACAGAAACACCTGTTTCAGTCATGTCTGAAGTTTTAACACTACAAAAATAATTCATAAATTGTATATTTTTAATGCCTTAACCATTTGTTTAATTCTTTAACGTACTTTAGGATTCAACAGAAATACCCCTTTCGACCAAGGATGAAAAGATCGTTTTAACAATATACAAATGCCTCACATATTTTGTAATTTTAATATTTTAATCGTTTTAGAGGTTCTGTTTAATTTCTTGTACATAGCAAAAGAAGTGTAACAGTACACTAGTTCTTTATGTTTCAAGAAAAATGACTATTTCAACTACGATTGAAGATATTTTTGACGATACGTAAATACGCCATTATATAATTTTAGTTTGTAAAAATTTGCATTTCAGTCATGTTTAAAGATTGTATTGATAAGCCTAAATTAATAAAAATATTCAATATCAATAAAATATTCTACTCTTTTATATTTTGCTGACATGTAAATATATATATATATATATATATCTATATATATATATATATATTTTTTATATATATATATATATATAATGAATATTTATGTTTACGCTAAATATAAAGTAAAAAAATTGAATATTTTACAAATCTCGACTTCATATATTGTTCTAATAACATTACACTAAAAGTATAGGAAGGGCTTTTACTTTTTAGGTATTTATTTTTAGCCTAAGTCTTATTTTTACTAAAGGAATACATTATATAATAATGTAGTATATAATGATTCCAGGAATATTTAGAAATCTCTTTTTATTGTTCTGCATATATATAAGCAGTACATGGTATTATAAATAGATGAAATAAAATTATGAAAATCACAAAAGATTGGACAAGAAAATTTTCTTAAATTATTAAAAATATAATTAAAAGAATTCATTTCAGAAGGCTATTAAATCATTTTTTTAAAATTACTTTGTGTTTAACAATGAAGATAAAAAAATCTGTAAACAAAAGACACAATAATAGTATTAAAATTTAATATTTTAAACAAGCAAAGGAGGGAAAT
>CM063498.1:87746960-87749460 GCA_032207245.1 Pardosa pseudoannulata | reverse complement strand
TAAAATTAGATTTAACTGAATTTATTTATAAAAAATATTATGCATTTATTTTTATAATAATTTTTTTAATGATAGACAAAAATATTATCAATACTGCATTTTTGCCAAAAAAATGATAAATGAAGAATAGAAAAAAATAGTTTTATTAATTTTTTTCTACTTTTTATAGTACAATTTAATCATATAGCTATATTTATTAGACATAAGCATACTATTTTATCCCATACCATCCTACTAAGGAAAAATGCTTAAATAATATAAAAGAGCTAAAATTCTTCAAATGTATATAACTTGATAAAATAGTTTTACATTATATCATAAAAGAAAGCCTGTAAAAATATTAACCATAGCGTATGACCATAGAACATGTGAAAACAGTAACTATATTTTATGACTAAGTTAACTTAATATTGAATTTTAGAGGTCAATGCAAAATTGGGTCTTCACAATCTGCAAATCCAAGTTCTGAGAGACGCAACAGCATACAAGCAGTCTGCTCTAGAGTTTAAATTATGAGAATCTGCCTGTTAAGCTGTAGTAGTGGAAAGGAATTATCCTAGAGTTTTACAATCGAACACAGCAATGAATTTGAATTCTGTACACTCATTCTCTTATATTGTACAATTAATGTAACACGGGTAGTCCTTAACAGCTTATAATGGAAATCATTATGCATACTGATCTTTTTTTAAAAATCCTATAAGCTGAGAAAGATTATTATACCATTAGTCTAAATATCGTTGACAATATGATTAAAAATATAAAATATTCAATTATAATATTTAAGCGGAACTTGAATGGTGTGATAACTTGAACTACTATGTATCATGCAGTGTATAAAAAATTACTACATGTCGCTACATTTTTGCTACTCTTGCTACATTTTAAAAAATTTTAATTTAAAAAAAAGGATGTACAGAACACCAAGATCTAATTTTTAGACTGGCAAAACTTATGCTATCAAATAAAAATTTTGCAAAATAAAGTGCGATTAAATTCATATTGTAATTTAGCCACTACTAAAAAGCACTTATATTTTAATCACTAGATGGTGGCAATAATTCATATTATTTTCTCCTCGTTTTCTTAAAAGTCTGCAATTATTAAATTAAATATATGCAGGTTAGTAATTTTTCTTCTAAACTGTAATTTTTACATGTGGAGGAATCCTTGGAGTTATCTGTAAATCATTAACTAAAAGACTGTTTTTCTAAATAATTGAAACTCATAAGAGCTTGTCAAATGTACTATGTGGAATACACATATCAAAATCTACAAAGGATCCTTAAGAGACTATTTAAATAACCTTTGAGAATTTTATTTTTAAAATGTGATGGGCAGATAATAAAGGACATACCATTATAACTAGAAAACCAATCTTGAAAATATTTATTTCTATATTGAAAACAAATCCTTCTACATCGAATAAAACATATTTATGTGTTGAAGATAAACTTATCTTCAAAAATGACGATATATTTTTAAGTTGAATTAAAGAAACTAGTCCTCTAGTATAAATTAATTGTAAACAAAATATTGACAACGTGTCCTTAGAATTACTTTTAGCTGATTAATCAACAAGAATTAAAGTATAAAATTTGTCATAATGAGTAAAACATTACGACCTTATAAAATAGATAATTGAAGAAACATTTCTTTTATGCAGGTTTTTTATTACGAAGATTACAATTGATATTTCTCCATAGAGTAGTATGAAGATTTTACTCAAACACTACTCAACTAATGACAAAAAGTGTGTTTTTTTAGGTATCGTAGTTCAGAGCTTTTAGTCCGACAGATTGCAGAGATATCAAAGCTGTTCAGAATAGGCTTTAGGCAACAGATCCTGGCCTTTTTAGCCCTCTTGTATAAAAAATGTAGACCTCACTGTTTTCAACCAACTAACCACTAGCAATATATCTTCAGTGTCTTTACGAAACCAAACTTTCTTGCAACGTAATTAAGTATGACGAAATATATTATGATAAAAATGTAATTAATGTATTTATGTAGTAGAAACATCTTTAATAATTTATCAGACACACACTTAAATTAAAAAAAGGTTATTTTTAAATATTATACGTGTATTTAATAGAAACTTAAATAAAGCAACATAATGAATTACGAAGATAAAATGTTTGTTAATATTTCTCAAAATATTTTATGAAAAAAACATACTACATCTTTTGTAACAACATGCAAAATAAAATGCAAGTTTATATAATATACATATATTTACATAACTTCTAATAAATAGTGAATTTATCACTTTTAAAAATACATTATGAATATTTATTGTCTTAAGCATATTTTAAGGTTTGCTTTGTCAAAAAAGTCTAATAATTTCTTAGTAAAATTATTAATTTTTATAACAACAAGCCCTGGTTTTTCTTATATAAAAGCATTATTGTTTTTGCATGATTAAAAACACCCCTGAGATATTTTTGTTAAAATTTAATGAGATAAGCGGTAAAATGTATAAGCTGATTCACGCAACATA
>CM063498.1:87736960-87741960 GCA_032207245.1 Pardosa pseudoannulata | reverse complement strand
ATTTCTAATACATACCTATCATGTGAAATTCACTGTCTATTTTTCTTATATTTTTCAGTTTTGTTTTATCTGAAAACCTACAAATGTTTATGATACTGAGTTTTACTCAATAGTTTTACAATAAAATTATTTTGTTTAATTTAGGATTCTTAAGCAATATAATATTTTTTAAATGGAATTTATAAGAAACTAAAATTTTAATACATATCTATCATGTGAAATACACTGTATATTTTTTTTTCACTTTTGTTTAATTTGAAACCCTACAAATGTTTATGAGACTGTATTTAACTCAATAGCATTACAGTCAAAATATTTTGATTGTTTTAGGATTCTTGAGCAATAAATTATTTTTTAAATGAAATCTATAAGAAACTAAAATTCTAATACATATCTATCATGTGAAATACACTGTCTATTTTTTTATGTTTTCATTTTGTTTAAACTGAAACCCTACAAATGTTTATGTGACTGAGTTTTAGTAAATAGTATTACAGTCAAAATATTTTGATTGTTTTACAATTCTTAAGCAATAAAATATTTTTTAAATTGAATTTATAAGAAATTAAAACTCTAATGCACACTTTTCATGTGAAATGCACTACTTTTTTTTAAAGTTTTATTAAATTTCAAACCTTACAAATGCTTATGATACTGTGAATTTTACACAATGGTATTAGTTCTATGAATAATTAAGACTACAGTTTAAAGATGAATTATCCTCAAAATTATTCATTTCGTGCTGCTCATATAACTAAGCAAGTTTTTTATTAGTATAATTGAAAAATTTAAAAGAAATGCTTCAGATATTCATACAACGATTCAAACAATATTAAAGAAGAAGTTTAGTATGTTAATAGACTACGATGTTTTTAATTTTTTTAATGTAAAATAATTCTCTTTTTTCATTAAGAACAAGTTATTCAAGACGTTTTGACTGAAAGACTTTGAAAGATAATCAGACTCTTTCAAACGAATAGAGTTATTTCTGTAGTGGAACAAAGAAAGAGCTTTAACGAGTCAAATATAAAAATCCTACTCATTAAATGTAAAGTACTCATTTTTATTAAATTTCATTTTTTTTACATAATAAAAATTGTTATTAATTATAAATATATATATTTATGTATTATATCTATATATATATATATATATATATTATATATATTATATATATTAACATATATATATATATATTTTTTTATTTTTATATATTATATATATATATATATATATATATATATTTATATATATATTATATATATAATATACATATTTTAATATAGATATATATATAAATATATATATATATATATATGTATAGATATATAACATATATTATATATATTTATATATATATATATATTTTATATATATATTTAAATATCAATATATATTAAATTTATCAATATAATATATATATATATTATTATTAATAATAGAAAAAAAATTACAAATTCTTTAGTAATATGAATAAATTGAATACGAAGAATTTGTATACGCCAACGAAATTTACTATTATATATACATACCTAATTTAAAATTAGTTTGATGGATTATAGTTTTTTTTTGTTTCTATATATATTTTATACATTCACACGGACAGAAATATTTAAATTAAGACTGCTTAGCTCTACTTCATTTGTGTGAATAAATATTTTCCATTTAATAAAATTTAAAATGGTTTAAAAGAAATATTCAAAACTAAACTAATAACCTATAGCTTTATAAAACTCCATTAAACCATTGTTTACAGCTGTCTTGTAACAATATTGTTTTTTACTAATGAAAAAATGTTTGCGATTGGTAAAACTATTGCACAACATTGGTTCCATGGTTTTTTAAAAAATAAAAATAAATTTATAAATATAGTTGGGGATTTATAAAGAGGTGTTTTAAAATTGTTCTACAGTATCTTTGAATTTAGTTCACAAATTCATGTACAATTTTAATTATAAACATTTTTTGAATAATAAATAAAAAAACTGAACATTTTTTGAAGGAAGTAATTACCATAATGATTATATGAGTTACTTATAAATAAATTCAGTTTAATTGAAAAGATTATTTTACCATTAAATAAATTTAAGTTATTTAATCTTTAAAGGACCTGTGTTGTCTTTTGGCAGCATACCTAATTTAGTTTTCTAAAATAGTATTAGAATAATATAGAAGATGTAATACCTAATGTTGCGAATAAAAGATATATTGAAATTATTATTAATCAAATTTTCAACATATAAATAGCATCTACACTTTTTGAAGCACCTATTTTCTTATAAGAATGTTGATACATTTACTTTTTCATTCGTTTCCTGCATGTATTTTTTCAATATTTTTGGAAGCTTGAAAATACATTATTATATTCTACAGTGATGAAGTAAAATATGTTATATGCAAAGGTATATATAGCCCATATATATGAATTTCTGTGGATATTTAACTGTAAAATATTGGATGTAACCAGATTTTCCCGTTTGTTACCAATTGGCAGCAATGGGCATAAAGTTCCACTTAGCTTAGAGTAGAGTAGTTATTTTATTTTGTATTCAGTAGAAGTAGTTTATTTTTGTAGCAGTTTACAATTTTAGTTTATTTTTTTAAATGTATATACTGTCAACTGTTTGCAATTCTCAAAGATTCTGTCAAAGAATTTCTGGATAATTTGTCATCAAGTATCATAAAGTAAACAATTTGTTTCTTATTCTACATTGATTTTTATAATGTTTAACAAGTAATAAAACTTGTATTATTTACTTTTAAAAGCATCTTGGGGAAATACCTGGTGATAGTTATTAAAATTAATGTATGTTTGTTATTTTAAAATTTTATCGAGAAAAAAATGTTTTTTCAATAAAACCACTGTGGACGAATGACAAAAACAATTTTTAAACCGTAAACCACACTTAAAACTAAATATTATTTTTTAGAGTATTTTCTGATTATTTATATAAGAAACGAAAGCCAAAATTAAAAAACAAATTTATCGGGAATTTAACTGTTAATATAAAATATAATACATTATGGTGAACTTCTACAAATAAATTACTCAATTTAGAATAAATATGTTTTAAATATTTTTAACGCTTCTCTACGTCAGTATGATTCGTTATAGGTGTATATTATTATAATATTATGCTTGCATTATTACAATAACTTATTAATTTATGTTTGTGTAAGAATATAATCTTTTAATAATTTAAGGCGTGCTATACATCTCAGAACTCATAAAATTATTTTAATTCCCTGAGAAAAATTAACAATTGATTGAAGAAATTTCAATATGTAAATTGAAACAAAGTTGGAAACTTTTCCTTGAGAAATTCAAATTTGAAACAAACGTTTAAGAGATTAGGAGAACTTCCAGATAATCTCTGCTATATTGATCTTAACCTTCTGTTAGTGAAGCCAAATATTTGTAATGATGTCTAGGTAATCTTGTAACAATGTAAATAAGACATTTGATGGATGAAAATATATCCTTGACGGTTTGGGAATAGATAAATGGTTGAAAAGAAGAAAATTGGAAAATTGTAGATTGTTAATTATAGAATCATAAAGGTTAGACCATCTTACTGTAATGTTTAGTATCGATTGATCTATAAATTAATGTTTCTCATTATTATTCTCATTATTATATTTAAAATATAATATGAGGTTAACAGCAAGAAATAAATTAAGAAAAATGCATAAATGTTTCTTGCATGCACATTAAGCTGAATTTTCAGATTCAATGCTAGTAATATAATGTTTAAAGAGTTTCGAAATGACAATGGTTTGGTTTAGTTTGGAGTGCTACGGTCTACTTTGTTGCAACACAAGGGCTAATGAGACCAGGACCTACTGTTTAAAGCCAATTCCGAACGACTACGAACATCCAAGCCACAGTGGGAATCGACTCCCCGAACACCGGTACCAAAGGCCAGCACCCTAACCATTCGGCCAGAACCATCGACAATGAAAAACTTTAGTTGACGATTTTCAATAGCATAGAATGTGAATCTTAAATTAATGAGAGAGTAATGAATTGTACAAAACTATTAGTACAGGAAACATGAACGTAAATATTTAGATTCCGCTACATGTGGCATCTCAAGGTCTACATGTGTAGTGTAATATACCGTGGAAATAGCACAATAAAAATTAAAGAGCTCTTCCCTTTGATTTATTTCATATTTAATTAAAGTATGAAAAAGAACATTATTTACAACATCGATCAGGCTAAACATATAACAATACTATAGACTGCTTTGGTAAAAAAAATTCCTTCAGCCTGGCTGGTAATCAGTAACTTACATCCAGGAAAAGAGTTTAAACCTAAACTAACGTTCACTTGCATTTAACCTCCAAAGGCCATCAATAGCTGGTCATCAATGATTTATCTCAATTATTGGAATAGGATAGACAGTTTCTTCTCTTCCATCTATTTCAATGAAAAACCAGCACTTTGGACATATCGTCTTCGAATTGTTATCTGTGGTATGCCATAAAGTCCACTACACAACAGTAATTCTTAAATGTGCCTGGATACAACAGCAATTCATAGATGTACCTGGTGCCATAAATGCACTTACGAAATGTCAGGTATCGTCAAAAATGTTAATTCCATGCAGTTCTTAGTACAGCATTCTAGTGTAAATTTAACATTCTAAATATTGCAGTTCCTGTAGAATTTTATACATTTCTAAATTTCTTTTTTATTATCTTATTTTTTTGTGTTCGAAAAATTTGTAATGCATTATCCTAAATCTGTTTTTTAGTACAAAGTTGAATAATTTTTGTAGAATATTCATGTTTTTACTTATTTTTTAAGGAAGCTGGCAACATTATAAACATCCCGTCATTATAAAGTCTTTAATTTTCAGACACTGATTTAAATAGATTTTATGTAAATTTTCATTCACAATTTCTCATTTACACAATGAATTTTTTATTTAAGTTCATTTTTAAAGAATCGTTAGTTTGGTTTATAATTGTCTGCAGTAATCTAAAAATTTTTT
>CM063498.1:87724460-87726960 GCA_032207245.1 Pardosa pseudoannulata | reverse complement strand
CCACTTTATTTCCGCGCGATGCGTTGTTTTTTCAGCGCCGAATCAATTGTCTGTCTTCTTACAGTTTTTAAAACCTCGGGCATCTTTTTTTTTCCTTTAGTTTTTCAGACTAAACATGCTATTAAGTTTTTAAAAAATCTTTTATCATTTTTTTCCTATTGAGTGGTTTCAAATTGTTTGAATTTACTTAACGCCAAGGAAAATATATTTTTCCTCTTCGTTTAATCAAGAATTTAAAAACAAATATGTGTACGAAAGTTTTTCATGCATTAAAAACATTTTATGGAAGATGGGACTAGCTGAACATGATTTAAGAATTGTTTCAACTTTTTATGAAACTAAGGAAAAAAGAATGTTTCAAACTTAATGAAAGATTCATCACACATTAGAAATATTTTTAAAAAAAATTATTTTACAAGGAGGAAAGTAAGACCTTCTTAGAACTGACCAAACAGTCATTTTATATCAATTAATATGCAATTATATTTTTTGGAATTATTTACATTTATTAAAAAATTTCCAGTAAGATGTTTTAAATTTTTATATCTATATTACTGAAAGATACTTAAATAATCTTTAAAGTGTTCTTAGAAATTTATATTTATGTTATAATCATCGCATTTACACTGCTAAAAATATTTAAAGGTAAACACAAGTTTTAATTATATGAATTAATATCTTAATTTATTTTGCAAAAAATTGAAAGAGAGTGTTTAATGCAAATTACAATGCAATTTATAATGCTAATAACAAAAAGTGTATATATATATATATATATATATATATATATATATATATATATATATATATATATATATATATATATATATACTTTTTGTTATTTGCATTATAAATTGCATTGTAATTTGCATATATATATATATATATATATATATATATATATATATATATATATATATGTGTGTGGGTGTGTGTGTGTGTAGGTTTAAAAATGGGGGATAAGAATTAAGTGAGTTATAATTAAAAATAATTGAATCTCATAAGTAAAAACATAATAGGAGAATCACACCCTTGAGCAGAACTATACGCAGTAAAGAAGGTGAAGCGGCAGTAGAAAATAGGAATTTGTTTAGGTAGTAAAGCCAAACAAAATACATCTGAGAGGGAGCTTGGGATGGTAACATCCATTACGCTTTTGGTACCAAAATATAAATAAAGGATAACTAAATGGCATACAGAATTAATATGTGTCTTTCATGCCACAAGGTTACATTGGAATGTGTAATTTAGTTATACTAATAAACAAGCAAGTATACTAAGGGGAAATAATTTTTCAGTAAACAAAACGAATTACTCTTCAAATATCAATTTTAATATTCATATTTTATATCTTTCCACCTTTCAAGTTTAAGATGATCTTTCTATTAAGAAGGTGTAGCCACTTTGTCCCTTAGAAGACTTCTAAAGCGTATATGTATATATATATATATATATATATATATATATGTATATATATATGTATATATATATATATGTATATGTATATATATATATATATATATGTATATACATATATATATATATATATATATGTATATGTAATATATATATATATATATATATATATATATATATATATATATATATATATATATATATATATATATATATATATATTTGTATATATATGTAATATATCAAAATTATTTAACTTTAATATTTCTTCAAAAGCCTCCTCTCTCCAATTTTAATTCATTTAAATATCTTTACCAGCCTCTAAATGGTTTAATCAACGAAGTATTTTCCACTTAACATTTCTTTCTGTCCTAAAACTGTAAACTTTCTGTCTATGCAGCAGTTTCCCAGGTATTGGGGGAACATGTTTTCGCGTTTTGCTGATATTGCATTTAATTCGCTTATTAAGCTGTTTTTGTTGTGGGAAAATTCTTGTTGCCAGCACTATTGGGTGTACTTGTGTCAGAGCAGAGTAAACTCTGTGGCTTTTGATTGTATATTATCCAGAAGGATAGATGTGCGGTGTTGCCGCTCTGAAATAATAATATATATATATAAATATATATATATGTATATGTATATATATATATATATATATTTATATATTATATATATATATATATATATATATATATATATATATATATATATATATATATATATATATATATATATATATATATATATATATATATATATATATATATATATATATATATATATATATATATATATACATATATATATATATATATATATATATATATATATATATATATATATATATATATATATATATATATATATATATATATATATATATATATATATATATATATATATATATATATATATATACATATACATATATACATATACATGTACATATACATGTACACACAGATTACATTTCTTAAATTTAAAATCAATCGCTCTGAAAATATTTATTTGTCAGTTTATCACCACTTTTATTTTATTATTCTCTTTAAATGCCTTGTTTAATAAAAGTAATTCCTTAAAATTG
>CM063498.1:87689460-87714460 GCA_032207245.1 Pardosa pseudoannulata | reverse complement strand
AGTACGTTACAGACCTACTTAAAGTTTAATCTTTCCTTGTGATTCCTCACTCAAGTGAAGTTGAATATTACCCTGAGACATTGACCCTCTGCTTATTGCGATGGACTCTATTGGATCTGGGGATTGACTTTCCCACATAAAGTAGATAAATTGTTTCCAATGCCACTTGGAAGAGACAAGCACATGGATTGGAGGACACACGAATTAAGGGGAATGGGTGTGGTTTTCGTCTTGCGAGCACCACTTGGGTGAAAGTACGTCATTGTTCAAGTGGGTACTCGTAATTTAGAAGCAAGAACCTAGCGGATCGTTGCCTTTGCCGACTGATCTACCACGGGCTGATAGGGGGATAAGCAACAACAAGCAATAATATTTTTACATGTGATTTTAATGTGAAAATAGACATGGAAATTATGAAATCATGGAACAATTGTGTTTGATATTTATGTTTCGATAATTACTTCAGAAACGGTGACTGAGGACTAATGGCATATCCCGAAATTCATTTTGGGGAGTGTGCATAAAGTCATTTTCATGAAAGAATCATTGTCTTTCTTTTAAAAATACCACTTGTAAAGACAAAATGATTTGTAACTGCTGTCTGTCTTATTTTTAAAATTGTTCAAGGCTTGTCATGATTTTCCCCAAGATCTAAAATTTATAAATTAAAGAGCATCTAAGAAAACTATTAAAGATACAGGGAATAAAAAATGTTACTTTCTAGAGTTGATGGAATACAACATTATTGAAAAGAGATTAAAGTCCTTTAATGATTGAAAAGCTGTCTAGTAGAAAAAAAGGCTTCCAGTAATTGTTTGCCTTTTCTTTTCTTAGGGATTGGCTTATATGAAAGCATTTTTCTTTGATGGTAAAAACATTTAAAGTACCAGTTAAAAGATGATAATGAAATATATAGTTTAGAACTCATATAATAGTATAATAAAAATATTATTTTAAAATATTTTGATTTCGAAATCTTCAGGGTTGTACAGGTCTCTTTGCAGATTTGTCCCCCTAGGTAGGCCACTACGGAGAATAATGCTTAAATGACCTATGGAATTCATTTTATCTCTGAAAATTACTTAGTGTTTAGCACTTGTTTGCATTTTTTGCTGTCAGTTTTTATATAAGTGAATAGTAAAAGTTAAAGTGAATTTGACAAGAAGAAGCATTTTAATGGATTTTTGAAAGATATTTGCAATAACAAAATGTATTTACTAATACATTTTCCAATTACTTATTAAATGTTGAAATAACTTATTTTGCAGTCTCATATTTGGCAATTCCTTGACATTGAATGAGTATTGAATATTGAGGTTGTAAAATAATGCTTTTATAAAATAGTAATTTTTTTTCATACTTTTTTTTCATACAATATAAAAAATAAATATGTAATATTGAGGTGGCACTGAACCAAAAGGAATGAAACGTTACTCTGGCAGCCTTATGCACCTATGAGCGTTAAAGAGAAGTATTTCGTAAATCATAATAAATTAACAGTTACAAATTTTATTTATTTTATTTTGTAGCTTTAACTTTAATACAAAAAGAGCAATAGTTCATATTTATAAATAAAATAATGATTATGTTACGTTTAATAATTATGATATGGTAAACATTTATGTTAAACTAAAAATTACATTCACTTATCTTATATATCATTTAAAATAACTATTTTTTCAATCGAAAAAGAAATATTATATAAAACGTTTTTTCTTAGTTTTTCTAAGAAACATTGACATATATTTTCGTTTTCAAAATAATTTCGGAAACATTCTAATAAAACAATTTACTACACACAAATATCTTCCGAGGATATAACTGTATAAAAAGTTATTTATTTATATTCTATGCATTTTATGGTAAATATATAGCCATTATGCTTTTCCATACATTATAAAATATGTAACACTGAAGTAGCACTGAACAAGAAGGAATAAAGCATTGACGGCCTTTTGCACCTATGGTCGTTAGGAAGAAGAAGTACGATTTGACAATTCGTTATAAATAAGCAGTTACAAATTTTATTTATTTTATTTGGTAGCTTTAACTTTAATAAAAAATATAGTTCATATTTATAAATGAGATAAAGAATATGTTACATTTAACCCTCTGACTGCTCAATTTGTAAACCGAGGTCTCTTTAAAAATCGCGTATTTTTCGCTGCATAGTTTAAGTATATATGTAAATTGGAATATTGAAATACTAATTTTTTTTAGAAAAGATTTTTTATATTGACTTTTAAAGTCAGAAACTAAGCTTTCAGAAAAACTAATTTCAGGTGTTATTACATGAAAAATTTATTTTTTAAGAAGTTTCAATTGAAATACGCTTAATTACTAATTTTTTTAGTAAAAAGTTTTTATATTTACTTTTAAAATGAGAAACTAAGCTTTCAGAAAAAACTAATTTCAGGTGTTATCACATAAAAAATTAATTTTTTAATAAGTTTCAATTGAAGTACACTTAATTTTTATTTATAACATTCTATCTATAATTCTATTATCTAATATAACTATAGTTCTAGTCATATAATTCTATTTATTACCTAATAAAATACCTAATACTGTTTATAATTTATTCCACTAGTTAAGCGGGGAAAAGAAGGAATGTGCATCTTAATAAAGGAAGAAAAACACATGCCCGTGGAAATCGTGGGATGAGGGTTAATGTTTATGGTATAGTAAACATTTATGTCAAACTAAAACTTATTTTCACTTATTTTATATATCCTTTAAAATAACTACTTTTATAATCAAAAACGAAATATTATATAAAATATTTTTCCTTAGTATTTCTAACAAACTTTGACATATGTTTTTCTTTTTCAAAATACTTTTTGAAACATACTAATAAAACAAGTTGCTACACACAAATACCTTCCGAGAATATAAGCTTATCAAAGCTTAATTTATTTATATTTTGCGCATTTTATGGTAAATACATAACCATTTTTAATTTCCTTCATACATTTCTTTTTTGAGATTTGATACCACGTATTTCTAGCGAAAAAATATTGCCTTCACTTTCAACTTTTCCTTTGTCATTGTTAATTTTTAAAATATATATTTTGAAACCCTAAGGGACTTTGTTACAGCCAGTCTTCAATCTGCTCTGCGTATTTCACTTTGCGTAAAGGCCCATTAATACATTAGTTTCTTCCCCTTTTTTTTATCTTATCCTTAGGCTCGAATAAAAATATAAAATCAACTTTCACATCGCATGAAAGATCCACTTACATAAAAGTGTGAGTCAAGTATATCTCAAGAAGAGAATTAGATCTTAGAAAAAAAACATTTAATGGAATGATTGAATTATTTTAATGGCACTTTAAAGCAGGAAGAGTGGAGATATTTTTAAGGTGGTTTTTACAGGAGCCGCAGAAAATTAAGGAAATGAAAGTTTTCAAAAGTTACGGCACTTTATTCTTTTTCAGGTGTTTTTATATTTTTGTCATAAATATACTTTTTAAACCCCTTCCGGATATAAAATTTCCCATATATTTTTTTATATATTTTCAGACCAGAAATTTTTATCTAATTACAATAATTGCTATATGCATGGCTGTGCGATTTTTTAGCTGCTAAATAAAGATCTGAAATACACGATGTAGTTAAGTCCTAATGGAATAAATTAATTCCGAATTCTTTCTTTACATGTGTAGTCTTATATTTGAGGATACATTTCATCTAGATGAACGTGTTTTTATAGCATACTTTAATAAAAAAAACACATTTCAAGCTCTATGCTTTTAAATTTATTAAAACATATTTCTCGATAACATTTTAAAATATTTGATAGAATATCATCAGCAAAAATGACAAAATTCAGCTAGTATTAGTTAAAAAGCAGTGCCACTATATTTTTCAAATGTATTTTTTGTATATAGTAACACCCGAGATGTGTGATCTTTGACTATCCAAATTTACGTTTGTTTGAATGATTTTTTAAGTAAAAAATCAGCGAGCAAATTATTACAGGGAATTATAAATATTTGATAGAATATCATCAGTAAAAATGAAAAAATTCAGTTTGAATTAGTTAAAAAGCAATATCACTATATTTTTCAAAAACTTAATTCTCAAAATTGTTACAGATAACATAACATTTTAAGTTAAACAACTTGATGAAGGGCAAACGTGGGGCCTCGAGTTATTTTTACTTATGGAAAATGAAGAGCAAAAAATAGACGATTAATAAATTAATATGCAAATTTAGTTTTGAATATTATTAAAAAATATTTTGCGGTAAGATTTTTTATATTTGGAGTATATAGATTATATATTTTTAGAAATATATTTAAATAAAAAAAATTTTTAATGTATTTTCAGAGTTAGCGTCTCTGTAACGGAATTTTTATTATCATACGAACATCATATATTTTATTATAGCAATATATGTTTTTAAAAAATGTAGCAATTTTATTTTTTATATTTGGTGTAAGTGAATTATACATTTTAGAAATATATTGAAATAACCATATTTTTTTCAAATGTGTTTTCAAAATTACAGTCTTATAACATAAGTTTTATTGTAAAAAGAATAGCACATATTTTAATATAGCAATATATTTTTTTAAAAATGTAGTGAGATTATTTTTTACATTTGGTGTAGATTATACGTTTTAGAAATATATTGAAATAAACATATTTTTAAGGTTGCTTTTACAGGAGCCACAGAAAGTTAAGGAAATGAAAGTTTTCAAAAGTTACGGCACTTTATTCTTTTCCAGGTGTTTTTATATTTTTGTCATAAATATACTTTTTAAACCCCTTCCGGATATAAAATTTCCCATATTGTTTTTTTTATAAATTTTTAGACCAGATATTTTTACCTAATTACAATAATTGCAATATGCATAGCTCTGCGATTTTTTAGCTGCTAAATAAAGATCAGAAATACACGATGTAGTTAAGTCCTAATGGAATAAATTAATTCCGAATTCTTTCTTTACATGGGTAGTCTTATATTTGAGAATACATTTCATCTAGATGAACGTGTTTTTATAGCATACTTTAATAAAAAAAAACATTTTCAGCTCTATGGTTTCAAATTTATTAAAACATATTTTTCGATAAAATTTTAAAATATTCGATAGAATATCATCAGTAAAAATGACAATTTTCAGCTTGTATTAGTTCAAAAGCAATATCTCTATAAATTTTTCAAATCTATGTTTTGTATATAGTAACACCCGAGATATGTGATCATTGACTATCCGAATCTACGTTTTTTTTTGAATGATTTTTTAAGTAAAAAATTAGCGAGCAAATTATTGCAGAGAACTGGAAATATATAGATCCACCATCTTTAGCACTTATTCAAAGAGTACCATTAGCATACAAATTTTAATGTATTTTAACTATACAATTGGTATAAGAAAAAGCATCAGACGATAAATATGTGATTGAAGCATACTAAAATTTGATATAAAACCTGGAAAATATAGGACGAAGATTACAAGATTTCAGGTTTTTACATATGTGCTAAATCCTCTTCAATATTTTTAAATGATGGGGCAGTTGGAGAAAAGGAAGATTAAAGAAAAGTATTCTAATAAAATCATCTACATTATCTTACCAAGTGTTCACAATAATCAGAAGCATATAAGGGCTATTTTAAAAACTGAGAAATGTATGAGGATGTTTGAGAAGAACTCAGGTCTTTAAATTTGTAAGAATTGCAAAATTTCAGGTTTTTACATATGTGCTGAAATCTCTTCAATTTTTTTATATGGTAAGGCAGTTGAGGAAAAGGAAGATTAAAGAAAATTATTTAAAAAATCATCTACATTATCTTACCAAATATTCACAATAATCGAATCCCGTAAAGAAATATATAAGGATTAATTTAAAATCTGTTAAATGTAGAAGACAGATTCAGAAGAACTCAAGTCTTTAAATTTGTAAGAATTACAAAATTTCAGGTCTTTACATATCTGCTGAAACATCTTCAATTATTTTATATGGTGAGGCAGTTGAGGAAAAGGAAGATTAAAGAAAATTATTAAAACAAATCATCTACATTATCTTACTTAATGTGCACAATAATCGAATCAAGTAGGGGAACATATAAAGATTAATTTAAAAACTCTTAAATGTAGCATACAGATTCAGAAGAACTCAGATCTTTAAATTTGTGCTGCATCAATATTTTTTATGTCAAAGTTAAAGATAGTTTAATGTAAATCATTCAATATATATCATACACATCACCATCAAGGTGTTCATAATATTTGCATGAAGTCAAAATAATACTGTAGACCTCTACTGAATCTGCAGTACATATTAGGATTCACTGATAATTTATGCTATTACCTAATACTTTGTACATACTACTTACAATATGTTGCCTGAATTTGTATGAATTATGTCTAAATGACATGCTATAAAAAAGCTATATATTTTCTAGAACATAAATAGCATAAAAAAATGTAAAAATGTACTAGTTATGCTATGAAAGAAATATATCATCAAATAGTACTAAATTATTACTACTCTACTATCTTTCTGCTTGAATATAATATTAACTCTTATATTAAAATACTCCCATTACATCCGTAAATAGTAAAGAAAGCAAGAAATCATATTGTATCATTATGCAAATTCCACTTGACAGTTGTTCGCTTAAAAGAAAAATCTAATTTTCTTTAATTTAAAGCCATTTAAAAATCACCAGTATCTCAAGAAAAATATTTTTAAAGATATCAAAATTGATTGAGGGAACAAAAAATTGGGGAAACTTCTTTATGCAGTCAAATGAAGTTATTCAAAGAAAGATAACTAAAAGGAACATGCCTGGCCTTTATAAAACATCGTTTAACCAATAGCCGGAAAGATTCGATTACAGATCAAAATCTTTATCAGTCTTTCAGTCGCGATAAATATAAATTGCATTCCTAAGTTACTCCGCCATTTTGATGCAGGAGATTCCTTGGAGAGAAATATGTTAGAGAACAATAAGTGCTTTGCTGTGTACAGTTTTTTCTTTATCTCGTTTTTCCCTCTATTTTGGATCTCGCTTACTCACCTGGTTTTGTTTTTCTTTCAACGAAGAGAATATTTTCTCATTTTCATTTGATGGCACCAATTAACTCCCACACTACCACAGTTTTATTGCTTTGAGGATAAAAACATCATTTCTGAATTTATGATAGAGAAATAAAACATTATTTGAGCTTCGAAAATATTCCACGTTAAATGTAAATTAGATATTTTTAATTGAGTTTCCTTCTTTAATATTATTTTGAAAAAATAAATGATTTCGTTTTTTTACAAATAAATCGTTTTTTAAATAATATTTATAACTGATATAAATAACACAAAGTCAAACATATTTTGACTACATTAGAAATTTTATTAAATGGGAAATATAGCAACCTACTACAAAATAGTGTTTTTATTTTTTTATTAATATACATTATTTTTTGGCCGAATGGTTAGTGCTTAGCTCTTTGCTACCAAATTCATGGGTTCAAACCGAACTAGGGCATGAATTTCCTTATTTTTAAGCAATATGTACCGGTCGAATTAACCCTTATGTAGCAAAACATTTATACTGTAGCATTTCAAACCAAAACCAAATATGCATCATTTTACATACGTTGTAATACAAAGTATTCAAATTAAAGTGAATTAGAAGTGGTATGATTTCAAAGATTATACTTTTGAAGCATTTTAGATATACATTTAGAATGAAGCATTATGTATACATTTAGATTGAAACATTTGGAAAAAAATTTAGTACATTGGGAACTTATAAGCTTAAAAGTTAAAATATAGTAACTACTTGCATATCTAGTAACTAAACCCTTGTACTATGTATATAAGTTTAAGTTTTAAGTCACTCATTAACATGGTTCACAAATTCATATAAAAGTATTAACTAATATATAACCCCTGTAGAAAATATTAAATAATATATAAAGATGATTTTCATCTAACTATTTCATTTTTTGTAAAAGCAAAGAAAGATAAACTGAATATTTTTTTTAAGTTTTTAATGAAGAAATTTTCATTTTACAATAAACGAAAAGTAATATTTTCAGAAAATAATAGTTTTGCTATAGTCTAATGTCCAATAAAATTGTACTCAAGTATAACCCAAATTGAAATGAAATAATATTTGTTATGAAGACAATTATTTGTGTTATAGTGTGTACTAGACTAAAATGAAGAAATTTCCAATTAATCTCCCTTTAATAAAATATTTATTTGCTTGAGAATCACGTGACTGAAATTAAACAGATCGCTAGAGATCAGGCAACTATGTATTTAGACAATCCTCTTGCTATAGCCTTAAGTTTAAGTCTTAAAAAGTAAAACTAAATAAATGATCTGTAAAGAAAAGAGTTATAGAAGGTATTAACTGATATATGAAGGTAGTGTTTTTCCTATGACTTCTTTACAGATTCAAAAATCAGATTAATTAAAAATATTACTTTTACATTTTTAATGATTAATTTAGGAATTTAACACTATAATTAAAGTAATATTTAAAATAATCGCAAAATGATAGAGTATGTTACTTTATTTCTTAATTCATATCTAGTTGATTACTTTAATGAATTATTTTAAATAACAAAATACTCCCACTTATTCAATAATTGCGTAATAGAAAGTAAGAAGTATTTCATTTGCAAAATAAGTTGACGTATAAATAAGAATTATTTTATTTTCTATAAAAAATATCATTAAGAATGAATTTTTAAAAATATTTAATTAAAAGATACTGAATGATACATTAGATTAACATATCAAGCCATGACAACAAAATTCTACAGCAAAGAAGACAAATTATTTAATTATTTAAGACGTCTGGGAGTTTAAATTAGCAATAGAAAATGAAAGATATTCAAACTATTCAGATTTAAAATGCCTTATTAACTTTTGTTACACGACAAGCTGTTTTCAATAAAGGATCGCAATCACTTTTAATTAAAGTCTTTAAAATATGCATGTTTATTTCCAGTCTTTAAATAAGTACTTCAAAATATAGAATATTGTATACAAATAGCTAGATTCTTTATATATTTTAAATATTTAACCTCTTCTTAAAGTTTTTATTGGTTTAATGGGATAAAAGGCTTTTGTACCCGATATAATTTGGTTATAAAAATCATTTTCTGATTCAACAAACCTATTTAAGATTTTTTTTTCATTTTCGAAGACTCTAATGAAATAATTTGGTTGTATAATTTCAAATTACATAAATCTTTATACATACATAAAATTGATACAACAAATAAAGAAATGAGATTTACTTATATATAAGAATACGTTTTCATACTGGCTGAAAGTTTATCTTTTCTGAAAAGGTACTTATCGTCTCCCTAAGTACTCACTTATGCACAGTGTGTAAAAAAATTAATGCTCAAATTTGTTACAGGTAACATAAAATTTTAAGTAAAACAACTAGACGATGGGCAAACGTGGGGCCTCGATTTATTTTTATTTGTGGAAAATGAAGAGCAAAAAATAAACGATTAACAAATTAATATGCAAATTTAGTTTTTAATATTGTTAAAAAATATTTTGCGGTAAGATATTTTATATTTGGAGTATGTGGATTATATATTTTTAGAAATATATTTAAATAATAGAAAGATTTTAAATGTATTTTCTGAGTTTACGTCTCATTAACGGAATTTCTATTATCAAATGCACAGCACATATTTTAATACAGCAATATATTTTTTTAAATGTAGTGAGGTAATTTTTTACATTTGGTGTATGTGGATTATACATTTTATAAATATATTTAACGAACTATAATTTTTTTCAAATGTATTTCCAAAGTTACAGTCTTATAACGATTTTTTTTTTTTACCAAACGAACAGCTCATATTTAAAAACAGCACTATATTTTAAAAATATTTTTAATAAGATTGTTTTTTACATATGATGTATGTTGATTATACATTCTTAGAGATATATTAAAAAATTTTTTCAAATGTCTTGTTAGAGTCTTATAAACGAAATTTTTATTATCAAAAAAACAGATCATATTTAAAAACAGCAATATATTTTTAAAATATTTTTAATAAGATTGTTTTTTACATATGATGTATGTTGATTATACATTCTTAGAGATATATTAAAAAATTTTTTCAAATGTCTTGTTAGAGTCTTATAAACGAAATTTTTATTATCAAAAAGACAGATCATATTTAAAAACAGCAATATATTTTTAAAATATTTTTAATAAGATTGTTTTTTACATTTGGTGTATGTTGATCTTATTTGACCAACTTATATTTTGGTGTATGTTGATTCTTAGAAATATATAAAAAACTTAAAAAAATATTCATATGTATTGTTAGAGTCTTATAAACGAAATTTTTATTATCAAACGAACAGCTCATACTTAAAAACAGCAATATATTTTGAAAATATTTTTAATAAGATTGTTTTTACATTTGGTGTATGTTGATTATTACTTGTGGAAAATGAAGAGCAAATAAAGACGAATTATAAATTAATATGCAAATTAATTTTTAATATTATTAAAATATCTTTTACGGTAAGATTTTATATTTGGAGTATGGGGATTATATATTTTTAGAAATATATTTAAAAAATAGAAAAATTTTAAATATATTTTCGGAGTTAGTGTCTCAGTAACGGAATTTTTATTATCAAACGAACCGCACATATTTTAATACAGCAATATTTTTTTTAAACGTAGTGAGATTATTTTTTAGATTTGGTGTATGTGGATTATACATTTTAGAAATACATTTAAATAACTATATTTTTTTTCAAATATATTTCCAAAATTACAGTCCTATAACGAAAATTTTATTATCAAATGAATAGCTCATACTCAAAAACAGCAATATAGTTTAAAAATACTTTTAATAAGATTGTTTTTTTACATTTGGTATATGTTGATTATACATTCTTAGAAATATTTAAAAAAAAATTCAAATGTATTGTTTGAGTCGTATAAACGAAATTTTTATTATCAAACGAACAGCTCATATTAAAAACAGCAATATACTTAAAAATATTTTTAATAATTTTTTTTTTACATTTGGTGTATGCTGATTATACATTCTTAGAAATATATAAAAAGCAAAAAAATTTCAAATGTATTGTTAGAGTCTTATAAATGAAATTTTTATTATCAAACTAACAGCTCATATTTAAAAACAGCATTATATTTAAAAAAATATTTTTAATAAGATTGCTTTTTACATTTGGTGTATGTTGATTATACATTCTTAGAAATATATAAAAAAACAAAAAAGTTTTCAAATGTATTGTTAGAGTGTTATAAAAGACATTTTTATTGTCAAACGAAGAGCTCATATTAAAAACAGCAATATACTTAAAAAATATTTTTAATAATTTTTTTTTACTCTTGGTGTATGTTGATTGTACATTCTTAGAAATATATAAAAAAGAAAAAATTTCAAATGTATTGTTAGAGCCTTATAAATGAAATTTTTATTATCAAACGAACAGCTCATATTTAAAAACAGCACTATATTTTAAAAATATTTTTAATAAGATTGTTTTTTACATTTGGTGTATGTTGATTATACATTCTTAGAAATATATAAGAAACAAAAAGATAAATATTCAAATGTATAGTCTTATAAACGAAATTGTATTATCAAACAAACAGCTCATATTTAAAAACAGCAATATATTTGAAAAATATTTTAAATAATATTGTTTCTTACATTTGGTGTATGTTGATTATACATTCTTAGAGATATATTAAAAAAATTTTCAAATGTCTTGTTAGAGTCTTATAAACAAAATTTTTATTATCAATAAAACAGATCATATTTAAAAACAGCAATATATTTTGAAAATATTTTAAATAATATTGTTTCTTACATTTGGTGTATGTTGATTATACATTCTTAGAGATATATTAAAAAAATTTTCAAATGTCTTGTTAGAGTCTTATAAACAAAATTTTTATTATCAATAAAACAGATCATATTTAAAAACAGCAATATATTTTGAAAATATTTTAAATAATATTGTTTCTTACATTTGGTGTATGTTGATTATACATTCTTAGAGATATATTAAAAAAAATTTCAAATGTCTTGTTAGAGTCTTATAAACAAAATTTTTATTATCAATAAAACAGATCATATTTAAAAAACAGCAATATATTTTGAAAATATTTTTAATAAGATTGTTTCTTACATTTGGTGTATGTTGATTATACATTCTTAGAAATATGTAAAAAAACAAATAAAATATTGAAATGTATTTATTAGAGTCTTATAAACAAATTTTTATTATCAAACAGCTCATATTTAAAAACAGCAATATATTTAAAAAATATTTTAATAAGATTGTTTTTTACATTTGGTGTATATTGATTATACATTCTTAAAAATATATAAAAAACAAAAAAAAAATTCAAATGTATTGTTAGAGTCTAATAAACGAAATTTTTATTATCAAACGAACAGCTCATATTTAAAAATAGCAATATATTTTGAAAATATTTTTAATAAGATTCTTTTTTTAGATTTGGTATATGTTAATTATACATTCTTAGAAATATATAAAAAACAAAAAAAAAAATTCAAATGTATTGTTAGAGTCTTATAAACGAAATTTTTATTATCAAACGCACAGCTCATTTAAAAACAGCAATATATTTTAAAATATTTTTAATAAGATTGTCTTCTACATTTGGTGTATATTGATTATACATTCTTAGAAATATATAAAAAACAAAAAATTTTCAAATGTATTTTTAGAGTCTTATAAACGAAATTTTTATTATCAAGCGAACAAGTCATATTTAAAAACAGCAATATATTTTAAAAATATTTTAATAAGATTATTTTTTTTAGATTTGGTATATGTTAATTATACATTCTTAGAAATATAGAAAAAAGAAAAAAAATTCAAATGTATTGTTAGAGTCTAATTAACGAAATTTTTATTTTCAAACAAGCAGTATATTTTATGACGTATTTAAAGAGGCCTAGTAATGAAATCTTTCTATTCAGAACTTAATAGTCACATTTAATACATAAACTTTAGAGTTCAGTAATACTAAATATATGTTTGTTTGTGAGTTAAAGTTAAGATATTTTACCTGGAAAATCTCTTCAGAACTTTGTAAAATCGTTTATGTTAACTAAAATGCATTACATGGTAGATATAATCTAAATTTTGACCTCAGATACCTGCGGGATATTATTTAAATCTTAACTCAAGTTTTGTCTTTCCATTAAAAGTTACCGTCTCCTTCAAAAACCTTTGAACACAGGACAATTCCAACTTTAAATTCTTTCCCAAGAACTATTTTTCTTTCTGAAGAATATTTTCGTTCCGAGCGTACTGTGTCATCCATTTCGAGCGCTTTTACTTCCATTTAAAAAGAAAGTGTCACGCAAAATGTAAACTTATTAAATTACATCCTGTTGGAATAAGAAATGATATACATTTTATTCATTTCTTTCCTTTTCTTTTAAGTTTTGAAATTTAGTTTTGCTGAGCAATTTAGGGAAACCATTTTGGTGGTATGTTGTTGTAAAAAAAGTTTAGCAATTATGTATAATTTTTAAGAAATATTTATATTCTTGGAGTGTTTATTAATGGTTTAAGTTTGTGACTTATTTCCCAAATGTTTAGCTATAATTACTACTTTACGTTTAGAGCATTCACGTAATTAGTTTGAGTCTATGTAGCATTCAAATATATGAGGGATATTAATGGGAAACTGTCTAATGTAATAAATAAGGAACTAAATAATCTTTAGATAATCTTCTTTCATACTGAATGGTTATGTATATGCATGAATGTGTGTAACCAGGGCGAAAATTAATCGACCAATCACATTGAGTTAAGACCCTGTTGTATTTACTTTCCCGGGCTAGCTGGGCAAGGAAAAGTCTAGGCAGCTAGACTACTGAAGTAAACAGTCGTGGTACATTGAAGAGAACGTCGAGTCTGTAAAAGAACTTAACATTTTTAGGTTAAGATAATGACATGTGCTCTATCAAAGGTAGAAGATATAGTGATCATGAAAATAAGTGTAGATTACAAGGTTGGACCCCAGAGTGGGAAGAATGAGCCGGAGGACAGCTGGAAAATATGGAAAGTGGACAGAAATTTATCTCACGGAAACTCCTATAATTGAGATATTTTGTGGCTGGGAAAATATATTTAAAAGAATAAGAATGAGGAAGCGGAGAATTTTTAAGAGATAATGAATTGTAATAATTTTGATATATTAATGATATATATGTATGTATGCATGTTTATATATATATATATATATATATATATATATATATATATATATATATATATATATATATATATATATATATATATATATATATATATATATATATATATATATATATATATATATATATATATATATATATATATATATATATACGAACAGCAATATTGTCTGGTCCTCTGTTGACAATCGCCGTGAATACTGCTCCGATTGTATCCTGTGTTACAGGTTTTCGTCCTCTGCCTGACAGAACCTTCAGAGAACCTGTTTTCTCAAACGTCGTAACCATTGCTTTTAGCCCATTAACTGACACAGGACCGTTACCTTTACGCATATTTTTGTGCCCGAAGTTGTGCTAACAGCACGAAGAGCTGCTGACGCGTTGGACTGGTTGAAGTAAAAGAACTTGACCAGTAACGCACGCTCGACTAAAGAAGGAGACATTGCACATAAACTTTCAATCTGATTGATTCGAAACGTAACACATTGCCTTTTAAAACCGAAGCAGATGGCACTGTACCAATGGATGTAACGTAAAATTTGAATAAAGAACTTCTTATGCTGCTTAGCGAACGTGATATTGCTGATCACGGGACTTTATCGGTGTTTGTGTAGATTTTACGCTTTTTTAAAAGTGTTGCCACATTGCACTTGAACTAAATCAGAAAATGTGCATAATAAAAGGTAATTTTATCATCTACTAATTTGCATTTGTTAACACTCTGTTTTCTATAACACAGCTCCAAATATTCCCCTAGCGGTGACTTTTGGAACTAATTTGTTTTTTGTGGACTTTTTCGTCCCCCGTACTGTTTAATCTTTATATATATATATATATATATATATATATATATATATATATATATATATATATATATATATATATATATATATATATATATATATATATATATATATATATATATATATATATATATATATATATATATATATATATATATATATATATATATATATATATATATATATATATATATATATATATATATATATATATATATATACATATATATATATATATACATATATATATATATACATATATATATATATATATATATATATATATACATATATATATATATATATATACATATATATATATATATATATATATATATATATATATATATATATATATATATATATATATATATATATATATATATATATATATATATATATATATATATATATATATATATATATATATATATATATATATATATATATATATATATATATATATATATATATATATATATATATATATATATATATATATATGTATATATATATATAATATATATATATATATATATATATATATATATATATATATATATATATATATATATATATATATATATATATATGATTCTAGAAAGTTATGAATAAATTGATATTTGAAATTAATAAAGAAGACTTAATCGTTGGTAAATGTATAAGCTAAATTTTGTTTTCTCAAAAATCAAAAATTAACCAAAATGCTGAAGGACTCTTTTTCATTTCATAATACCTAAGCAGGATTTTGGACACAAAATATATCCATAGGATTGAAGAAATCTTCAAATTAGAGTATGTAACATATACCCCTGAGGATTTCCCCAGAAAAGTTTTCCAGACGAAACTAATACTCTTTTATTGAAATGGATGTTATATTCTATTTTATTCATAAATAGTTTTAGAACTTCATTAAGTTTTTATTTATTCTCTTTATTTTTTGTTGGGGGGGGGAGAATCATGTGATAACCTAACGCATGGATAAAGTTTTACACTTTGGGGAATCCTTTCAGTGTATCATTTTCTTGAACGAACCTCTTGAATAAACGTGAGAAAAAATAGTATATAAAATTCTTTAAAATTTCTTTATCCTACTCAAATTTACAAAAATTTATTATATGTTTATTTTATTATAATACAAGCTTCTAATAAGTTATTGAATTGTAAAGTAGTTAATTTCTTTCATTTTCTAAAATATGCTTTTAAAATAATAAACTATAAAACAACAATATTTTAAATTATAACAAATGAATAAAATTAATAAAGAAATTTATTTTAATTATTTGACTGTGATGATTCCATATTGCGAGTAATTGTACACCTGGGATATTTTGTTGAAATCTGCAACCTTATGTCATGTACGATAGTGTTTTTTGGGGATGTCTCTAAGCAAATAGTGATTACTTGCTGAACCCCTGTTAAACGTCCAGGGAACTCTAGGTTTCACTGAGATGATACCAAGTTGAAGACTTCTGGCCTAGAGATCAGAATGAGAGACTAAAATCCTGGATGCCAGGTTCAAGCCTTACCTATAAAATGAAACACTTCTGTATTCACCTAGATAACCTACAGAAAAAATCTAAAGGTCTGGGTAGCTTACTCTTTCTTTGGAAGGTTAGTGGGGTGGAGTATGATGAAATTTCTCAAGTTGGAGGTGGACACTCCTCCATTTTAGAGGGATCATAATGGGTTGGTGGTGGTGAGAATATTCAGCGTAATATCTGTTGTCATATGAAACACCTTGGTTTGTTCACTCATAAAGAAAATACTAGGCAAAAGTAGGTGTCTTAATCTAACCTTTGGCCAGGCCGACTTCTCAACTCCATAAAATATTCAGTTTCTAATTAGGTAAGGGAAATTTATCCCAACGAATTTAATAATACAAGTTCTTACTTAAGCGGCTCATTTTAACTTGTTTGTTGCTTGAGAAGTCGATCTGCATAATGAGGGGTGCAAAACAACTTCGCTTTATGAGGTTCTGCTTGTGCCTGGTTCTGGGTTAGCCTAAGTTTTAGTAAGGTCAAATGTAGTCATTTTTGTAATCGTTTTCAATGTTTTTCTTTTGCTAGTAGTAATATTGTTTAACAGTTTAAGTTACCAGTTTAAAGGATTATATACCATGTTTATTTGCCTTAAACCTTTTCTTTGTATGTTTTAAGTAAATTAAACGTTAGTTTTATTTTTAAAAGTTTATTTGTGTTCATTTACATTTAAAATACATTGCTGATACTCTGCAACGATAACTTTTACAATTCCATTTTTTACAATTTAAGACTGTTTAAGAAGTCTGTTTAATTTTTAGTTTGACTAAATTAGATTAACTATCAATATCAAATTTTTTAAGGATTTCTTAAGCCTAAATATATTAAAAATGATTATAGATAAAAATAAACAAAATAATACTAATCATCATCATAATAATAAATAAATGCAACATCAGTGTAAATTATAACAAACTAATAAAAAGAAAATTCTTTTAATTATTTGACTGCTATAATTATTTATTACAAAGCATTTTTACGCCTGGAATAGGTTTTGGAAATCTGCAACCTTATGTCATTTTTAATACGATAGTCTGTGTTTTGGCGATTTCACTAATCAAATAGAAATTACTTGATGAACCCATTTTAAACTTCCAGGGATCCCATGGGCTTTACGAGATGATACCAGGTTGAAGATCTCTGGCTTACAGATCAGAGTGAGAGACTAAAACCCCGGGATGCCAGGTTCAAACCCTGCATATAAAACGAAACACTTCTGCATTCACCTAGATAACGTAGAGAAAAAAAATCTAAATGTCTGGGAGGCTTACTCTCTCATTTGGTGGTTAGTGTGTGGGAGTATGATGAAATTTGGCATGTGGGAGGTGTATACGCCTGCCCTTAGAGTGATCATAATGGGTTGGTGGGGGTGTTGGTATTTAGCGTAATTTCAGCTTTTTAAATCATTTATTAAGCCTAAATATTTAAAAAATGATTATAGATAATAATAAACAAAATAATAATAATCATAATAACAATAATAAAATAATTAACATCATTTTAAATTATAACAATTTAATAAAAAGAAAATTATTTAAATTATTTGGCTGCGGTAATTCTTTATTACAAAGTATTTTTACGCCTAGGATAGTTTGGTGAAATCTGCAATCTTATGTCATCTTCAGTACAATAATCTGTTTTTGACGATGTCTCTAAGCAAATAGTGATGACTTGCCGAAACCCTTTTAAACTTCGAGGGAACCCATGGGCTTTACGGGATGATACCAGGTTGAAGCTCTTTGGCTTACAGATCAGAGTGAAGGACTAAAACCCCGGGATGCAAGTTTCAAGCCCTTCATATAAAACTTAACACATCTCTATACACCTAGAGAATATGCAGAAAAAATCTAAAGGTCTGGGTGGATTCTTCTGTAAGTGGAAGGTTGGTGAGTAGGAATAAGATGAAATTTGGCACGTGGGAGGTGGACACTCCTCCCTTTAGAGTGATCATAAAGGGTTTGGAGTGGTGAGGATATTCAGCGTAATATCAGTTTTTTCTTAAGGATTCATTAAACCTAAATATTTAAAAAATGATTATATATAATAATCAACAAAATGACAATAATAATAATAATAATAATAATAATAATAAACAAAAAGAATATCATTTTAAATTATAACAAATTAATAAAAAGAAAATAATTTTTAATTATTTAACTGTGTTTAATTTTATTGCAAAGTAGTTTTTCGTCTGCGATTGTTAATGAAATCTGCAACCTATTGTTATCTTCAGTATCCAATCTGTATTTGGCTCTTAGACTAAGCAAATAGTGATCACTTGCGGGACCTCTGTCAAATTTCCAGGACTCTCAAGGGTTCCGAAGATCCTAAGTTACCTAAGAATACCTCTGCCCTAGAGAGATCAATGTGAGAAACTAAAACTCCTGGATGCGGACTTCGAGTCCTGCATGGAACGCAAAACACCTCTGTATATACCCAGAGAATACGCAAAAATAATATAAAAATCTGGGTGGTTTCCTTTGTCACTGGAATGTTGGTGGGTGGGAGAAAGATGAAATTTGGAACATGGGAGACAGAATCTCCTCTCTTGATACTGATGTTAATCAATGGGTGAAAGTAAGGATTCATTAAACTTAAATCTTTATTCTCAGATTAACGCTATGACAGTTTCATTTTTTTCCAGAATTTGGTCAAAAATGTTACATTTTTTATTGCATGTTTCTGCTCATTTTACATTTTAAAGTAAAGATATGTTATTAAAATTAACATTTCTAATATTTTTAAGCATTTATTACAACTTTTTTTCTTTCTATGAAAGCATGATAGAACTAAAGTTTACCTTTAGTCTCACCGATATCCAATTAAATTTTTGGATTTCCAGTGAAAGCAAATCTCAGAGGCAGATCCGAAGGAGTATCATAACTAATTTCAAAATTTGTCTTGCTTGACTGATTCCATCTGTACTACCATCAGAGTGATTACTATCCAGGTCCTCTAGTAAACTTTCGCTACTATCATTTACAGATAATTCAGTTTCTGATTCCTAATGACAGTTCGAATCACAAGAAATTAACTCCATACGCACTCAATTATCCATTATTTAAAAGTAAAAATATATTCAACTCTTACATCAATAAAATTATCAGTCGGTTAGTAAAATATAACCAGAAAGCTATACACTGAAAGATAACAATTCGTCTTCTGATACAAAACATGCTAAAAAACCCGAGCTTTTGAACCAATCAGAGCAGAAAATACAATAAACTGCAAACTATCATTTACTGGACTATCATTTCCTGGACATCTATACAAATAATTTGTTACTAAAATTGGAAAAAATACGGCCGAAACAGTGCAAGCGAAATAGAGATCAGATTGCCCGTACGCCTTACGGATAAATCAGTAAAGGCCGGAAAGCTGTGCTCGTACGGCGTACGGGCAAAACAGGGAAGGGGTTAAGATACATATGCTTTCTTACTGAGTTATTATTTAATATGATCTTTCTTTTTACCTCTTAATTCTTAAAATTTTATTTTTATATCTATTTGGATCATATTTGAAGACAGAAGATGGGTCATTTTTATACTGAATACAAATCCTAATTTAGTATAAGAAAAGTCTCATGAATTTATTTCTTTTGGAACTTTATCAAAAATTATTCTTTATTATCACATATTTCACATTTTTTTCTGATTAAATTTCAGATCGGCAATATTTTGCTCTGACATCTTTAGAGAATTAAATAAAAGAAAAAGATATATTTAATGAGCAAACTGGGAATATTTCAACTTTCGTTCTTACATTTATATGATAATAAAAATCATAGACTACATTGAGACTAATAAATGTAATGTTCTCAATTTAATAGATAAGCTTTCAACAAAAGGATACGAATCAGCAAGAATATAAATTTATTGTTTTTCTTTGAATATCAGAATTATAAATAAAAATGCTCTTGCAGTATAAAATAATGCTTGTATTATTTCATTTTGTGCAAAAATAAAGGATAATTTTAGTTATTTTTATATATGAGTGTTAATAAACATTTTCGTATTTCAGATTAATTTTATCTGATAAGCGTAGAATGTTATATAAAAATAATAAATATTTTGTAATATAATGAATTAATATGTTTGGTTGGATTAGAATGCTGTCGTATACTGTTTTATTACTCGAGGGGTAATAGAAATAAGGCCTACTTCTTAAAACCGATTACAAACATCTATGAACATCCACCTTATCTGTGTAGAATGATTTCACGAACTCCAGTACCAAAGATAAGATCCCTACTCATTCACTCATCGTTTGGCATAACAGAATGGAAATCAGATTAAGATGATTTCGGTTTGGTTTCATTTGGAGAGCTACGGTCTACTTATTTGCAACACGAGGGTTAATGAGACCAGGACCTACTGCTGAAAGCCAATTTCGAACGGCTACAATCCTTCTTGCCACAGTGGAATTCGAACCCTCGAAATTCGTTACAAATATCAGCACTCTAAACAATTATACATCGTTCTACTGAGATGATATCTGAGTATGTATACTGTAGTTCCATAACAGCTGTACTTCTTGATATATTTCAGGCCTTATTTATATCAAAAAAATATAACATCAATGTCTGATCTATATAAATCTCAATATTTACGTTTTTACAGAAACGAATCATATATAGTTGCGTTTTTTCATGAGCATACGTTTCAGTTTTTTATTGATATAAATATCTAAATAAAATTTTTTGGTAACTATTATACGATTGTATATATTTTCAGTAACTGAAAATTAGTTCAACGTTTTTAATTATTTCAATTTTAAGGTAATTAATATAGTAAAATTATTCTATTTTCTTATTAATTTAAAATGCATTTTTCTGAAACCCAAATCATAGGAAAATAAACTTTTTATTTCATACAAAAATTAAACCTCCTTAGTTTGAAAATATTTTTCAGTAACTTTTCGTATATTGTCAGAAATATTGCTAACGATTTGTCTATGGCTCATAGATAGAAGCTGAAGACTTGTCTCTTTCTGTTATTTATACTTGAATTTAAAATCAAATCCTGACACGGGATTTTATGACAAAAATATATTACATAAGTTTATAAATTTAGCATTTTCCAATTCAACATAAAATATCTCTTTCTTATGAAGTGCATTAGGAGAAATTGCTAAGGTATTTTATTCTAGAAAATAAAAACATCCCTTTATGTACCGTCATAATTTAATTTTTTTAGTACCTCCCTAATTTCATGTTTTTTAGTCCCTTCTATGTAAAGAGCGTCGTTAATGATGCCCATAATCACAAATGGAAAATTAAGTCAATAATTTTCTTTCTATTTTTAATGTAAACGCTAATGTAAAAGCAATTCATGTTGTTTTATAAAGATACTGAAATCACCTGTTAAATACCGACTGAAAATATTGACAACCATGGATTATATTTTAAATACATAACTCAAATGTTTATAATTTATCTCCAATTTCTTAAGTAAGCTATTCAATTAATGCGAAACAATTTTATCTTATTAAAATTGCTTTATGGCATACAATTATTTCGGTAAACTACAAAAATTGAATTACAAAATAATTAGTAAAGAAGAAAGAAGGGTTTTTTAAGTAAAATTAAATTGTGATTGAATTTTTAAGTAATACGAATCTATATTTTTAAAAAATCTTTTCATTCTACAACGCAATCACAAACAATTTATAAACTTTACATGAAGTTACTCTTGCTAAAAACATACTTGTTCCTCCACCCAAAATTTACAAATTCTATTCTAAGAATACTTATATATTTTCTATCTATTATTTTACTATATTAAATATGCAACACAAATGGTATAACCTAACATGGAAATATCTTTTAATATAACATTATACATAGTCATAATTAATTTATGAAGTATCTAAATTTTTTAACTGGAATATATAAGTTAAAATAGAACTAAAATACAATTTATGTTTCTTTTATGTAAGTGAAATATAGTTCTAATATTTTCTTTTCAGAAATTACATCTTATAAAGAATAATAAAGCAAAAAAAGAATGGATACGATTTTCACAACGAAATTGAATTTTCTTGACATTTTTAGGTGTCTTAAATATAAAGAAAAACATTAACAATCATATATATTTTCCATTGTATTTAACTTAAAAATCTGAGAGTTCATTTAAATATTTCAGCACAGATTTTATCACGAGTGCTTTAAACATTTACATATTTAATATAATAAAGTCAATTCAACTTTTGTAATAGTTTGGATTTTCTTAAATCAGCAGTTTGTAAGAAGTGTATTAAGATTCTGATTAGTTTTATTTCTACATTTCTCGTTACTGATTATATTCAGGACTGATAATATTAGATTATACGGAGGAATAGATTTATTGCTAAATATATAATTCTGTCAAATACACAAGCTCCATCTTATATGTATTTTTTGCTATAAGATTATTCTAACAGTTTCAAGTACTAGAAAATTTATATTAAACTTGGAAACACGAAGTAGTTTAAATTAATTATGCAACAACTCTAAGAATTCTTCTTTCCTTTTGTATAGATAGAAGGGAATTAGTTTTCGGATATTTATGTAAAAGTGTGCATTTAGATGTGAAAATAACCATGGATTAATATGCGAGAAATATTGTAAATTTAAAAAAAATTTTAAGAGAGTTATTTGAGTTTCAAATTGTTTAGTAAGAATAAAGATGTGATTAAAATAAAAATATGTATTAACTGTGATTTTAAGAACAATTTCATAAAATTTGAGCAGTCAAACTAGATTTAAAAATAAAATTTGGCTCAATACATGTTAATTGACTGCGTTATTTTTTTCTATGTTTAACATTCCTGTAACATCTTCAAAAGGTATCGAATTTAACTTATTTTATGTATACCTATCACTTAAATTTGTACAATGTTTTATTAGTATTTTACGCTAATTTGTCATATAATACGCTTTAGAGGAATTACACAAAATTTTGAACGTTTTAAAGAAACCGGCCCAATTTTTCTAGCAAGAACTTTAATAAATATTGTCCAGAAAGCTCAAAGAAATTTAGAAACTCACACATACACACACACACACACAAGAACATATATATATAATAGATATATATATATATATATATATATATATATATATCACACACACACACACACACATATATATATTATATATATATATATATATATATATATATAATATATATATATATATATGTATATATATATATATATATATATATGTATATATATATATATATATATATATATATGTATATATATATATATATATATATATATATATATATATATATATATATATGTATATATATGTATATGTATATATATGTATATATATATAATGAATATACTATTTCGTATTTTATAAAATGTGTGAAAACTGTATAAAGTCAAGTAATACACTAGCCATTAACACCAAATAAGTTTTTGTGAGGATTATTTAATTAATGTGCGTCATTTTTATGTTTTCATTGAGATAAAACTTTCATTGAGATTTTTCATTCATAAAAAACACAGAATTATTTTCTATGCACAAAATAAAGGATACTCATTATATATTTTTCGTATATATGACATTTATTTAAATATTGTTAAATCTTTATTTATTAATATTATTATAATAGAGTATTTTGTGCGTTTATTTTGTGAAGAGAAAAAAAATATTTACTCGTGTTTTACAAAATGTGTGAAAACTGTGTGAAGTCAAGTAATGCACTAGCCATTAACATTAAATAATTTTTTAAGGATCATTTAATTAATTAGTTTCATTTTTAAGTTTTCATTGAATTTTTTTTTTCTTTTTAGTGAAGGTATAGGTGAAAGCTATAAATCTTCGCCCTTAAATTTTCTTTTTTTCACAGATACATCAACTAAATTGAAGATGCATATCTCTACTTAATATGAAATTTGATTTTAAAGTAATTTACTTACAAATGATTTCAAATAACATTTGTAATTTTTTCATGAATGACATCATACTGTGTTAAAAATTTCAGCTTACCAAAAAACGAAGACCGGTGTAATTTTAAAAATAAGAAAAACACATTTTTCATCTTGACTACATACTACATAATCTTTAAAATATTCATCAATATATTCAGCAGAAATTATTCAGTTGGTAATGGTTTAAGTCAAAATATAAAACCACATTCGCTATCTCGCTGACATTTTGCCTTCTAATTTCATCGAACTGGGTCATTAAAAGATTTCTGCATCCATATTTTTTAATCCCAATTATCTAATATATATTCCCCTATTCTTAATTCATTATGATTAATTGCAAGAATATTCTGTTTTTCATGATAATTTACCATTATTATTCTATCACATTCTAATGAATAAAAAATCATAGCAATACTTTCATTGTTCCTAATCATAATTACATATTTAAGCATAAAAGATTAGAATGGATCATTTACGTTTAATAATACAT
>CM063498.1:87681960-87684460 GCA_032207245.1 Pardosa pseudoannulata | reverse complement strand
GTAAAAATTCGGAAATGTAAATCATTCTAATTGTCTCTGTGGTAAGTATTGCAATCCACGACATAATACACAAAGATGGCATATAATGTTTATTGATTGTAGAGTGGATTATTCAGTGTTTTTGAAAGCATATAGACATTTACGTTTATAAGGAGGCAAAGCGCAGCTTGATGGGCCATTTATTTGTTTGTAATCGATCAATTTTATGGAATAAAATACGGTCACACATGATATATACAACTCTCGATTGTCTTTCAAACTTTCATTCTTTTATAATTACCCGCCTTCCCCATTCAATCCCATTTTTTATTTCTTAAACATTTTTTTAGCGTATTAACCTGTGACTTATAGATCTTTGTCAAAGAACTATGATCTGGAATATAAAAACAAATAAGCTATTTCATTTTATGTTATGCATACTAGTACCTATACATGCATAAGCTTCAATTCATGTAAAAGGAGATTTTCTACCAATGATTCCATAATTTATTCACACTGGATAATTTCATGCCAGAATGTTTAAGTCCATGGTCAAATTATATTTATATGCTTTTGGCAGACATATTTACGATTACCTTAATTTTATGTTACTCTAAAAACTAGTAATCTTATAATTAATGTCTCCTGAATTAAATTGAAGCAATATTTTGTTATAAATATAACTAATACTTTAGAAAATTACTTTAAAAGTATATCTCTCATATACTAGATTTTTGAAACATTCTAGACATATCGATATAAAATAATGAATAGTTAAACAATTTGAAAGATATGGAAATAATTGTACAATCTAGGATAACAGAAAAGACGACTTCTTTCTTTGAATTATAAACCACAATTCTGGTATGCGAATCTAGAAAAAAAAGGTTTGAAACCGTGCATCCAACAAGTAAAAATTTTTCCGGCTAACTTTATCAAACTGGAAATGAAAAATGCAAGACGTTTCTTTAACAACGCATTCTGTTTGAATTTAGGTTGACACTTATGTTTGAAATTGGAAATGCAAATGTCATTTAAGTGGAAGAAGAGAAGCAAAATTGTATTTCCTTTTTCAGAGCTGTGGTAAAAAGTAATAGAATTTCTATGTAAAAGGAAGTTTGAGAATGACAACTCATTTACATTCAAAGATTAGAAAAGAATGAAGCATGTAAGCTTTTCATAGAAAAGAGGAACTTCAATTTTTCATACCAGAAGAATCACATAGATTGTTATAAATCATGAATCTTGTTTACAGCTTTTTAATTCTTTCGTAAGCAAATTATTGTAAGGTTTGGGCAAATATCATCGAATTTACATTCTGAAGTGGATTGGCTTCAGACTTCTCTGGCTTCCTTAAAAGAATTGTTTAAATTTATTGAGGAACACATTCTAATGAGTATTAAAATGGCTTTTTTTCAAAGCAGATGTGCTTTTGAATTCAGTCATTTCCTGTTTTCAAAATTTCCAATTCTATTTCTAATATCTTCATCTGGATTATATCATTTCAACATTGTCTGATTTCTTTTAAGTGTTTCCATTTTTGAGTTTAGAATTAAATTAAATGCACCAAACTGTAAGAGTTTGTGTCATTTGCTTATACTTGTTGATATTTTGCATTTAAGTTACATTTTGAAGAGTTCGATATTGCTACAAATGTCCAGAAGTTCTTTAATGTTTCAT
This sequence comes from Pardosa pseudoannulata, assembly GCA_032207245.1. NCBI lineage: Eukaryota > Metazoa > Arthropoda > Arachnida > Araneae > Lycosidae > Pardosa > Pardosa pseudoannulata. The sequence goes on along the minus strand of CM063498.1, from coordinate 87,682,801 downwards.
AATATTTATTTTTTCCCTGCAAGCAAACACAATTATACTTGATTAATCTTGTGCATATGATCAAGTTCCATTTTGATTTGAACTAAAATTACATTTTTAGTTACTCTCAATAAATTGCTCATCTCAATTTAGAACTATATTTAATGAGTATTATAATGGCTTCTTTTCAGAAAGACATATTTGCTTCTGAATTTCAGTTGTTTCTTTTTTCTTAAATGTATAACGTAGTTTATCACATATTTTACTTTTTTCTTTCTTCATTGTCTAGGTTTTCTTGCAATGTTTCTCACGGCAAAGTGTACTTACTGTACATAATTGTTTAGGTTATAATGAACCTTGAAATTATGTGTCATTTGCTTATACTTTTTAATTAGATACATTAATGTTAATACTTGTCACTTAGGTATTTTTTAAGGGTCGCAGGACTTAATCTTTTTTCGAAATTAGATGTAGATTAGGTATACAAATAGAACTCAAGCAAGGATTAAATATATAATTACTCTTTCTCAGTTAAATTGAAGCATTTTTATCTTTAATTTTATTTTTGTCATTTTCTAAAATTTTACTCTTGCACGAATTATATATCAAAAATTATATGAAACATTTTGATGAAATTTAGTAGATATAGTCAATATGTTATGTAGAACAACGAATACCTCAAATTAGTTGGCACATTAAATAATTCTATTTTAAATTTACAATATTTAAAAAAAATATTACCTTCTTATAATATCTGAATCATATTCACTAAAAAAGCATTAATATTGTTAAAATGCATCGATATAAGTTCAATATACATTAAGTTCTTTTCCGCAACTAGTAGAATTTCATTTTTATCCCC
>CM063498.1:87671960-87674460 GCA_032207245.1 Pardosa pseudoannulata | reverse complement strand
GAATATTCAATGTGAATACAATACTCTACTAATAAAAATATGAAAACCATTTAAAGAAAACTATCATTTTCTTTCAACAAGTTTCAGAACCACATTTTGGGATCTTTTGCGTACCCTATACTGTATTTTCACCGAACACCCATTTTGGTTAATATAGGATGTTCAGTGCATTTAGAAAGAAAAACGCTCTATCTCATTAAGGCAAGAATTTGTTTGCCGCAGTATATGAGTAAGTATCACATAATGAGATAACCTTAATTATGATCTAATTATAAGCATATAATGTTTATTAGAAACACGTTTAATGGCTGCTCGCGTTAATGTGGCAGCGCTTTACGGTTACGAGAAAAGAATATTTGTTATTGTTATTAGTTTCTGATCTAAACTTTATTGAAGATAAGCAGACATGTTACGAGTGTGAAGCACTTTTACGATGTATTTGCGTTCTATATAAGCATACTCATTGAGGCATTAACATTTAGATTTGAATATTCCACTCGCACAGTTATTGCTTGATTACGTTCTTAAGATTTCATAAAAGAGTACAAGTAATATATTGATATCTCGAATGAAATTGAAATATTTAAATTTGTAATTCAATAAAATTGAATGAATGAAATTGTTGCTATGAATGTGTGTTGGTAAAACTTGTTTAAAATGTAATTTTAAAAAATTTAAATATAAATTTAAAAATAGCTTTAAAATTCATCTAAAATATTGGTAGTACTTAAGAATTGGGTGCCCCTTGGCAAATTTGGTGTAATTATTGGCGATGTTTGCTAAAACACAAATGTATTTTATCCGAACAACATTGTATCCCTTGCTAATGAGAATAAAATTGTTTAGTAAAACTTATTTAAAATGCAATTTTAAAACATATTTTAAAGCTAAATTTAAAAAAAAACTTTGCAATTCATCTAAAATATTTTTACTACTGAAGAATAGGGTACCCATTGGCAAATTTGGTGAAATTATTGGCGATGTTTACTAAAACACAAAAGTATTTCATTCGAACAACATCGAATCCCTTGCTATTTGGGCTACTTTAATTGATGTAGATTGTGCCTTTGTAACAGAATTATATACATTTTTAATTAACTAAAACCACTGAAACAGCGGGCATTTACACTTATGGGGAATTAATCCATTAACAGTTTGCAAAGACAACAGCTCGAAAGTAGGATAAATTAGCCATACTGAACATTTAATGGTCCATTTTCTCTTTTTTTTAAAGCATAACGTGCTTTTAATATATAAGAAATGGGTTCCACAAGAAGAGCTAAATAAAATATAATATAAATTAAAATATAGATACATATTGCTTGGGCACTGCGAGATCAGGAGAAAATGTTAGGCTACCATTCTCAGATATTTATTGACAAGTTGGCGAACGTACACTGTTCTTCAGTCAAGCAAAAATATTATTAGAATTTATATTGTTTTAGAGTAAAATTGCAACTGTTGGAAAGGTATTATTGCAGTAAAATTAATTGTAACTGTAACTGTATTTTTGGAAACTCTCTTCAAAATTAAGAAAAAAAGTAATATTCATTATTTTTTTACCAAAATATCCACAGTTTAATATTGCTTTAATAAAGAAAATTATTAACATGAGATTTTAAATTTGTGATTCTTTATAATCCTATCAATTTACATTATATTGAATGTTTTGTAATTTTATCATACAGATAAAATAACAAAATATTATTTTTAATCTAACAATATTTCAGTAAGTTTTAAAATGTTTTTATAACTTTTTTAAAATTATATTTTAGTACTTTATTTTGTACATATATATATTTTCATTACTTTCAAATTCTTTCTGTCAAAAATGTTTTTTCGAATAAATGACAAGCTAAATAAAGGAACATAATTAATACCAATTAATTTTCTTATAAAATATATATTACTTATATAAGGATTAAAACTTTTTAACAAGTTAAAATGAATAATTTAAGCAAGCCTTATAACATAAAGGAATTTTATTTCTCTTTTAATTACATCTATCTTTACTTAAGCGTTGTTAACTAATACTTACAAGACTCTCTTGTCGCAGCTCTACCCTTAAATCTAAGATGTGACCTTAATTGAGCTTTATAGTACTATATTCTTGCTTTTCATCGAAACTTTTCAAGAATAAAAGAAAGACACTGCTCTAATCGTCTTTTCTTTATCATTGAAGTCATGTTCTGTTAGTATTGGGATTTTTTTAGATCATTACTATCCATAGAAAACGTGTAATAAAAAGTAATTTAATCATTTTTTTAATGAGAGAGTATTTATCTAATCAAATATAAAAATGATTGTTTTTATTAAAATTCGATTAAATTAATTAGAGATAATATTTGAGTATATTCTTATCCCATAAATTGAGTATTAAAGTTCATAGATTTTTATATCAAATTCTAATAATGTATCCATTTTAGGAAACAGATTTGTCACTTAATATAGAAGACAATATCTTACAAAGTTATTAAAAAATCTTAACTTTTCAAAGAAA
>CM063498.1:87666960-87669460 GCA_032207245.1 Pardosa pseudoannulata | reverse complement strand
AAACTCAGGAAATCGGAGAGACGAGAGAACTCCTCTCGAGCTCCACACAACAGCTCCAAAAGCAACTCTCAACAAGAAGCCTCAAGAAGAAAAATCTTCCGTCTTGGCTCCGCCATTCTTTTTTTATAGTGGTCCCGGTTATCTCCACCCGATTCTTCTGGAACCTTCCAGAACAAGGATGATACAATCTTGCGGTCTCTTAAAACCTGAATCAGCTGTTTCGTTTCAGATGTGTCATAAAAAACCCTCTTTAAATCAGCTGACCCAAACAACTTAATTTCCTTATTCGCTTCCGCTAATGGGCGCACATGTGGTCAATCTATATTCATTTCTCCGAGTCTTTTCACTCAAATAGTCTCACAAAGTCTCAGCCGAGCTGGCTCCAGCACACGGACAGTTTTCAATTAAGTCCGAGACCTAGTACACAACGTGTATTGTTAAGACCTTCCGTTTCTACCTGCGCTAACCGTAATTATCCTCTGCGAAAGTTCAACTTCCGCTCCTCTTTCTCTATGGTCATGTAACGGATCTTTACAATATATATATGTATATATATATATATATATATATATATATATATATATATATATATATATATATATATATATATATATATATATATATATATATATATATATATATATATATATATATATATATATATATATATATATAATATTAAATACATAATTAGTCAAACACGCAATAAATTATCACAATAATTCATGGTATTACACGCACTGCTGCAGTACATAGTCATTGGTTATTATATTAATAAAATGTATTACAAATTAGCAAACACACTATATTAATTGAAGACCAATGTAATCTAATTTATAAATTATAAACGGAATGAAATGATGTCATGGGGAATTGTGATACCTCACTGCAGTTGAACATATTTTACGTGTACTCTTGTAGGGCTGTAGAATAAGACCAGTTTACATTCTTAAGAGACCAATGTTACAGAAAAAAATAGAAGATTTCGAAACAGAGCAGTAGCTACAGAAACCTATAGATAAACAAAACTAACATATAACAAATACAAACATATAGAAGCACAGCAACATAGTAATAAAATATACAAATAAACCACACTACATTATATAAGTAAACTAAGCCATTAAACGCATAAAAAATATTATAAAAAATCAAAAAAATTATAAAAAATCATTATAAAAAATTATTATAAAAAAATCAATGTATGCTTATTCCCAGTTTTCAGTAGTATGTTTTAGAGTACTGTTAATAAAATGGATATAGGCATAAAAATTTTCTTTGCCTTACAATTCGTAATCATTATCCAATAAAAGTTTTAGTTGGTGTTTTTGAATTTAAATAGAGATACATATATACATTGTTTTTTTAAATATTATAATCAAATCATTTTAACGAATTATTCTAATTAAATCTATGCTATATTAGAATTTAAAACAGTAATATTTGATAAGTAACATCTCAAAGTAAATAGTTGTTAAAAGAAACTTTATGATATTTCGGTATTTTTTATTCTATCTGCTGCTGTAGACAATTGGCCGCCTTCGTACATGCACGTACTACACACCAACTATTAACGAACATTTATATATTTTTATATATTTGCAATACATAAAGTCTTTTACAAAAAAATGATGAATATATACTTTCAAAATCAAGAAACTGGAAGTTTGGATCCTTTGTTAAAAAATACAAACTGTCATCTTCTACTAAAATATCTTACTGACGATAACAACATAAATTTTAGGAAATGCTAAACTGTCGCAGTGATCACTTTTATGGGACTCATATTTTACTACAGACACTTCTATCTCAAATTTTTATAGATATGTTTTAAGTTAAAAAAAAATTTTGTCAGGCAACATTGTGAAAAGTTTTTCATTTATGGATTTTTGTTTTCTTCTTGTATCCCTCATCATTTTATGTTGGAAATGCTTTTCTTTTAATCAAAAAGAACTGTGTTTCATTTTGTCTCTAACCCTTTAATACGTAATGAGAAATATATTATCTAAAAGTTTCAATGGAACAACACAAATATGTTTTGTTATTTATATTTAAGTAATTATAGCACATAAAAGAATATAAATAGATTGATCTGTGTACAAAACGTATATAATATATTCATACCTTTTAATTTGGATTATGTTGTTTCAAAATTCGATACTAAAACTGTCCTTAGCAGCGTTTGAGATGAGCTGCGTATTGCAATACGGTAGACAGAAGTTCCGTCAGAAGATCGCTGCCTTTGCCTACTGAGCTACCGCGGCTCATATTTACAACCTCAGTGCGAAAGAGGCACATCATTATACACTCAAAAGCCAAAATATTATGCCCACCCCTACATTTTGAAATGAACTTGCCTGGATGACGTGGAAGGCACGTGAGCACGTGGCAAAAAGGTCGTCGGTGACTGTCTCGCATGGTGAAGAAGACCAGATCCAGACAGTGGCTCAACTGACAACCCAATACAATGCAGGAATAAGTAGAATAGTATCGGAGCACA